>CM044004.1:8589790-8794790 GCA_024085815.1 Flaveria linearis | reverse complement strand
TGGATCTCTCTTGGTGATCAACAAAGCTCTTATTCTTAAATGGTGTTGGGGATTGGTGACAGAACCATATAGTCTTTAGGTTAAACTCGTTGAGACTTTACATGGGTCTCATAAGGATTTAAACTCATTGGCGACGTTAAGTTTAAGAAAATGTGTATGAGCTAATATGTGTGAAGTTTCATTGATTTGGATGAGATGGGTGTGATTCCTTTTTATACGATTTCAAGGAAAGTGGGAAATGAAGAATTGATACTGCTTTAGAAGGATAATTTGATTGGAAGTTCATCTCTTGCTTCTTATTTTCCTCGTCCATTGCTTTAGAGATTGAAAATGCTTGACATGTTTCTCATTGTTTGGATTTTTTAGTTGGAATTAGAGAAGACGTATTAAGAGGATTGAAAATGCGTAGTTTAATGAGCTAATGTTAGCCATTGGTAAAGTTGTTCTTAATGACTATATGGATTCGTGGATATGTGAGCTAAGACATGAAAGAATTTTTTGTTAAAGGGGTACGATTGCTTATTAATTAGTTGTCTTTTGCTACTCGTCCCACGACTTGGTTCGATACGATCCCTAGGAAAGTAAACATTTGCGCATGGAGGGTACTTTTAAACAAGATCCCAAGTAGGGTTAAATTCATTGCTACCGATATTACCGACTCAAGTACTTTTTATCCTTTTTGTAATAATTATCCTGAATCTACCGATCATTTATTGGGTTTGTGTAACGTTTCAGATCGTCTATGGTGTCTTAGTGGGGCATGGCTTAGGGGCTGTTTGATTACACTAACTCAGTAAGATCTGACTGCGTCAGAAGCTGACCCAGTAAGATGTTCTGACTGGGTATGCATCTGACTGAAACTTGGTTGTTTGATTCGGTATCTGACTGACTCAAAAACCGTCTCTGCAAATCACCTTATATATAAATCACCTTTAACCAAATCACCACTAAACATCTCATCTTCATCCATCTTCTTCACCGCCTCTTCCACCCACCACCCACCTGCAGCATCATCGCCACCACCTCCAGCATCACCGCCACCACCTCCAGCATCACCGCCACCACCTCCAGCATCACCGCCACCACCTCCAGCATCACCGCCACCACCTCCAGCATCACCGCCACCACCTCCAGCATCACCGCCACCACCTCCAGCATCACCGCCACCACCTCCAGCATCACCGCCACCACCTCCAGCATCACCTTGGTCTTGGTCAGACGAAAAGGACCCGGTCAGCATGTTTCAAATCCAGGTCCGGGTCAGACCAAAAGGACCCGGTCAGATCTGATTTCAAGCGTATCAAACGGGCTGACCGACTGACCGAGTCAGCCGGGTCAGACCAAACAAACAGCCATCTCGAACTCTTGAGGTTTCTTTGGATTTGTATGAGGCGTTTAGTGGTACTATTATGAAATAAAAAATGTTGGGTTCTATCGTCTTCGCTACTTGGTGGGTTCTATCGTCTTCGCTACTTGGTGGGTTCTTGGCAAAGAAGGAACGACGTGGTATTTTCGATTAATCATTCTTTTAAATCTACTTGTTTGAGGAAAATCAACATTTTTCTCTTACTCGTTTTAAGATTCGATATACTAAGTTCATTAAGAACTTGATCAAGGGGCTAAATACTCCTCTTGATGTTTTGCTATTTTCTACCCTTGTGTAGCGTCTTGCTAGACTAAGGCGTCGTTTAATAACATTTTCCGCCGTAAAAAAGATAACATACAAAGATTTGGAACATTTTACAAAATCTCCTGCCATGGATTTAATTCTATGAACAAGAAAACAAATTTAAACACATGATGTTAATAGTTACAATCTTTTGTAGAGAAGTGAGAGTTTAACCTATTGATGAGGTGGGTAGACGCTAGAGGAACCAAGTGTTTCTCCTTAAACTTGCATATACTATACACTAGTATCACTATACAAATGTTAGTTCGATCAAGGAACTTATCCCCAAGGCTGTTTTGACTGTTATTTAACCATTTAATATATATTAACTATCAACTCAAGTTTGCATTAATAGTTCTATCATGAGCATTAAATGTTGTATATATTATTTCTTTTAAGTTTCTATTTTAAACCAATATTTTTACATCTTTTACAATTTAATCTCTATAATTTTTCACTATTCAACTTTTGTACGATATACTTTTTATCTTTTATAAATTTTCGTTTTATGTTTCGGTCTAAATTTTGATAGTTAACACACTGTAACGTTCGCATATGGTTCAACATTGTTTTACCTATTTTTTCCATTTAACAGCTCCGTCGCAAAGTGCGGCTCCTAGATCAACTTAGTTGTTGTTTAAATGTGTTACGTTTCACGTGAGTGGTTCAAGGTTTTTAAATTTACTTTTTGTTTAATTTTATACTTTTCGTTTTTATTTCTTTTTTAATACAAGTTTTCCGATGTTGATGGTTGTTGATGGTGGTGTGACATTTGTGCTATTTGGCAAAGTTTTTACGCCTTCCGACGCAACGCTAGGACTTAATACTAGTTTATAACTAATTAGTCGGTGCTAATTTTGAACGGTTGTTTGACTTTTATATTTGGAAAATTTTTTTTAACTTTCTTCTTTGACTCCTAATTATACCGATTTAACTTTTGATTACGCAACATATATAAGTGTTACGGTCAATTTAGATAGAGAAAAGAAAGTAGAGGAAGAAAAAGTTTACTCAAATCATCGATTTCATTTATTAACTACAAAATGTCACGACAAACTGATATGAGTTTATTCATTAGATTATATGGTATGACTATAAATAATTGTAAGTATAAGATATAAGATATATAAAATATTACTGTTCAATTTGTATATTAAGGAAACACTGCTTAAACTATTATAAACTTTTTTAATATTTTTAAAAATGGTTATGAGTGAAGTAGATAGAAAAAATAAGGGTAAATGAAAAAAACATTATTTAATTAAAAAATAGAAATAATAGTGATTTTTAATTTAATTATAAAGATAAAATAAGGGATGAGATGTTAATTGAAAATGAAAATTGATCTCTGCGTTATTACAGTTTAGTCCTTCCACTATTTGTATAGTAACAATGACGCTCAAGTACGGTGTTGGCCAATAAACCCGTATGCAGTTGATTAGGAGTAAAAGGCAATAACTCTGATCTTTCAATCCATTGTTAATATATGTTTTGCAAGTGTAACTCAAAAGGATGCATAAAGTGATGTTTTAAACAAATTATTTCAAAGCCAAAGTTTTAATATACGCAGATTAAGTTTGATAAACTTTTTCATGAAAAATAAGAAAAATATATTGATGCTTTTTAGTATTAAGCGAAAACTTACATAGCTTGACATATTATTCCATGTTTAATCCATTCATTTTTCCATAAACAAGAACCTTAACAAAGAAGGCACCATAATAGATGTTATGAAACAAATTATATGAAACAATCATGTTATTTTAATAACTCCAATGTAAACGAAAATGCTACTACCATTAATGATAGAAAGTACATTTAAACAAGATCAATTAACCAAAGCAAATATGCTCTCATCAATGTTGGCATGAAAGTAATCATAAGTTTCATACGGTGATAGGGATATTATCATGATTAAGAATCACTCAAGTACGAATAAGAATCAAGCCACTCATCCAAATGACCAATTTTCTTCAGGTTTGTATACTGGGATTGAATGGCCTGCACCCTGCACAATAGTTGCATACAATACCAATTTGGAACTTGAATTAATGGATTTTGACTTGGAATTGTACTAAAACTAAAATTTTGTTTGAGTGAGATTTAGATTCTTACCTTAACAGTCGCATACGTCAAAGAGTATTCATTCTTTGTATATCTCACTCGATATCTACAAAAGAAGAAGATGTATATTACTTTAATGTTTGCTTTAATCAAGTACATGTCATTTCTTGAACTTCCCCTCAACTAAATACTTCTAAATCAGAAAACTAAAAGTAAATCCATCATTCGAATTGAAATTCATTTTTGAAAATTAAAAACTAAACAACAACTAGAAAGCTCACCCGGCAACATGACGATTAACAAACCATGGTTCCCATTGGCTTTCAATTGGAAGATTGAGAGACTTGATCCATTGCTCCGCCCCGACGTATGGAAAAGTGTAATCATGATCGCCGCTGCCAGCGAAAGTTTTTTTAAGAAAGTAAACATAGAAGACCATTCACAATAAAGGGTTAAATAAAAGATGTGCTGATGATGGGTAACATATAGGCCTCATTGTCGCCCATCGGCCATGGATGCTTTTCATGGATTTATTCTTCCGTGGACATTAGTTCAAAAGTATATAATAAACTTAAAATGAATGATGTAAAAGTGAGATCGAACTAACAATGTATGTACAAATGAATTAGGTGGTTTGTCTATAGATATTATTAATAATTGTATTTAAAAATATAGGCACAATTCACAAGATTGCTTTGAACCGTATGTGTTTGAACAATTTTTTTAACTCATACTATTTTTATGGTAACAATAATTAATGTTACTATTAGCAAGTGCTTTAAACATATATATGCTACAACTTATCCAAATGTCAAATTGAAAAAATAAGTTGTGTTGAATGACTAAAAGATATTTTAACGACTATCAAAATATCAGAAAAGCTTGTAAAACAAAAGAAATAAAAGAAAATTAAACAAATGAAAAATAGATGTAAAAACGTTGAATAACGCACGATAGTTGTAGCATGTTATTGTGCAAAATTTAAACCGAAATATAAATATAACGCGACCTCTAAAAGAAAAAAATAGAAGTAAAATCGTTGAAACATATACGCATGTTGCGGCATATTAACTTGAAAATTTTATACCAAAACGTAAAATTGAGAAATTTTTAAAAAGATAAAGTTTATATGAGACCAAAGTTGAAAGCGTAAAAAAAATATTAGAGTTAAATGTAAAAATAAAAACTGTTAGGATTAAAAGTAAAAAAAAATTAAGAAACAAAATACAACGTATAAAACATGAGATACAACTATTAATGCATATTAAAATATATATTATCATACCTGAGAATCATAACTTGACAATTTTTTGAAACAAGTTTTTTATGATAGTCAATGCTGCTAGTTATATCATATTTATAGCATTCTTGGTCCTCCTTCTGATATCGGTAATGGATAGTTCATTAGTTTTTTCAAACTTCTCAACTGTTCCCTGCAAAAATGCATAGAATATAAATTGTTTAAATGCTGAATAATAAATAATATAACGTTTAAAGAATGAGACAATTAATTTTTTTTGAAAGAGAACAATAAATATTGTTCTTTTTTAATATCCTGTTATATCATTAATTATACAATTTTGACAACATTTTAACACAATTTTTTTCAAAATGACATAATTTAAAAAAATAAAAATATTATTTGACCAGAATAATATGATCGATCAATGGTAATACTGCCACTCCCAATGGTGGTTTCTTCATAATCCCAGATTCTCAATAAATGGGTTGTTAGTTAATGTTAGAAACAGATCTTGACATGAGCTTTTCAAGTAACACCGTTACCATCTCCCTCTGCTCCTTACCTCCCTTTACCATCATTTCTACTCCGTAAACTCAAGTCAGTTCCTACCGAGAACGGTTTCATGTATCCATTAGACTTTTAAAGAACTGCTCCTAGCACGAGCTGCTCCTAGCACGAGCTGCTCCTCCCTCAAACAAAAAAGAAGAAACTACTCTTGCAAGGAACATTTATTTGTTAAAACCCGATACAAGATGCATATATAACATGTGTATATTGCATGGTGTCAAGTGATGAATGTTGTTGTATTTATAATGATATTTTTTCAAAAAGTTTAATTGATATTTTTAAGTTCAGCTAATACATACACATATTATTAATACATTTGTATCAATTTTTTTCACACTTCTTTCATTTCATCATCATCTTTTATCATTATGGTTTTAGAAATATGTTTTAATGAGAAACTGTTTCTCGTAGGAGCAGTTTCTTTAGGAGCAGTTTTTTTTTTCTTTTTTTCTTTTTGTTGAGAAGTATAGCTTCTGTGAGGAATAGTTTATTTAAAGTCTAATATATATATGAAACTGCTCCTGACATAACTTTTTTCTCTTGAGTTAACAAAGTGAAAACGATGGTAAAGGGAGCAGATGGAGATGGTAACGGTGTTACTAAAGCCGCTCCTGGCAAGAGTCGTTTCTGACATTAGCTAACAAACCAATTATTGAGAGTTTGGGCTTGTGAAAAAATATCATTGGGATGGATGGTATTACCATTGACTACATTATCAGGTCAAATAACCATTTTTTTAAAATTATACTATTTGGGAAAAAAATCATTTTAACACACACTAATAATATATAGAGACATTTTAACCTAACCTTCACAATATGACCTAATGTTAAGGTGTCTGAAAAGTTTCTTAATTAAAAGACATATTCAAACATTGTTTGATAATATGTTGGATAAATATAAATCGACATGATAAGACGTTAACCATACAACTATTTGTGATTTATAATTAAAATTGATAAAAGACATGTTGAATTTTGCTATATATTAGTAAGAAAATGTTAAGAGCATAATAACTTTTAATGTCAATCCGAACAACATACCTCACGAACATGAAGAGCTTTTTGAACTTCCTTATTATTTCCAAAATACAAAAAATACTTTGCAGCATTAGCCTAAAAAATAAACAAAGTCAGTTTTTATTACTCTTTAATTTATGAATATACGGTCACTACTAGAAAACTTTGAACTAGAAAACTTTGAAGTAGAAAACTTTGAAGTTTCTAACAAAGTAATTGTCGAAAAAACCCGTGTTCTAATAAATTTCCAACAAAAAACATTTTTTAGAAACGCCCGTTGGAAATTCTTTCTATAATTTTGCGACAGTTTCCGACAACTTTCTGATAAAAATAACATTGTCTTAAATTTATAATTTTCTAGTAGTGGGTTTTAAGTTGGAATTTATGAAGTTGAGAAAGAAAATTTACTCCACAAAGTGGACTCTTATTGTCATCATCACAATACGGGTCTAATACATTGTCTTCATTAATCCTGCTTGTCAACTGAAATCAAAAGTTCATATTAAAATTACAATACCAAAACATGTAAATAGTTTATCAAAACGATCTATAGGGGTACCTCATCTACGCGTTGAAGACTATTCGAACATTCGGTGTTTTCAGGGTTACTATATTGATAGTTACCGTGACAAGTTTCTTTTCCGGACTAAAACACAACACCAAATAAACAACTCACTCGGATAATGAAGTAAATGTGTCATGACGACGTTGACATATATCTAAGTTCATCTTAATCAAAATGTAATCAACGTTAGACGTTTTTGTAATTATGTATAACGAACTAACATTACCTCGTAGACATCATCTGGTATAAGTGCAAGTCTATGTGCGAACTCAAATTTCGAATTAAAATCACCAAATCTATCGGTGAGAGGGCTAATGATCATGCATCCCTGTGTAATGAGAAAACATTATTGGTGATTCTATATATTGTTAAGTAAAACAATTTGTTTCCAGAGAGGAGACGTACCTTAATATTTAGTTGCGATTGATCTCCACGTTCATTGCCTACAAAATGAAGAGAGTATGTTAAATAAGAGAAAGATATCTAATTTCTTACATTTTTTTATATATGCCTTAGTTATATCATACTTTTATAATATTATATTATATAATCCTGCACGCTATGTTATCTAGTATAAATCTATTACGCGTGTGTGAAGTGATTAGATAGTTTGTTTGATGCAAAAGGAGAAAGTAAGAAAAAGTTAATTTTACGTGAAGAGATAACTAATAAAAATACTTTCCTCTAAATAAGTATGTGAGAACTAGGTTCAGAAGAATGTAATCAAGTCATTTTATAAGAAGTGATATTAATTGTTTTATTATAAACTGAGCATATGGATTTTAAGGTGAGAAACTGTACCCGACCCGAAATTGACATAAGAAGATTAATTTAGGGTTCGAGTTTCATATCTTAACTGTTTCATCAATCGTTCCTGTTCGGATTAAACTGAGTATATATTTAAGCTGTGGGTATATTTAGGTTAAGACTTTTAATATGTTGTTTAGCTTGGCATGTTGACCTCACAACCCCTTCAATCCATTTTGTTAAAACCCACTAACTTGATCACATGTTTATAACTTGATTACTATTCGAGAATCAGTCAACACATTTGACAAATTTTGATCTAGAAAAAAGGTCATGTTTGGGTTACATGCTCTTATATGTATATAAGCAAGGGCGGAACCACGTTTTGAGGAACGGGATCAAGTGACACGTACATTGATTTTTGAGCTAGTAGTGGATCATATAGTACTGATATTTTGGGTGAACCTATAGTTTTTTTGAAGGTGACCATTAGTATTATTAAGTTCGGACTACAAAAAAAAATTATTCATGGTTCACTGGTTCTCCTCTGGTTGTGCGCGCGTCCGATCTTTTGGAGGTCACAAGTTAGAATCTTGCAAAGGTTTCTCATTTTAAAATGTAGAATTACAGTCTCCAGCGACAAGGTGACCAACCCTCACTAGTACAAAATGATTCAAAAAAGACGGTTCTCTAACTTTATAAAGCGGTTCATATAACATTTTTTAATTTAATTTTAGTTTTATTTTACACCGGTTATATACCAAAAACAGCACTAAAATATACAGCGTTCAATGAACCGCCTTATTATGCCAAAAAATCGTCATATTTGGTTATCTTTTTTGTACTAGTGCCCTTTTGAAATTAATTTTTTCCATACTCGTTTTAGATTGCAAATCTTGTTATAATTATCAATTTTGGGAGAAAAATTAGTTTAAAGATTATCTTGATGTTGTCCAGAAACAAGTATGCTTTACATTGTTTATATGTTTTGTAATCCCTTTTTCTTTTATGTAGGTATGAAGCAAGTTCGTGAAGTAACATTCTTTATATGTTGTGTAACCCCAAGAGATAGAAACCAATATAGTTCAGTGCCGCACATCCTTACGTACTGTTGAAAATGAGATTTCTCGGTTAGAGGTATGCAAGTTTTTATTAATTTCTTTTGATAGTTGTAATTTAATGATGTCTTTTTCCGACCCGAACTGACCCAACCCAATCGGACGACGCGATAAATTTGCGTTGCTTTGATAGAAATCTAGTCATCAAATATAGTGACTCCATAAGAAATAATTCCTGGTTAGAATTGAATGTTTTTGACACGCATAAACAATGAGTCAGTGTTCAGACTAGACGATTCGACTCATTAACCGAAACTCATCAAACTTGTACAATTGACAGCCTTGTACGTAGTATATGACTATGCAGTTTAGTGAATAAAGATATAATAGAAAACTCAGACAGGTATAATTTTTACCAAAAGAAGGGCATAACTGATATATTATAAACCACCAAAACATACAAAGTTGATATTTTATTGGACAAACTAACAATGAAAGGTAAACATTTATTGAGCGAATGAAAGTATATTTTTTAACCTCTGCCCTAAGGCACATGTTATGTCCTTTACTACATCTAATATTTATCTTCTTAATTGTATTTTTATTAGATCAGCTATGCCCTTAATTTGTTGGTTATTAAAAAGAAATAAAGAAAAACCATGCCCTTCATTTTGATAATATAAAATATAACATCAGTAATACCAGATAACTTATAAATAGAAAATTATATTTCTTATTTATATGTATAACGACCAAGTTGTTACCTTTGTATACCTCTAAAGTAACAATTGGTACGAGTAAGCCCATATATGAAATCCCAGTTACATACAAAGGGTTACTGAGAAACCTTGGGTGCTGCTCAAGCCACTACAATATTTACGTACATATATTATTATAATTAGCATAAGTTAATTAAACACAAATCTATATATGAAGCAACAAATGAAACTTATTATACCTTATTAAGAAATTGATAACTATGTTGAGCTAGTATAGTATCGCTACTCTTTGATGCTTCGTATGTTGTCGCATACGAAAACCCGGTACCCGCAGGTAAATCTACTAATAGTAGATTAGCATTCTACAACATTCAAAAATATGTGTATTATTCACTGCAAAGTACATAGAACATAAAAATATATATATATTTTTATATATTAATATTCTAGAAAATATATATTCCGCCAATTACAATGACCATGTTTCTACGTTGTTTCATCTACGCTATTTTTTTATTTAAACTAACTACCTAGATAGAATATATATATATATATATATATATATATATATATATATATATATATATACATACACATATATATATATATATATATGTATACATATACATATATATATATATATATGTATACATACATATATATATATATATATATATATATATATATATATATGTATATATATACATATATATATATATATATATATATATGTATACATATACATATATATATAGTATACATATATATATATATATATATATAGTATACGTATATCTATACATATATATATGTATACATATATCTATACATATATATGTATACATATATATATACATATATATATATATATACATATATATATATAACATATATATATATTGTGTATATATATATATATAATATATATATATATGTATATATATATATATATTGTGTGTGTGTGACTTGGTTGTTATTTAGTGACTTTTATAAATAAAAAACAGTTTCTTAATATTTCATTTAAGTCATGATCTAAAAATAAGTTAATTACATATATATTTCATTTAAGTCACTTAAATTTCAACTAGTTAACCATAATAAAAACAAGTTTTCTCAACAATAGGTTAATAAATTAAACTTACGTCATTTTTACAGCTAAGAAAAAAACATAGGTGATTTTTATAACAATATCAAAACTTGCTTATTATTTGATGATTCAATATTAATAATCTATTTAAAAAAAAGAATTACTTTATAAAAAAAACATATATATTACACTTTGTAGAGAGACAAATACAGAATAAAATTTCGAACCTTTGCCCATGAATTGGGATTTAACTCCAACGAGAGCTTCTCATACGTTGAGTTATCAAAATTGATACTTAGCGGACCTGCAAAGGAATTTTAATATGTTGGTCGGTTAATCTATATAATTGGGTGTTTCATACGGTTTTATTTGAGTTGAAACAAATCTTCAAGAAAATTGGTAAAAAATAAAGGAATTGATGCCAAAAATTCATACATAAAAAATTACAAAAGTGAATGCATTGACCTCTAAAGGCTATGTTTATTAAAACTAACTAACTACGTTGATGGAAGTCAAAAAGTTTATCCATGCAACCATAATTAAAGTTCAAATTAGTCAAACTAATTAAGTTATTTCATGCAAACAAATTTAAATAAAAGAAACTATGTCCAAGTAATTTTGTTATTTTCAGTTTAACCAGGAGATGTGATGGTACTTGTGATGTACGGGTGAGTCGGGTTGGGCGTTGATGGGTCAAGGGTCGTATCAATTTCGCCCACATGAAGAACAACCTTTTCCACAAATTTGAGAGCTTGGGGGTCACGCCGAACCAATTAAGCAATGCCTCAAGAAGTAGACCGATGATGCAGTTGCTAAGTCTTTCAAACTCCGTACATATGAGGTAAAAGTGGAAGATTGTTGAAGCTTAAACATAGCTGCTTGATGGTTGTCATACAAGAATGGATCAAAACTGTTTCAAGTGATGTGGAAAAAGCCTCCCACGTAGTAAACAAATGATCGTACGTTGTAGATGTACTTATATCAACTCAGTGCATCACCGGTTTTACCTCAAAGTAGAAATTTATTAGTAGGCTTGAAAGTCCAATCCAACCGGTTTGTGCCATTAATATTGAGGTTTTTGGGTTGGTGGTGGTTTTTCGGTTGTGGTTGGTTAGGTGGTGGGTTTGAGCATGGGCTAAGTTTACTGGGGCTCAGGGGACCCTTGATTTTACCTTCAAAGTAGAAATTTATGTGTATTTCATATGAATTTTTTTTCATATTGAGTCTGGCCCTCATGATTTGAGTCTCAAGACTTTCGCATTTAATATTAAAGCTCCGCCACTAGATTTGAGGATAAGACCTCAAGATATGGTTTGGCAAGAGCTATGAACATTCACGGAATTGCTTGGTTTGAGCGGCTAATTAGGAGAAGAGAAAATGAACCTTGGAAGCTTGTTCTTTGGAGTTGTTGCTGTTGGATTCCGCTAGGGCAGCGATGGCTTCTTCGATAGTAGGGTATTTACGATGAGGAGGCATGGTGACGATCAATGAAAGCATCAGCCCGGGTAAAGAAAAAACCGGTTGAGCAGAACCCAATTCGAACCCGGTTTCGGGTACGGCCCGAAACCCGAAATGCCCACGGGATATGTTTAGAGGATGGGCTGAAGTAGATAGATTAGTCTATATTGGGCTTGGGTTGGATGCATTAAGGGCCGAGATAATGGATAAGAATATAAGATTTAAAAGATGGGTGAGTTGGATTATGGTTTTTGTAAACAACTACTCAAAAGGCTAAAATTCAATGGAATGTTGAAGGTGATTGTAACTAATGTTTTTTACATGGAATTTTCAAAAGGAAAAGAGACAAATGGCAATTCAGGGAATAAAGGCCATTTACAACCATTTTTTATGGCCTAGAAATGACAGGAATACTCTTATCATGTTCCTAGAAAAATGCTACTTTTAGATAAACTCTAAAATCTTCGCATCTAATAATGTAGTATGCTTTTGAAAACAAAAACATCTCTCTAACAAGGTCAAACGTCTTGTAGATATATTATATATAATAGATTTTATAACCAATTATGTAAATAAAAAACTTGTTTAGACTCACGAGCTAATTCGAGTTCTTTTATTAATAATCTATAATACGAGTTCAAGCTCAAGGTAGAGCGCATTTAATGTCTAATGATTTGAGTTTTCTGTTAGTTGATCCAGAGTAACTCACAAAACGGCTTGACTTGTTTATGCCCCTAGCATAATTTATATTTTTTATTGGTGAATTCAATAAATTTTTGGAGCTCATTTTTGTTTATAGGTAACTAGGTTATAATCACATGTGATACACGAGCTAAATAAATTTATTGTTACATGATTTATAATATAAAAAGTTATATCTTTAATATTATGTATTATATGGATTAAATGAACCCAGGTATTACACATTCAAAAATTTGAATTTACCATATTTGAAAAATTATGATATTTATTAATTAATAAGTAGCTATTACATCATTAATAATTAACAGGAGAGAGCGGCGGAAAAACCAATTATTAGATGACCTAAAATGGTAACAAGTGACTGAATTTATTTTTATTTATTATTAAGAGATAATTATAATATTCATACTAAAAGAAGCCTCAATATCCGGTTAGGTTATTTGATTGCATGCTTTGGTTTCCAGTTTCAATCAATTTGGTTAATCCTGTTTTCTTGGATGTCTCTATAATTAATAAAAGGAAAAAGCTATGAAATACAAAATAAATACAAATTAAAAACAAAATAAATAATAAACACTTTAACTTTTTTTATTTACATATTAAAACAATAATATGTTAAATAAAAAAGTTAAGAGAAAGAAATAGTTATTTTTAAAGTTAGGTTGGATGTTATGGGGGCGTGTAGGGAGGGTGCCACCCACATGGCCAGCCACCTGGTTGTGACCACTGCAACACAGGGGCGCAATGGGGGGGGGGGGGTGAGTGTGTATGTGTGTGTGTGGGTGGGTGGTTGGGAGAGCGGGGCATGAGGGTGGTTGTATTGGAAAATTAGCCGCCGACGCCTAGGTTTTCACAAAATATCCGTTAAAGGTTTTGATTATTTTTAATGAATAAATACCCATTTTCAAATTTTATACAACCAATTCTATTTCACTCATTTTCTCTCTACATTAAAAAAATAATATGAGTTTATTTGGTATGAGGTAATCAAATGTACGAAGCAATGAAATGAATGAGTGAATGAAGCGGATAAAAAAATAAAATAAATCATTACATTTACATTGTACTGTTTGTTTACCAATTAAAAATAAATGAATCATTATTTTGTATTGTTTGTTAGTTTATGAAAAATAAACCAATAAAATGTAAAATTAGTTATAATGGTGATAACGGGCGGTGGTGGTGGTCGATGGTGGTTTTCGGCAGCGGTTGTGGCTCGAGGGTGTTTCTAGCGGCGGCGGTGGCCGGTGATGGTTTCCGGCGGCGGTGGTGACAGGAGGTGGTTTCCTGAGGGTGGTTTCAAGTGACATTAGATTCCGACAGCGGTGGTGGCCGACAATGGAGGTGGCCTTCAGTGGTTTCTAGCGGTGGTTTCAAGCGGCGAAGGTGACCGACGGTTGTGGCCTTCGGTGGTTTCCGACAGCGATGGTGGTCGACCATGGTTTTCGGTGGCGGTGGTGGATGACGACAGTGGTTTCTAGCGGCATTGGTGGTCGGCGGTGGTTTCCGGCTGCGATGATGGCATCGCAGTTTCCGACGGCGACGGTGGCTAGCTGGCGGGGGTGGCCTTCGGTGGTTTCCGGTGGAGACGCTGGCAAGCGGTGGTTTCCGATGGCGATGGCTAGTGGTTGGCGGCCGCTAGTGGGCAGCGCCGCCAGTGGCCAGTGGTGGGCGGCGTGGCGGGTGGCCGGTGGTTGGCGGCAACGACGGTGGGCAGTGGTTGGTGGTGGTCGGTGGTGGTGGTTGTTGGTGTTGTCGATGGTGGTGGTCGTGCCTGTGGTGGTTGCAGGTGACAAACGTTTTTGTTGTCAGTGGTGGTTGTTTGGTGGGTGAGTGGGTGGTGCTGATGACTAATGATGGAAGAAAGGATTGAATGAAAAAAAAAGAAAGGGGTGGATGAAATGAATTTGAGGGAATGGAATCAACTATGTAATGGTTCATTCCATTACCTTACCAACCAAACATGTCTTTGTTAATTCATCCTCAATGGTTCTTTCCATTCTGCTCCTATTTCGTGCGTACCAAATGTTACCTATGTCTCAACCATGGAATGGAGTTCCTCATCTGAATTTTTCGAAGAAGACATGCTATTTTTTGAAACGGTGAAAAAGGTGGTCGAGTATCTGATCTAGCAGTCTCAACGTCAACGATCGTCAAAGAGATCTTCACCTGAAAAACACTTTAGTAAGACACTATTTTCCCTAGATTGTATTTATGACGAAAATAGTTTTAGAATGCCTTTCCTTTCATATAGACAATTATTTTTGTCTATATCAAATAATTTGTCGGAGCGATATTCGTTTTTCAACAAAGAGAAGACGATAAAGGTATAGCCGGATTCACCACTTTTAAAAAGTTATGGCAGCTCTTTGCAAATTAGCGTACGGGCGTTGGACAGATATTTACAAATGTTCAATAAAATTGTATGTGATTCATTGGAATTTTTTTTCAAGGTATATAAATATTTCCTTACTTTGTATAATTTTTTATAATTTCACGTGATTTACTCGTAGGAATCGTGTTGACTTACTATGGAATATATTTCCGTAGACCCACCATGTATGATATTTAACGCATATACGAGGTGCATGGTTAAAGACATGGTTTACATGAAATGCTTGATAACCTTGATTGTATGTATGTGGGTAGGCTATGTGTCCTACTACTTGAACTGGTCAGTTTCATCGTGATGATCACCCTTGCCCTACTATCATACTTGAGGAGATGGCCTCATGCGATCTTTGGTTCAGACATGCGTTTTTGGTGTTGCTGGGTCCAATAACAACCTTAATGTTATCGATGAATCTCATTTATTTGACATCCTAATTAACGGTATCCAACCCCCTCAATATTTTTATGCAAATGGGGAACATTTTAGATACGGGTACTACCTTGTTGATGGATTTTACAACGAATGAGCGACACTAGTTTAAGCTTTTACATTTGTAAGAAACGAAAATGTCTCAAGGAAAAGTAAGAATTTGTAAGAAAAGACACTGAAAGAGTGTTTGGAGTTCTAAACAAAACCTTGAAGACAAACGAAAATGTTTCAAGGAAAAGCAAGAATTTGTAAGAAAAGACACCAAAAGAGTGTTTGGAGTTCTAAACAAAACACTTTCATTTGATTGCAAACCCGATACGGTTTTGGACAAGGGAGAAGATAATGAACATAGTCTATAATTGTTTTATTTTACGTAATATGATTTAGAAGACAATGGTAAGGCTATTTATCAAAACTGCCAAGGAAACATTCCCCAAGTACAATCGACAATCATTGATTAACAAATACTCAAAAACATAGAACCAATTAAAAATCGTCAGACACACGGAAACCTTTGTCATTAAATGGTCAAGCATTTGTGGGCTAGACGACTAGATGATCTCGTATTAACCTAGTATTTATATTGTTTTTAAAAAAGTTAATTAATGTGTTTTTTGTTTTATTTTTAATAAATTTTATGTGATTATGTCTAATTTTATATTAATGTTTTATATTATGTCTACTTGATCGGTGACTCTATTCAGTGTCCAGTTAGCATCCAGTTAACACCACATCTCGTAATATTACATGATAACCTCACTTGGGGGCTCTATCACATAACACATAGCATTTGGGGGCTCTATCACATAACACATAGCATTTGGGGGCTCTATCACATAACACATAACATTTGGGGGCTCTATCACATAACACATAGCATTAAAAGAATGGGTATGACAAGTAAAATAATATTAAGGAAGATATGAATAGCATCACCCCTTCTCAAAACCCATTGATGCCACCCCTATGTATGTAGTTAACTAATAACATGTATCATTAACTTCAACATAATCTAGTCTTATTAAATACTTCTAATACGATCAAACCTGTATGCTATATTATTCGAACACTCATTGGTTTGTGAGACTAATATATATCACCTACAACTAGGGACATCCCTCCATATATTACATGGGAAAATGTTACAGAATAGTAACCAAGTTTTAAAAGTGTTCTAATTTAGTCATTCATGTATATTTTTCTCAAATTGGACCATCAAATATCAAATCAAGTCATCATTAAATTTTCTTATGTCAAGTAAGTAACGGTAGAGAAGACGTGGTGGTCAGAATTTGCAATATATAAAATTATATTAAAAAAAAAACATGTTAATTATAAAAAAAATAAAAAAAAGTACCTAAAATTTAAGTCAACGTTCCATATCAGCATCAGAAGATAGAAAAAAATATTTTTAATTGAAACAAAAAGTATAACATGCTAAAAAACATGTTAAGACTTTTAATTTATATAAAATATAAAAACTGAGTGACCTAACTAGAACACTTTTAAAACTTGAGTTACCTAATTGAAACACTTTTGAAAGTTGGTTACTATTTTACAAAGTTACCCCTATATTACATATAAAAAACAAATATCAGATACGATATAACACATAATAATGTTACGAACTTGGTAAACTTACCGATTTGATAAAGGAAAGGATAAAATCCGGAAGTGCCAGGACCGCCAGTGAGATAAAAAAGAAAAGGGTCGTGTGACGGGTCTCTTTGAGACTCAACAAAGTAGTAGAAGAGCTGAACTTCGTCGTCCACTCCAACGCCAACATATCTTGATTTCGACATAAACAAACACAAACAAACGTTCAATCGTCCGTTAAAATTAATAAGAGATGATATTATATATATTTCAACGTGCAAAGAAGATCGAAAACATACCCGGTTTCAAAAGTGAAAGGGAGATCACCATCAAAACCAGGGAGATTCTTGACAATGGAGTTGGCTTGTGACAAAGAAGATAACACGTTTATACAGATAATAAAAAAGAAACCAACTGTTGTGTGGTTGGTGTTCATTGTAGACCAAATCTATAACTTTGAGCGACAGGATGAACCCAATTTATGGGTGAGTTTTTGGTAGGTACGATTTGGGGTCCACTATGAGAACACTATTGTTCTACTTAAATGGATTTGTGGTTATGGATGTTACAGGAGGTCTTATCTTAGAAATGATAAGGTTGTCTGGGAATGTGAAATAGGTTACCCTAACTAAACCGGTTTAAAATGGTCCGAATGAAGGACCGAAATGTATAGAATTTAAGGATCGAGATAAAGATGGGTGGGTCTGGTTCGGTATTAGGCCTTGCTAGACGGTTTTATAGATTGGATCGGGCCGAACCAAAATAGATTGAGACACCACCATATGTTTGTTTTTTCTTTAAGAAAGCCCATACTTTTCAATAGTTTTTTTTCTTTATTCCTTCGGAGTACAAAACGAAAAATACAATTTCTTATACTTTTCTTTTGAACCGTTGAATGGTCAAGACATGACAAATATTACAAATTTATAAATGGAAAACACTCACTCACGCTCGTTGGGTTAAAGACGATTCATTAAAATATATATATATATATATATATATATATATATATATATATATATATAATATATATATATATATATATATATATATATATATATATATATGTGTGTGTGTGTGTGTGTGTGTGTGTGTGTGTGTGTGTGTGTGTTACAATGTGATTCTAGTAAAAACAAGTTCTCACTTGGGATGAAATCGAGTTGAAATGCTTTCTTAAAAAGCATTAAAAAAGAGTTCTTCCGTTTGGAATAAAAAAGTGTCGACAGCCATTTGCTGAAAATATTATCAAATTCATATATAGATAGTGTTTAATATACATAAATTAGAGAAGAAGTGAAGAAGTGGAATACCTTGTTCTTTGAATAGAAAAAATAGCCATTGATTTTTCTTAATAAGAATAGTTCCGCAAGGTTGTTTTCTTTCACTGTCATTGATAAGAAACTAAAATGTTAATATACAGTCCTTTTCTATTAGCACATTTAAAAGGTATCTAAAACCAATCACTTTTTTAGTTCTTCAAAAAAAGAACCTTGCTGTTTGTTAGAAACAAGTAGAAAGGTATTTATTATTTCTCCTCCTAATGTTATCTAAAGTTTCCAAAAAAGGAAACATTATTATGTTGTGAAAGAAAATTTAAAATGAGGTGTGTGTTTGTATATATTGGAGAGACAAAGTAAGTGAGGATATAAGAAAGAGAAGTAAAGAAAACCATCTACTTACTCCTACGTAAGGGATAACATGTTGTATTTTTGTTAACGGATTAGTAAAACTTTACAATTACATGGGTACCTAATGTCATATTCTTGCCTTACTATTCGGACTGTTAATTACATTACGTAGTGAGAAAATTTTAGTATACTACTGGGTCCAACAAAATCCACCCAGACTCGTCGCGCCAGTACCACTTTATTAAGGTTAGACAAATTTACTATCTTAACCATGCCTGAAGTGTGACAACCCTAAAATTAAGGTTAGACAAATTTAAATAATATTCTTACACGTGTTATCTATTATTTGACTAACCACTTTATGAATTATGTATATGTTTCATGTATATATATATGGTACGTATGCATGCTTGTATGCATGCATGGAAGTTATGTACGCATGGATTCAAATGCATGAAATTTACGTGTGCATGTATTCATATGCATAAACTTTTGATATCAAATGTTGTTTAATCAAAATACCTCAACATTATAACACCAAAACATACAACAAATGAAATGAGAAACTACCTAACCAAACACCATAATACAAAGGTAGCATCAAGAAAACTTGTTATCCAAAATAAAACTAAGTAAACCTTAAACACTTAAACACTAACTTAAGCACACCCTAACTCTAATCTTGGTTCATTAAGATAACAAACAACGCGATTAACCACTCAAACCTTGTTAACCTTGCATTTAAGACTTGGTGACTCATATGCTTCTTTACTCGACACCTAGCATCAAGGAAATCTTCAAAACCTGCCACATAGCAATCTAAAAGTCCAACTAACCAAAGCTATATTTGCCTAATCACTACACTAAAGCCTAGAACTAATCATGACTAACTCCACTTATATTTGCTACTCCTCGGCCGAAGGACACAACCACAACCGCATACCATCACCACCTCTTCACCTCTCGGCTCTCAAACAACAATCATCATCAGCCTCACTACTCTTATTCGGTCTCCATATCAATCACACACTCTCAGCCAAGGCTTTGAGTGTTCATCATCTACCAAACCGGATTACAAGAAGATCAAGACTTTGGAGCTCAAGATAATCATCCTAGTCGATTCATCAAGAAGAAAGGGCCACCATCGACTACCTTTCACCCTCTCCTTCTGTAAACATCAAGGTTCCAACTCCTAATCATTTACTAACTAAGTTTACAGGTTATATATGTGTTTAAACAACATATATAATCAACCCTTGTGATTAAAATATGAAAAGTTCTTCATCAAACTCTACAAATATTTTATCTTGATCAAAAACCAGTGAGAAAAGTTTAAGAATCTGAAAAATATGATAAATTATGAAATCAAACAAAAAGATTATAAATAAAGGGTTGAAATTATGTGTATACTTGATAAATTTGGTTTACTATTTAAATGACTGTGATTGTGAGAATAAACATTAAAAATTTGTTAGAAAAATTATGAAATAACAATCTGCAAATTTTGGTGTAAATACAATAAGTAAAATAATTTATACAAATTATTTAAATTAATAAAAAGACATTATCAACTGGAAGAACCGAAACCGATAAAAATCTATAAAACTTATATATGGATCCTTATGTGTTATATAAACTCCAGAATTAATTTTGTAATTAAATTCCTTCATATGCCTAAGATTTGTATTTTTATATGATCTGTAAATGAAAAATCGAAAGAAATATCTAAAAAGTAAGATAAATATTTAAAAATTCACATAAATTATTATATTTTGATCTCAACAAAATGTATAAATTTTGTAATTTTTGAAGATATATAACTATTTTTCTTGAATTTTGTAATAATTTGAAAAATTACAGTAAAATATTTACTATGAAATAATGATTATAAAGTTTATGTGGTGCTACAAATTATTAGATAAGTATTTTGAAAGAATTTGGAAATTTATTAATAAGAGTATCTATTTTTACCAATTTATGCTAAGTTTGTATTAATTTTAACAAATTATCTGGAATTAATTAAAAGTTAAAATTTTTATATAATTATTGATATTATCTGTTGATGTTGATATTAAACTTTTGAAAACTTTGAGTAATCATAGTTACTATTTGTAACTGAGGTACTGAAAATTTTAAAAGTAAATTTATCTTTTCTAACTTATAAATTAATTTTATAGGTTATCGCTGGAATTAAGATGAGACTCATAGCCTCATTTTCATACTTATAAAGTTTTGGAGGAAAAAGCATATTATTTTGACTGATGCATAAGATTTTGAGAATTTACTGTCAGTCTAAGCAGTTAAATCGGCCGATATATCGGTGATATATCACCGATATATCGGTTATCGGTTCTGTGGTAGAATATCGGTACCAAATATCGGTTAGTATATCGGCACCGATAATATCGGCCGATATGACCGATATATCGTCGATATTTTGGCTTTCAAATATCGGCCATATCACCGATATTATCGTTGGGCTCGGTTTTGGTCCTGGGCTCGTTTTGGTCCAACAAAATCCACTAACCCACTAACCCACTAACCCAAATAACCCTATTTGTTTGGTGCAATCAAACATCAGAGCCTCAGCGGTCGTCGGTCAAAGTCGAAGTCGAACATCAGACTATCAGAGCCTCAGCCTCAGCGGTCGTCGGTCGAAGGTATGTTTGTTTTTGATTATGTTGATTGTTGAAGCAGGTATGTTGTTTTTGATTATGTTGATTATGTTGATTGTTTGATTGAAGCAGGTCTGTTGAACCAGTCGAAGCGGTCAAAGTCGAACATCAGAGGCTCAGCCTTAGGTTTGTTTCGAACAGGCCATAGGGTAAAGAAGCAGTGACTCAGTGAGTTCGATTGGTCAATTATATTGATTATGTTGTTTTTGATTATGTTGAAGGGTAATTTGAAGGGTAATTTCAACTCAGTGAGTTCGATTGGTTAATTATGTTGATTAGTTTGATTGGAATTTTGTAGCATAGTTTTAATTTGTTTAAGTTTCTGAAGCTATTGTGATCCTTCAAACTGTGAAGAACAAAGAGATGGAGAACTTGCAACTTGCTATATTTGTTATTTGTGTGAATTTGATGAGAAAACTGAGGTATAGAGTATAGGAGCTTTATGTTCAACACTGCTTGCATCTTTGATTATGTTAGGGTTGTGATGGTAAACTGGTGAAGAAGTATATATGGTCACAGATGAGTTACTAGCTATAGCCAATGTTTAGATATCAATATGAACTGATTTATTAGTTTAATTATTCTTGTATGAGTGTGTTTGTTTTAGGGAATTCGATATTATGCTTACTATCAGTTGAAGTTTTCCAATTAAACAGATCTCGTAATTTACCTTCAAATGCATACCTTATACTTCTACTAATTCATTATTGAAGCTATCTTATTTTCGTTGAAGGTATGGATGCTCAAAATCCATCTTCACATGGGTCCGTAAACCCTTCAAAGTCAAACACTAATATGATATCGTGTGATGCCAACACCACCCCAAAAAGTTATAATAGAGATATGGCGTGGGAATGGGGAGAGTGTAGAGATCCGTTGAAAAAACATATTGTTTGGTGCAAACATTGTGGTCATAAGATGAGTGGGGGGATTACACGACTAAAGCAACATCTCACTCATACCGGAGGACAAGTCAGTGCTTGTGGAAAAGTTACTGTCGATATTTCAAAGAAAGTCATGGCATCAATTAAAGAAAGGGAAAAGGTACAACTAGAAAAGAAAAGAAATAGGGAGATACTTAGATCAAACTTGGTTGATCTTGATGAGGAAGATGAGGATGAGGAAGGTCAAGACGATGCACAAGAAGTTGGTATAAAGAAAAATGCTTCAAATAAAAAGAAATTGGTGGGTTCTAGCAACGTGCGAGGTTCTCTTGATAACTTTTTTAAGACCGATCATGGGAAAACAAAGCAAACCACATTGGATAGAAATAATCCAATCAAAAAGAAGTTAAAGATGGAAGCTTGGGATAAATTTGCAACTTGGGCTTATTCGATTGGTTTACCCTTCAATGCCGTACGTGACGAAGGTTTCCAAGATATGATCAATGCAATTGGAGAATATGGAAGAGGTATTACTATCTTATTATGAGATTAAAAGTTATTGATAAATTAATAATTGATTATTGGTTACTTTATGTTAGGTATGCCTGCTCCATCTTATCATAATATTCGTGTGACATTGTTGAAAAAACATTTAGAAGAAACGAGAAAGTTTGTGGATTCATTTAGACCACATTGGAAAGAATATGGGTGTAGTATTATGTCTGATTTTTGGACAGACGGGAAAGGAAGGTGTTTGATAAACTTCTTAGTCAATTGTCCTTTTGGAACGGTATTTTTGAAATCAATTGATGCATCGGAGCATGTGAAGAATGCTAATTTAATCGTGGAGATGATTGATGAGGTGATAGAAGATGTTGGAGAGGCGAATATTGTGCAGGTAGATTTACTATAATTTGTTAAGTTTACTTTGTGTTCATTTATTAAATAAATTCTTTATTTCTTGTAGTTCATTACCGATAATGGGTCAAACTTTAAAGCAGCTGGAAAGATTTTAGAAGGAAAATACCCTAAGATGTTTTGGACTCCTTGTGCAGCACATTGTGTGAACCTCATGATTCAAGATATTGGTGAGAAAATACAAAAGATAAAGAGTACTCTTGTTGATGCAAGAGCAATTGTGGTTTACATTTACAACCATGGAAGAATTCTTAATATGATGAGGAAGTTAACGAAAAACAAGGAGCTATACAGGTCTTGTGTAACTAGGTTTGCAACCCAATTTTATACCATTAAGAGTGTCCACGAAAATTGACATCATATTCAAGTGTTGTTTGTTTATGAAGAATGGAGGAAAAGTGACTATGCAAAGAAGGAAGCAGGTAAAAGAATTGAGCGAATAGTTGGAAAAACAAAAATTTGGGAGATCATATTCCTAGCTTGTCAACTGCTAGCTCCTTTGGTGGATGTGGTGAGATTGGTTGATACGGAAGAGAAGCCAAGCATGGGTTACGTCTATGATGCAATGAGTAGAGCAAAGGAGCAAATCAATAAAAATGTAACTGATCAAAGACTTGTTACTAAACTTTGGAGTATGATTCAAGCAAGATGGTCCGACCAACTTCATCACCCATTACATGCAGGTATTGAAATTTTACTAAGCTATTGAAATTTAAACTTAAAATTGTTTGATAATCATTTTACTAAGCTATTGAAATTTTAATATGCAAGCCGGATATTTTCTGAACCCTACCATTTTACATGGGGAAAATTCGAGTGAGAAAAAGAAAGATAGGAACATTTTGGCACCACTTTATGTTGCTATTGATCGTCTGGTGCCTAATGAAGAGGAAAATGATAAAGTAAGGCAGGACTTGAATCTATACATTGATTTAGTTGGGCAATTTGGATCTTCAGCTGCCGTAAGGGGTATGACGAAAGTTGCACCATGTAAGTTTTTACTCATAATTCAAAACATATCACATGTTTTTATAGCTTATTTTTTTATTAAATCACTCTGGATATTTATAAAATATAGACATATGGTGGCGTACTTATGGGATCGACACGCCTTTGCTCCAAGCATTTGCTATCAGGGTCCTTAGTCAAACTTGTAGTGCTTCACCTTGTGAACACAATTGGAGTACTTTTGACAATGTAAATTTTCTACCAAATATAATTTACTACATTTAAATTATTTACTATCATATTGTGTTAGGTACTTTTATTATTCTCTGTGTTCAGTTACATTCAAAGAAAAGAAATTGTCTTTTGCAACAAAAACTCAATGACCTTGTATTCATTCAATACAACACAAGGTTACAAAGGCGCTTCAACTCATTAAAAACCAACAAAGCTTTGGATCCTATTTTCTTAAGAGACGTAGAGGAGAACGATGATTGGGTTGTCCCAACAGAAGATGAGCTTCAAGATTTTGTTGATGGTAGAGAAGGTGGTCTTCGTTGGTCGGTTGTGCAGGAGGCAATGGGAGGAAACGAAGAAGTTGGGCCAAGTACAAGGAGCAAAAGAGAGCGCTACAGAGATGAGGACGATGACGAAGTAGTAGTTGAAGTGGAAAATCTTGATGAACAATTGAATTGTTTGGGTGATATGGACTCGGAGGAAGATTTTGAGTCTTTTGATTAGATTATGTCATTATGTTTAATTACTAACTATTGACTTTTAGTTTTTAAGTATTTTGACTATGTATTTGACTATCTTAGTATCTTATTATTAATATTATATGAGTTTTAGTGTTTTATATATATATATGCAATTACCGATATTTCACCGATATATCACCGCGAGAACCGATATATCACCGCGAGAACCGATATATCAAATATCGGTTAGTGACCGATATCCGATATTTCACCGATTTAACTGCTTAGCTGTCAGTTATGTTAACAAGCATTAATTCGGATGTGGAACCGTTGGATAATATAGGTAGCGCTACTTAGGAAATTAATTCCTGCACCAACAGGATGAGTGTTGTGATGCTATATTTTCTGATTTTTATGTGATTTATATATGACAGTTATAAATCACTAATGTTATAAGTAGGTTTGGTTGTTATTTTGTATCAGTATATGTATTTTGTTCAGGAAATAAACCTATGATTTCACCAACTTTATGTTGACTATTTTGAGTATGCTTTTTCAGGTAATCATGTTTAACAACATTATGTTCTCTTTTGATGTGTATAATAGATGGGGTGAAGTTGTGGGAAAAGTCTATGTGAATCTAACTGTTAATCTGTTAGATCTTAGCCTATCGGTGGATGCTCACTTCCATCGTCTCTGAAGATGTAGCAGTTAGATTAATATGTTTTGTAATAGTGTTATATTAAAATTTTATGTACTAACATTAATGTAACCCGAACTGGTATTATGTTATGTTATGTATTATGTTTTATGTGTTGTTAGTTAATATTCTGATCAATGCATTCTGAACAAGCTAGTCACATCTAAAGCATTTCACGCTTTCGCCGGGATATGATAGGTTGGTATCAGAGCTATTGGTTATAGAGAATTAGATATTATAAATACCTAGACTATAACCATAAGTTCGTATAATTTTCAGCATGTTTTAGAAATATATACATACATATTATGTGCATATATGAATCTTATAGAAAATAATTTGTGATTTTATATATACATTTAAATTCTATGTGCAACCAAATTAAAGAATGGAATTCGTTCTTATGATACATCTATATGATATGTGAAATATTTGATGAAATTATTTGACTAACTGTTTTAATAAAATTTATAAAAAGAACTCTGCAGCTATGAGTGCTTATAATTCAGACAATCACCATAATGAAACTGATCCATCAGAGAGCTCAGACCATAACAACCTAAAGGAGACAACACCGAAACAGAACCTCAAAATAATATGGACACTTTCCAACCTGAGATTAAGATTAACCCCAAACCAAAGTTTTATACAATTAAAGAAACTAAAAGGCAAAGGCTGGATAATGATCAGATAGAGACTGCCCAACAAACTCTTAAAAAGCTCAAAAAATACAACAAGGAATCCGAAAGATCCAAAAGGATGTTAAGGAATTAAAGACACCCAAGAAAAATATATTTACAAGGATATGGAACTGGGTTTATAAGAATTACAAACTATTCCCTAATCTAACTTGTCAGAATATAAGATTAAGAACTTAATGATATATCTTTTGTCTTTGCAATTATTACCTGTTATGTGTTAGATAAAATTGTGTTAAAATTTTGTATTCTTACTTTTTAATGTCAATCATAATTAACTATAGTGAAATCATGCCACCGAAAAGAAACACTCAGCCTGTACGAAGAACTGCGCGAGTTGGACGCTTCAGAACCAGACTCGGAGAGGAAACTCCTATGAACAATACAACAAATGAGAATGATAGGATTTCTCAATTAGTAACTCAGCAAATAGAAGCTGCAATCCTACATTGATAGCTCAGCTACAACAGAACCTGAGTTTTGGAGCTACATCACACAGGAACGAAGGACCAGAAAATGCCAATGCAGAGTAACGACAAGAGGAGGAAATTAATAGAGTTACAAAGGGATGCTCTTACAAAACTTTTATGTCATGCAGACCCCGAAAATTTGATGGAAAAGGAGGAGTAGTATAAGCTCTGCACTGGTTGGATGAGATAGAATCGGTGTTAGAAATTAGTAATTATGCTGACAACTACAAAACATTGTTTGCCTCACATTGACTTAAAGGAGAGGCATAATCCTGGTGGAAAATGGAAATGCAAATAAAAGGAAGGTATGTCATCAACATGATAAGTTAGGAAGAATTCAGAAACATGGTAATTGACAAATACTATCCCTATAATGAAATAGAAAAACTAGAAACTAAGTTCTTGGCATTAGAAATGAAAGGAGCAGCACATCGAGAATATACTGATAGGTATAATGAACTCTCTAGATTAATACCACATCTGGTAACCCACGAAGCTAAAAGAATAGGAAGATATATTTGGGTATTAGTACGACAAATAAGAGGATTAGTGAAATCTGCAATACTCAAGACCTTTCAGGATGCAGTAAGTCTGTCAAGGAAGTCTAACTGATGAAATGATAAGAAATGGATCTTTAAGTAATCCAAAAATAAGGGAGAAAAGGAAATGGAATGACAATCACACGGGAGGGAAATTTGGGAACCCCTAGGATAGATTAACCCGACCACCATAAAGGAATTTCTTAGGAGTAGCATGAGAAAAGAAACCCCAAATGGAAGGTCAGCTGTGGTGCAGTACCTGTCAAAGATATCATCATGGAAAATGTATGATAGTAATTTGTTATAATTGCAAAAAGAAGGGACATATATACCGAGGCTGTAAGAACCCCACCAACCCTAAACCAGTCTGTTATCAGTATGGAAACAAAAACCACTTTCGTAATGAATGTCCACAATTAAAGGGCAAGGATCCAGTCAACCAAAACAAACCCCATGGAAGGCCTTTCGTAATGCAAGCTAAAGAAGCTCGGCATGAACCGAAAGTAGTAACGGGTACGTTTCTCATTAACAATCAGTACGCGACAGTGTTATTTGATACAGGAGCAACTCGTAGTTTCATTTCAAATACATTTAGACCATCACTTAATCTAACTTCTGAGAAACTAAAGCACAAATATATGATAGAGTTAGCTGATGGTAAAATAGTTAAAGCTTGTCAAATCCTTCCTAACTGTATTTTAAACCTATATGAATATTGTTTTGATATAGATCTGATTCCTATTGAACTATGAAGGCTTTGATATAGTTATGGGTATGGATTGGGTAAGTAAGAATCATGCAAAAATTATGTGTGGTAAAAGGATGATAAAAATTCATTTGGTTAATGAAAATAGAACACTCTGTTTGTATGGAGAAAAATCTACGGGTGCTATGAAAATAATTTCTTGTAAGAAAGCACAAAAATGTTTAAAAAAGAAATGCTTAGCTTTCCTGGCCCATATAGTTGATACAAAATTAGACAAGATAAATCTAGAAAGTATTCCTATTATCAATGAATACCCTGATGTATTTCCTGATAAATACCTGGTTTTCAACCCCCTCATCAAGTATAATTTAAAATAGAATTAATACAAGGGACAGTCCCTATTACTAAAGCACCATATCATTTAGCACCAACAGAAATGAAAGAATTAATGAATCAATTACAGGAATTATTGGATAAAGGATTTATATGCCCTAGTGTATCACCTTGGGGAGAACCAGTTCTATTTGTCAAAAAGAAAGATGGAACTTTTAGAATGTGCATTGATTATAGGAAACTCAATAAAGTCACCATAAAGAATAGATATACTCTCCCTAGGATTGATGATTTATTTGATCAATCGCAAGGATCTAGTTATTTTTCCAAAATAGACTTAAGATTCGGATATCATCAGCTAAGAGTACAGGAGGAGGATATACCTAAGACTGCATTTAGGACTAGGTATGGCCATTATAAATTTCTTCTAATGCCATTTGGATTAACCAATACTTTAGCAGTATTTATGGATTTAATGAATAGAGTATGCAAACCTTATTTAGATAAATTTATCATAGTCTTCATAGATGACATCTTGATTTATTCTAAAAATAAGGAAGACCATGAACAACACTTAAGGTCAACTTTGGAATTACTTTGTATGCAAAATTCTCAAAATGTGAATTTTGAAAAAGAGAAGTACAATTCCTAGGACACGTAGTTAACCAAGATGGTATTCAAGTTGATCCAGCAAAGATTGAAGCAGTAAAGAAATAGGAAATTACAAAGACACCAACTGAAGTGCGACAATTTCTAGGTTTAGCAGGATATTATATGAGATTTATAGAAAATTCTCAAGAATAGCCAACCTTTGACAGAATTAACCCAGAAAGATAAGAAGTGTGTATGGGGAGAAAGATAAAATGAGGCATTTGAACTCCTTAAAAATAAGTTGTGTAGTGCTCCTATTCTAGCACTCCCAGAAGGAACAGATAATTTTGTAGTATATTGTGATGCATCACGTTAAGGTTTTGGATGTGTTTTAATGCAATGGGATAAGGTAATTATTTATGCATCTAGACAACTTAGAGGTAGCAAAAAGAACTGTACTACACATGATTTAGAACTAGGAGCAGTAGTGTTTGCACTAAAATTTTGGAGATATTACTTGTATGGAACTAAGTGTGTAATTTATACGGATCATAAAAGTTTACAACATATATTTGATCCGAAGATGTTGAATATGAGATAGAGGAGATGGATAGAGCTTTAAGTGACTATGATTGTGAAATCAAGTATCACCTAGGCAAAGCAAATGTAGTAGCTGATGCTTTAAGTAGAAAGAAAAGAATTAAACCATTACGGGTTCGTGCTATGAGAATGGAAATACATTCAGATTTGTTAAATCAAAATTCGATAGGCCCAACAAGAAGATAGGTTGAATATAAAAGGACAAATAAAAAATTTAGAAGGAGAAACAAATGGAATCCTGAGATTTAAGGAAAGAATTTATGTGTCGGATAATAGCGTGCTTAGGAAAATTATCCTACTAGAAGCACATAAGTCAAGATATTCTATGCATCCAGGAAATGATAAAATGTATAAGGACTTGAAAAGCCATTACTGGTGGCCAGGCATGAAGAAGTCAGTCGGAGAATTTGTAGAAAAATGTGATATTTGTTCAAGAGTAAAAGCTGAATATCAAAACCTTCAGGATACTTGCAACAACCAAAAATTCCAGAATAAAAATGAGATCTGATTACCATGGACTCTGTGACCAAGTTACCTAAAACCTTAAGTGGTTATGACACTTTATGGGTTATAGTGGATAGATTAACTAAGTCAGCTCATTTCTTACCTATAAGAAAGATTACAAGATAGAAAGGCTAGCAATGATTTACGTGAAAGAAATTGTGTCTAGACATGGAATACCCGTATCAATCATATCAGACAGAGACTATAGGTTTACTTCAAGATTCTGGAAAACATTACAAAAGGCCTTAGTAACCCATGTAAATATGAGTACAGCTTATCATCCACAAACCGATGGACAAAGTGAAAGAACAAACAAACACTGAAAGATATGTTAAGAGCTTGTGCTATAGACTTTGATGGTAACTGGGACACCCACTTACCATTAATTGAATTTTCATACAATAACAGTTATCACTCTAGTATTAGAATAGCCTCATTTGAAGCCTTGTATGGAAGAAAGTGTAGATCACCCTTGTGTTGTAATGAAATAGGAGACAGGTAACTTACAGGCCCTGAACTGATACAAGAAACATCTGATAAGATCACTGAAATTAAAAAAAACTAAAAGCAGTCTATGATCGACAGAAAAGCTATGCCGACAAACGAAGAAAGCCATTGGAATTTCAAGTCGGAGATAAAGTCTATCTAAAAGTATCATCCACAAAAGGAATTATTCAATTTGAAAATCCAAGTAAGTTAAATCCTAGGTATGTTGGTCCATTTAAAATCATTGATAGAATTGGTCATATAGCATATAAGTTAGATTTACCTCAAGAACTGAGTGAGGTACATAACACTTTTCACGTATCCAACCTAAAGAAATGTCTAATAGATGAAGCATTAAAAGTGCTAATTCAAGAAGTCAAGATAGATAAGAGACTTTATTTTGTATAGGAACCAATAACCATCATAGACAAGGAAGTAAAAAGATTAAGAAGGAATAGAATCCCCATAGTGAAAATTAAAAGGAATGCAAAAAGAGGACGAGAATTTATATGGGAAAGAGAGGATGAAATCAAAAAGAAATATCCCTATTTATTTGAAGTCAGTAACCAGATAAGCTATCCTCAACCTTAGGAAATACAATGAATTTTGGGACGAAATTCTTTTAACGAGGGGAGAATGTGACAACCCAAAAATTAAGGTTAGACAAATTTAAATAAGATTCTTACACGTGTTATCATTATTTGACTAACCCTTTATGAATTATGTATATGTTTCATGTATATATATATATATATATATATATATATATATATATATATATATATATATATATATATATATATATATATATATATATATATATATATATATATGGTACGTATGCATGCTTGTATGCATGCATGGAAGTTATGTACGCATGGATTCAAATGCATGAAATTTACATGTGCATGTATTCATATGCATAAACTTTGGATACCAAATGTTGTTTGATCAAAATATCTCAACATTATAACACCAAAACATACAACAAATGAAATGAGAAACTACCTAACCAAACACTATAGTACAAAGGTAGCATCAAGAAAACTTGTTATCCAAAATAAAACTAAGTAAACCTTAAACACTTAAACACTAACTTCAGCACACCCTAACTCTAATCTCGGTTCATTAAGATAACAAACAACACGATTAACCACTCAAACCTTGTTAACCTTGCAATTAAGAACTTGGTGACTCATATGCTTCTTTACTCGACACCTAGCATCAAGGCAGTCTTCAAAACCTGCCACATAGCAATCTAAAAGTCCAACTAACCAAAGCTACATTTGCCTAATCACTACCCTAAAGCCTAGAACTAATCATGACTAACTCTACTTATATTTGCTACTCCTCGCCCGAAGGACACAACTACAACCACATACCATCACCACCTCTTCACCTCTCGGCTCTCAAACAACAATCATCATCTGCCCCTCTACTCTCATTCGGTCTCCATATAAATCACACACTCTCATCCAATGCTTTGAGTGTTTATCATCTACCAAACTGGATTACAAGAAGATCAAGACTTTGGAGCTCAAGATAATCATCCAAGTCGATTCATCAAGAAGAAAGGGGCCACCATCGACTACCTTTCACCTTGTCCTTCTGTAAACATCAAGGTTCCAACTCCTAATCATTTACTAACTAAATTTACAGGTTATATATGTGTTTAAACAACATATATAATCAACCCATGTGATTAAAATATAAAAAGTTCTTCATCAAACTCTATAAATATTTCATCTTGATCAAAACCAGTGAGAAAAGTTTGAGAATCTGAAAAATTTGATAAATTATGAAATCAAACAAAAACATTATAAATAAAGGGTTGAAATTATGTGTATACTTGATAAATTTAGTTTATTATTTAAATGATTGTGATTGTGAGAATAAACATTGAAAATTTGTTAGCAAAAATATGAAATAACAATCTGCAAATTTTGGTGTAAATATAATAAGTAAAATAAACAAACAAACAAACATACCCAGTAAGTCCCACTCAAGAGCAGGGTCTGGGAGGGGTAGGTGGCGGCGAGTCTTTCCTCTATCTTGTGAGATAGAGAGACTGCTTCCGAAGAGACCCCCAACTCAGTAACGAAAACCAATAACAGTCGCAATCGCAAACATAAAGTAAGTCAGACAACACACAGGTATAAGTCACTTAAATACATAGAAAGCGTGTATGTCAAATAAGCAGATAGAATCACGTATAAGGGCAGAAATAGAAATATAGGTGGGCCGCAACAGATCTACGTCTACCCTTCCTGCCCAAGATCTACGTCTACCCTTCCTACCCACCGGTCCCGCTATAAGTCCTTAATAAAAGGAAATTATCAACTGGAAGAACTGAATCTGGCAAAAATCTATAAAACTTATATAATAATCCTTATGTGTTATATAAACTCCATTATTAATTTTGTAATTAAATTCCTTTATATGACTAAGATTTGTATTTTTATATGATCTATGATTGAAAAATCGAAAGAAATATATAAACAATAAGAAAAATATTGAAAAATTCACATAAATTATGATATTTTGAACTCAAATGAATGTATTAATTTAGTAATTTTTGAAGATATATAACTACTTTTATTGAATTCTGGATAATTAGAAAATTATAGTAAATTATTTACTGTAAAATAATGATCAGGAAATTTATAAGGTGCTATGAATTATTAGATAACTATTTTGAAAAAAAAATGAAAATTTATTAATAACAGTAGCTATTTTTACCAATTTATGCTAAGTGTGTATTAATTTTAACAAATTATCTGGAATTATTTAGAAGTTAAAAATTTTATATGATTATTGATATTATCTTATAATGTTGCTATTAAACTTTTGAAAATTTTGAGTAATCATAGTTACTATTTGTAACTGAGGTACTAAAAATTTTAAAAGAAAATTTATCTTTTCTAACTTATAAATTAATTTTATAGGTTATCGCTGGAATTAAGTGAGACTCATAGCCTCATTTTCATACTTATAAAGTTTTGGGGGAAAAAACATACTGTTTTGACTGATGCATAAGATTTTGAGAATTTACTATCAGTTATGTTAACAACCATTAATTCGGATGTGGAACCGTTGGATAATATAGGTAGCGCTACTTAGGAAATTAATTCCTACACCAACAGGATGAGTGTTGTGATACTATATTTTTTTATTTTTATGTGATTTATATATGACAGTTATAAATCACTTATGTTATAAGTAGGTTTGGTTGTTATATTGTATCAGTATATGTATTTTGTTCAGGAAATAAACCTATGATTTCACCAACTTTATGTTAACTATTTTGTGTTGGACCAAAAGAACCAATCAGCCAAGATCAGGAAAACCTCTAAGTCCCACATGACATCACAACAACTGCTGAAGACCTCCATCAGCAGTTTGACAAAGTTTGAAGAATCAACAGCTGAAGATCAAAGATCTGAAGTACAACAACTGAAGATCCCAAGTGCTGAAGATAAGTACTGAAGTCTAAAGTACTGAAGCATACAAGTACTGAAGACTTCAAGTACTGAAGACAAGTGCTGAAGATCAATAACTGAAAAACTGAAGACCTGAAGATCAACAACTGATGCACAAAGTCTGAAGACAAAAGACTGAAGACTTCAGCTGATGACATCTACTGAAGTCATCAGCTGATGAAACATCTGAAGACCAAAGTCTGAAGACAAGTGCTGAAGCTTCAGAGTTTGTCACAACAGCTGAAGAAGTCTTCTTCAGTTGTTGTGATGGTTTTTCTTTTCAGTAGTTTTGTGTTTTTCCTTTCAGTAGTTTGTACAACAGCTGAAGAGTTTGTTCTTTAGCTGTTATAGGTCAGTAGTTGTAAACGGCTGAAGAGGTTGTTCTTCAGTCGTTGTAGGTTTTCAGTAGTTTCCTTTTTCAGTACTTGTAATAGGTAGAACACAGATTTTGTAAGAAGATGTCAGCTGTTGACATATTTAGTAGTTTAATGTTCTATCAGTAGTTTGTTAATAATCAGTTGATGTCACTGTCAAGTCACATCAGCATTCGTCCTTTTTCTTCTATAAAAGGACGATGGCCATATTGTATTCGGCGCCGAAACGTGTGAAGTTATAGAAAACATCTTTTCGCAAACTTTTCTCTCTCTCTATGTTCGTACTTTTACATGCAAAATCTTTTGTGTTCTTGCTGTAATCGCTAATTACTGTGCTAAATCCGCTGCAAAAACAATCTGATTTATCAAACTAGAGGCTGAGATCCTGTCAAATGGTATCAGAGCTGGTTAATCATTGATCGATTTCACTATTGATCATTTGAAACTGCTCTTTTGATCTCTACGTTTGATCGAATTAGCAATTTGCAAGAATTAGCTATAGAGAGTGAGATTCTGCTGTTTCTGGCTAAAAACTTGAGGTTCTCTGGTGGTTTTGAGCTACAATTGTTTTGCTTAAACTTGTTTTTGACTAAAATCTGAGATGACGACACCAACAAACGATCCTCACAATACTGGTTCCTCAACCAAGCCTCCGATGCTTGTGAGGAATGAATATAACATATGGCAACGTCGTATGCTCCACCACTTGTCTGTCAACAGTGCTTGTTGTTGGAAGTCAGTGGTGCATGGACCATACAAGCCTATGGTGAGCGTCCCTGAATCAAATGAACAGGTTCCGAAGAAACCTGAACAATATTCGGACGAAGATCTTAAGTTGGTCGAGATTGATGCTAGAGCCCATGGAATTTTAGCTATGGCTATTCCAAATGAGATTTATTCAGAGCTTTTGCATCATGAAACTGCTCATGACCTATGGGTTGCTCTGAAGGAACAATTCGGAGGAACCGATGCGGTCTTAGCAAATACTAGGGAAATCCTCACCCAACAATATGAGACATTCTCTCATAGGAAGGGTGAGACTCTGACTCAGCAGTTTGAGCGGTTCTCTTGTTTGATCTCTGAGTTGAAGATGGTCAAACAAGAGTACTCTAACAGCCAGATGAACAACAAATTCCTTAGATCACTGCCTGAGTGATGGGACACTTATACTATTGTCCTACGCTCCAGTGCAGATCTGAATACTCTATCTCTCACCCAACTTCATGGGAAACTGCTCACATTTGAGAGAGAGATAGAGCAAAAGAGGAAGTTGTCCACCTCTGGCAAGCTCACTGATGACTTTGTCCATGGCAATGCTGCCTTGATAAGTCATGAGTCGGAATATGCTGCATCAGAGAGTTCTTATGATGAGCATATTGATTTCTCTACCAACTCTGAACAAGCTTTTGTTGGTGTTAGTAGTAGTTCAGGAGGTAGTAGTGATAATCTGTGTTTTCTGATGGAGGACTTGAAGGGCATTCCAGATGATGATCTGGAAGAGATGGATATTTTGAACCAAATGGCAATGATAATATCAGATCTCAAAAGTTCTACAAGAGAACTGGCAAGAAATTCCCTGGTCTCTTTGGCAAAACCAAAGTTGGTTTTGACAAGAGCAAGTTGAGGTGTCACAAGTGCCAAAGGCTTGGACACTTTGCTAGAGAGTGTAGATCATCTGGATCTAACTCCTCTGCACCCTTTGTGACTTTTTCAAGCAATAGCTCACAGCACATAGGGCAACATTCCTCCAGTTCTGGCCATCCATCACAAGCACAGGCATCACCAGCTTATTTTGTGCCTCAGGGTCATATGCCATACCCATACCCCTGCTACTATATGCCTCAGCCCAGTCAAACTCAAGCACCTTTTGCTCAGCCACCACATGCTCTTCCTGAGCCTCAATCTTCCCAATCTCATCATCAAACACAACCTCAACAACACAGCTTCTTCACCCCAGGAGTTGTTGACTGGAGTAGTCTGCCAGATGATCTATCTGGTCAGGAACAACTACTCTAAGGTGCTGGTCAACATGGTGGTGATAATCCATTTGGTAATCTTTCTCTGATGGCCCTTGAGTCAGCTGAGGGGTTATCATCCAATGCCTCATCGCAGGTATCCTCTGAGGCTAAAGCCAAGCTTTGTTCTGAATCATGCATAGCAGCATTTGCTTCTATTAGAGAAGAAAATGTAGCTTTAATAGATAAGAATCATGAGCTAGAGCACACCATTTCCAAAAAGAAAGCTGAATTTGAGGCGGCACTAAATGAGAAAAATGATGAGATTTACAAGCTTAAATGCCAAATAAAAGATGATAAAGCTAGGGAAGATGTACTTCTAGAGAAGTACAGAGACCTCAAGGAAACTCTTCCAACCACCCAAGTAGAGTGTGATCGATGGGTGCAATCATGCAAGGGTTTTGAAATACTTCTTAGCAAGCAATCAGCTTCCAATGTGAAGTTTGGCATTGGTTATAATCACATTGCTCCTCCAACAAATTTTACTTCAAGAGCAGAAGTGGAATCTGATGGAGAGAGTAATAACCAATCCTTCTCATCATGTGACCTACTATCTTCTGATTCAGCATCATCAGAGATAGAAGTCAGCATTAACTCCTGCCAAAACCAATCAGCTGATGTTACAACAGCTGATGGTTCAAATGTTGACTGTCACATGATCAAAAAGTTGATCAACTTAGGTGTTGTCTCTAGAAGTACTGAAAGTACTGGAGAGCAAGTGATAACACCTGAAGTTCAAACCTCTACCGCTATCAGCACTGAAGAGAAGAAAACTGACAGTAGAAAAGGTTTGAAGACAGCTAAAGAGGAAGTCAGGAAAGCAGGTACTACAAGGAAGAAAACGGCTAGTACTGATAGCAAATAGCTGAAGAACAAGTCTTTGGCAGTTTCATCCTCTTCAGCTGATGATCAACATAAGATGAAGAAGAAGCCATGTGAGATATGTGGCTTGTTCAATCATCTTACTGATGATTGCTGGTACAAAAGGGGTTCCAAACTCAAACAAAAGGAGAAAATTAAAGAGAACATTAATAAAATGAAGAATGAGTTTGAGACCAAGTTTGTACTAGCAACATCAAAGCCTGAAATCCCTAAGCCCAAAGCTAAATCTAAAAAGAAGGTAGGGGTTACTCAGGCAACAGCTGAGGTTGCTCAGAAGAAGATGGTGCAACACAGGAATCCATCATCAGCAAGCCCCAATGTGTCTGAAGAGCTGAAAGCTTTATCACAAAGTCAGACACAGCTGGTGATGATGGTTCAGCATCTAATGGGAAGAGTCAACCATTTAGATGCTCCTGTGTTGAAACCACAGAAAAGGAAGTCCAAGCCAAAGGGTTCCTCTTCTGCACCATCTCCTTCACCTCAGGCTGTCACACATAACACACCTGTTAGTGTTGCACCTGTTGTTGAGAACAGACCTAAAACCAAACAGGTTTAGGTCTCTAAAACCAACTAACATGTGGTTATGATTGCAGGGTTCTTCAACGTACCAAAGAAGCATCTGGTATGTAGACAGTGGAGGATCTATGCACATGACAGGAAGCAGCTCCCTTCTTAATGACTACTCTCAAGGAAAGAAGGGATTTGTCTCCTTTGGCAATGATGCAAAGGGTCACATCATCGGAAAAGGCTTTGTTTCCAATGGGCAAATAAGGTTTGATGATGTTAACCATGTGGAGAATCTCAAGTACAACCTCTTGAGTGTCAGTCAAATGTGTGATAAAGGCCATGTTGCCCTTTTCACAAGCCAAAACTGTCAGATTCTGTCATCCAAAGTTCTAAATTTGATTGACAAGGTGTTGGATGAATACACTCTCCTGAAGGCCAACAGGACAGGAAGAGTGTATGCCTTAGATCTTTCCAAAAAGAAAGATCTAAAAGGCCATCCTTGCCTATTCTCCAAGGTCTCTTCTCAAGAGTCTACTCTATGGCATAGAAGGCTGGGGCATGTTAATTTCAAGAACATGAATCAGCTGATAAGCCATGGTTTAGTAAGAGGATTGCCTTTGAAGGAGTTCAAGTGTGAAGATAACTGCACTGCTTGCTTAAAAGGAAAACAACACAAAGTTTCATTCCCTTCAATAGAAGAACCAAAGTCCACTGCCTGCTTGCAGCTCCTGCACATGGATCTCTTTGGTCCTGTCAGAGTTATGAGCATGGCAAAGAAGAAATACTGCCTGGTAATTGTGGATGATTATTCCAGGTTTGTATGGACTTTCTTCTTGCACTCCAAGGATGAAGCAGCCAAGACTATCATGAACGTTGTGTTATTTGTAGAAAAGCAGTATTCCCTGCAGGTCAAGTGTGTGAGGAGTGACAATGGAACAAAGTTTAGAAACCACACACTTGATGACTTCTACCTGTCCAAGGGAATTAAAAGGCAGTTTAGTATTCCTAGAACTCCTGAACAGAATGAAGTGGTTGAGAGAAAGAACAGGACTCTTATTAAAGCTGCAAGGTCAATGCTGGCTGACTCAGGGTTGCCACTGACCTTTTGGGCTGAAGCTGTCAACACAGCTTGCTATGTGCAGAATAGAGCCTTAGTGAATCAAAGGATGATGAAGACTCCCTATGAAGTACTTCATCACTTGGCCCCTTTGATTTCCTTCTTTAGAGTCTTTAGGTGTCCTTGTTTCATTCTCAACACTAGCAACCCACTCCAGAAGTTTGCTAGTAAGGTGGATGCAGGGTATTTTGTTGGGTATTCATCAACTTGCAAGGCATACAGAGTCTTCAACTGTAGGACAAAGGTGGTTGAAGAAAGTCTGCATGTTAAGTTCAATGAATCTCCAAAGGACAAGATTCCACAAAACCCTATGGAGTTGTTTGATCTGGACATACTGCAATATGTTCCTTATCAACCTCCAGCTATTGTGCCTGTCAACAGTTCTCCACCTGGTGGTACTGATGATGATGAAGTCAGTACTCACCTATTCAGGTTTAGTGACAACCTGCCTGAGTCCACTAAACCTGATACTTCTGTAGCCTCAGCAGCTCCATCCACAACAAATGCTGATGAGATTTCTGCTTGCTCAACTTCATTTGAGCTGCCATCTTCTACATGGTTTCAGAAATCTCCATCACCATCTGTTGCTGCTGATGGGTCTACAAACACTTGCACAGATATCATAGTCTATCAAGAGCTGAAGAATCACCCCACATCTCAAATCATTGGTGATATCAATGCTGGAGTTTCAACCAGGAATCAATTGTCCAACTTCTGCTTCTATGCTCTCTTCATCAGTCAGCAAGAGCCAAAGAACTATCATGTTACTTTAAGAGACAATGGATGGGTGGAAGCTATGCAGCTTGAGCTTCTTCAGTTCAAGAAACAGCAAGTATGGGAGCTTGTTCCATTACCCCAAGGTAAGTGTGCAATAGGCACCAAATGGGTATTTAGGAACAAAACAGATGAGAAAGGCCAAATAGTTAAGAACAAGGCCTGGCTGGTTGTCCAGGGGTTTGCACAAGAGGAAGGCATCGATTATGATGAGACCTTTGCCCCTGTGGCCAGACTGGAGGCAATCAGACTGTTCTTAGCTTATGCTGCCTTTCACAGTCTTAAGGTTTATCAAATGGATGTCAAAAGTGCCTTCTTATATGGCAAAATAAAAGAAGAAGTTTATGTGTGACAACCACCAGGCTTTGAGGACAATAAAAATCCTGATTGGGTGTTCAAGCTTGATAAGGCTCTCTATGGGCTGAAGCAAGCTCCTCGAGCCTGGTATGACACACTCTCAACTTTTCTTCTACATAATAAGTTCACTAGAGGCACCATTGATAAAACCTTATTCATCAAGACTGTGGGACAACATAAGCTCCTTGTTCAAATTTATGTAGATGACATCATCTTTGCATCTTCCGATCTCAAGTTGTGTGAGGAATTTACAAGGCTCATGAAGCAAAAGTTTGAAATGAGTGCTATGGGAGAATTACAGTTCTTTCTAGGTTTGCAAATTAAACAACAGGCTGATGGTATCTTTATTCATCAGTCCAAATACACCAAAGAGTTGTTGAGTAAGTTTGATTTACAAACCTGCAAGCCCTGTTCTACTCCCATGAGCAGCATCACACAACTAGATGTAGATCAGAAAGGTAAAGCGGTTGATGAAACCCTTTACAGATGTATGATTGGGTCCTTGATGTACCTTACAGTTTCTAGACCAGACATCATGTTTGCAACGTGTGCCTGTGCTAGATTTCAGGCTGCACCTAAAGAATCCCATTTGATTGCAGTCAAAAGGATCTTTAGATATCTGCAAGGTACCCAATCACTAGGTCTTTGGTATTCAACTGGGCATTCTTGCAAATTAGTTGCTTTCTCTGATAGTGACTATGCAGGATGTAAAGTTACCAGAAATCCACTTCTGGTGGTTGCCAATTCCTAGGCAATTGTTTAGTTTCTTGGCAGAGTAAGAAGCAAACATCAATTGCTACATCCACTGCTGATGCTGAGTACATTGCTGCTGCAAGTTGTACCTCTCAGATACTTTGGCTTCAGACCCAACTTCTGGATTATGGAATTACAGAGACTAAGACTCCATTACTAATGGATAGTGCTTCAGCTCTTTGTATTGTTAAAAATCCAGTCCAACACTCTAGGACCAAACATATAGAGATCAGACATCATTTTATCAGGGATTGCTATGAAAAAGGTCTAATTGATCCTAAGTTTATGCCTAGTGCTGATGAGCTTGCAGACATTTTTACTAAGCCTTTAGATAGTGCCACATTCCAAATTTGGTACTAAGGCTTGGTATGCTGTAGCTAGATTAATTTGACCGATGCTGATGCTCTCAGTTCACAAGTACTGATGACCATTAGTATGCAAAGGTCAAATATAAGTACTGATGAGTAATTTAGTCTTCAGCATTTTCACAACTACTGAAGACTAAAATGCTTCAAAGTACTGATGTACATTATTTGTTGAAAACAACTGATGTAGTGAGGTGGATTACAACCACTGATGTATAGTTTTCAAACAAATAAGTACTAAAGAACAAATTTTGTTCACAAGTACTGATTTGTAATCTTACACAAGTACTGAAGACAAAATTTGTTCACCAGCTCTGAAGAATATCTCATCAGCACTTGTGAACATCTGATTACAAGAGCTGAAGGCATAAATAATCACAAGAGCTGAAGGGTCAGTGAAACATCTGAAAGTCAGCCAAAGAGCTGATGAGTAAATGTGGAGGTCAGCATGAAACAACTGATTTGACGAAAATACCTGATGAGTAATTTTACTCTTCAGCTGATGCCAACAGCTGCTGTTTCATACCCAAACAACTGAAGGACAAAAACATGTCTTCAATTGTTACAACGTATGAAGATGAAAACTAGGTCTTCAGTAGTTTATAACTACTGAAGACTGACAACAAGTCTTCAGCCGTTTACAACATCTGAAGGACAAAACCAAGGTTTCAGTAGTTTCAACTACTGAAGACTAACACCAAGTCCTCAGATGTTACAACCACTGAAGGTTAAAACCATGTCATCAGTCGTTTCAACCACTGATGACTAACACCAAAACCTTCAGTAGTTTTCTTTCAGCCTTTCCCATACCCTACAAATACCCAACCTTCAGAGCTTTTTATTCCCACTTGACATAACTTTTCAAAAACCTCTAAACTTCCCATACACCACTAATGGCTTCCATGCAACTCAAACCTCAACACAACTGTGTCGCACATCTCACTAAATCGCCATTTTGGGCCAAATTCCACAATGCCGTTGATCTCATGTACGAATCTCCATACCAAACGGCTTTTCATCTAAACCACACCATCTACACCGACTCACTATCGGAGTTCTGGACCAACATCACCGTCCAAACCGGAGAGAACGATGGCGAGGTCTCTCTCCGGTCCTCCGTAAACAACCACCCTGTGGTTATCACTCCAGCTACTATTCGACAAACCCTAAAGCTGAAGGATGCCACCTTCCCTACAAACTACCCCAAAGGCGCCCTTGATCTATCTTTCACAGCCAACGACTATCAGGGTGACCTATCTGCCTCCACCTTGTTGAAGAAACACTTCCCAGATCCTTAACGTCTCATCTTCCACATGGTGAATGTGTGTCTGGCCCCCAAAACATCTTCATGGGACCAGATGTCAACAAGGTGGCAACATGTATTATTTTCTATCTTTGAGAAACAACCACTTAACTTTACTGAAATCATATTTTTGGAACTCAAAGACATGGCTGCTAAACCTTTTGCAAACCGATGGATTTTATATCCTCGGTTCATTATGGCCATGATCGAAGACCAGCTTCATGCTGAGGGACTTGTTGGTACTGGGGTCCCTGCCATGGCTGTTCTAGCTGAGGTATACTCTAGGCACAACACCGACCAATCACTCAAACAGGCTGCCAAGCTGCGAAAACCCACGCAGCTGGAACCCACAGCCTCCACCTCCAAATCCAAAGTCCCCACCAAGCCCAAAACCAAAAAGAAGCCAACGAAGGCTACTCAGGGAAATGAGTCCCCTGAGGATGCCCCTGCAACACAAAGGCAGGAAGTGGCTGCTGGTCAGATTCTCCCAGCAGTCACCACGACTCCACCCACCACAACCGCACAGGTTTCCTCTCAACAGGAGCCTGATGCAACCACTTCTGGGGCAGCCACAAATCTGGAATCTGTCTTACTTGAGAAGATTGCCATTGAAACGCACATTCCTCCCCATGTGCAATCTGCTTCAAGCCCATCACCCACTGAAACCGCCCTACAAAGCCCTACACTAATAATCGCCAAAGTGTTGACCCATCTGAGCACTCCACCCTCTCCCCAGAAACCAATCACAACTAGGGAAACTCCAACCGAAGAGAGGGTGGACACAAGTGCTGGTGGGAGCCCACAACACAGAGAATCACATATCCAATCTCCCAGTGTGGCTAGAGAGATAGGATATTCTGGTGAGGCTGCCACTTCCTCTGCATCAACATCTGAGCAGGGTGAAGCTAGTACCATTAATAAGACCTCACCAGAGGCAACTGCCGATGATGGATACAATCCGGAGGCTGGAAGTCCCCAGTACCAAGACCAAGGGGCACATGCAATATCTGAGCCACACTCAGTGCATGTACATCCTGACCCTGTCAGGAGGTCAGGTGATTCAGTGCAGACTGATGATGACCGGTGCTTCTTCTATGATGTAGTTGCACAAAACACTATCTTAGAGGATGAGGTAAGCAGACTCAAAGAGCTGCTTGCCAAAATGTCTCAGGATAGAAGTCCATCTGCCACCATTGACCCACAGATGGCACCTTCACCCGAAGGTCTCATATACACTCAACCACTCCCACAAACTCGGCCACCTGCCCCTGCTTCTGGCACTAGTTCTCAGGAACAGAACCCTCTTGAGCAGCTAGATGCTATCTTCTAGAAATCCCTACCTCTCATCACACCTATAATCACAGAAATTATGATGAAAACCATTGATGAGAGGCTTCCCACACATATACAACCCATGGTGGAGGTTGCTGTTGTCAAAGCGCTTGCTGATAGTCAAACCCCAACCAATGCACCCAAAAAGGGGAGACATCAGTGCAAGCTAAGAGGAAGAGGGTAAAGGAAGAGAAAGAAGTAGGGAAAGAGGTGGAATCTGAGAGGGTGTTGGTAGAGGAGACAGAGAGGGTAAAGGGGAAGGAGAAGGTGAGGGAGGAGAGTGAGCGGATAGAATTGGCTGAAATCCAAAAGGATTTCAGTGTCACTTATCAAAAGAAGATAGGAGAGAAGGAGGGAGAGAAGGTAGAGAAGGGTGATCCTGATCTAGCAGCCCTTGTCAAGGAGGCTGATGCTGAACAAAGCAGATCAATGGACTCTGTCATTGATCAGCTGTTCAGGCAAGGCTTTGACATGGACACTGCCTTACTAGATCAGGAGATTAGGAAGATGGAGACAAGAGAGATAGAACACCGATGGTCTACTTATAGCCAAGAGGATAGAAAGAGACTCGAGGCTATGAGTAGATTCATTTCGAAGTATCTGGGGAGGCCAGTCCTTGATGTCAAGGCATGGACCAGGGATAGAATCTTGGCTATAGCCACCAAGATCTGTTAGGCTGGTGATTTCACAAAAGGGCTGGTCGCTGAAGCCCTTTCTGAAGTCGGTGCTGGGAACAGGACCCTGCTAGTAAAACAAACCAAACCTATTCTTATCTCTAGGTTACTAGCAAGGCCTGCCGACATTCCCACACCAACAACCCAAACACAACCCATAAAACCAACCCCTTCACCATCAAAACCTGCAGCCGATGATCCACCCTTGCAGAAGAAGAGAAGGGTGTTGAGGCTGCAAGAGGAAGAAGAAAAGGAGGATGAGGGGGATAGACTGCTTCTTTCAGCAGTCATCCCCTTACCAAAAGCCAAACCCAAAACCATCACTCCCACCTCACAGATGGATGCTGTGAGGGTTAAGTTAGAAGAAGAGGAGCAGCAGAGGCTACATGATGAGGAGATGCTGAAAAGCATTAACAAAGCCTATGCTGCCACTTCTTCTATACTTAACATGAAGAAGGAAGCTCTGAGACTCTTCACTTTTAAGCAAACCTTTCAATATGAGAAAGATAGAGTGAGGACTTGGCCTGATCCTAGGGTGGCTCACAGGATAATTAAGAAAGAAATTCCTGTGAGATACAAGAGCCAACTTAAGAGGATCGTAGATGAAGTGATCTCTGTGACTCTTGTAATAACACCCTGGGAGATAGTAGAGGAGTTCGACAAAGCCTATAGAGCTAAGCAGCCACCCCAAACTATATTGGACAATAGGGTGGTGAGGAAGGGCTTAGTCTATAAGAGGCTTGAGAACTTTCATAAGGATGAGCTCAACTTGTTGCTAGAAGGCAGACACCCAGATGAATTCGCCTATAGGCAAGTTACAACAGTTGAGCTCAAGAATAGCAAACAGGCCAAGTTTGTCTCAGAGCTATACGGCCGAGAAGGGTTATTCGAAGGTGAGGCTGAAGACCTAACCAAAGAAGAACAAATGACAATTTTTCAATCCTACACCAGAGAATCCTACAGGCTTGTATGAGGGAGGTAGGTCTCATGGATGGGACAACAGCTCTGTGTCCAATTCCCCAAAACAGAGCTCCCATCCATACTTAGCCAAACAAATATCAGAGACCTCTTCCCAGGCCATTGCTTATCATGGTCAACTTCTGATCTGATCCAGAAGGAATAGACCAACTTTTATGCCAACAATAAGTGGGACATTTAATAACTTAGAGGTTTTGGCTGCATTGGTTCAGGGGGAGTTTGTTGGACCAAAAGAACCAATGAGCCAAGATCAGGAAAACCTCTAAGTCCCTCATGACATCACAACAACTGCTGAAGACCTTCATCAGCAGTTTGATAAAGTTTGAAAACCTCTATAGCTGAAGATCAAAGATCTGAAGTACAACAGCTGAAGATCCCAAGTGCTGAAGATAAGTACTGAAGTCTGAAGTACTGAAGCATACAAGTACTGAAGACTTCAAGTACTGAAGACAAGTGCTGAAGATCAACAACTGAAGAACTAAAGACCTGAAGATCAACAACTGATGCACAAAGTCTGAAGACAAAAGACAGAAGACTTCAGCTGATGACATCTACTGAAGTCATCAGCTGATGAAACATCTGAAGACCAAAGTCTGAAGACAAGTGCTGAAGCTTCAGAGTTTGTCACAACAGCTGAAGAAGTCTTCTTCAGTTGTTGTGATATTTTTTCTTTTCAGTAGTTTTAAGTTTTTCCTTTCAGTAGTTTGTACAACAGCTGAAGAGTTTGTTCTTCAGCTGTTATAGGTCAGTAGTTGTAAACGGCTGAAGAGGTTGTTAATCCGTCATTGTAGGTTTTCAGTAGTTTCCTTTTTCAGTACTTGTAATAGGTAGAACACAGATTTTGTAAGAAGATGTCAGCTGTTGACATCTTCAGTAGTTTAACGTTCTATCAGTAGTTTGTTAATAATCGGTTGATGTCACTGTCAAGTCACATCAGCATTCGTCCTTTTTCTTCTATAAAAGGACGATGGCCATATTGTATTCGGCGCCGAAACATGTGAAGTTATAGAAAACACCTTTTCACAGAACTTTTCTCTCTCTCTATGTTTGTACTTTTACATGCAAAATCTTTTGTGTTCTTGCTGTAATCGCTAATTACTGTGCTAAATCCGCTGCAAAAACAATCTGATTGATCAAACTAGAGGCTGAGATCCTGTCATTTTGAGTATGCTTTTTCAGGTAATCATGGCTAATAACATTATCTTCTCTTTTGATGTGTACAATGGCTGGGGTGAAGTTGTGGGAAAAGTCTGTGTGAATCTAACTGTTAATATGTTTAATCTTAGCCTATCGGTGGACGCTCACTTCCATCGTCTCTGAAGATGTAGCAGTTAGATTAATATGTTTTGTGATAGGGTTATATTAAAATTTTATGTACTAACATTAATGTAACCCGAACTGATATTATGTTATGTCACGTATTATGTTTTTATGTGTTGTTAGTTAATATTCTGATCAATGCGTTCTGAACAAGCTAGTCACATCTAAAGCATTTCACGCTTCCGCCGGGATGTGACATGAAGGCATTGGCCAAGGCACACTGTGCATACATTGCTGTCAGCTTCGGTCACGAATGATTCACACACTAGTGTAACAGGTATAGTAGTCTAGCTAACTACTCGATATACTTTGTTCATTCAATCTACATAAACTTTATTTTATGGTTTTGAAAACTTGTGAGAACTCATCAAATTTACGTTGACACACTTTAGCATGTTTTCTCACAGGTTATCTTGATTAAAAGCACATAAGACATCTCATGGCATCCATGTTTTTTAGAAAGACATATTTACTTTTTACATGCTTCCAAAGTTTTGTTTTGGGTGTGTGCTTTGCACTGTCATTTACTATGAGATAATTGTTTGTGTTTTCTTTGCTTTTTCATTTTGCATTCGCATTTCTTAAATCTTAAACTTTGTTTTGGTTTATGTTTCTTTACATATGGTTTTGCTCTAAACTCATATAGAGTCATTTTGTAACATTGCGTATTTTCTTTAATAAAGTTGATTTTATTCGATGTTGATTCCGAAAAAAAATATACAATAATAATAATAATAATAATAATAATAATAATAATAATAAATAATAATAATAATAATAACAATAATTATAATAATAAAGTCCAGGGGTTAATGTGGTAATATTTAAAACTTAATTTAGAAACTTTAAACACTAAATAATAGACACTTCAAACCTCAGGGGGCCAATGTGTAAGTTTTTTTTAAAATCACAGCCATCACCCCCGTCGAACACCCTCACCGCCGGCAACCACCTCCGGCGACCCTCCGGCGAGCTTCAAACGCCAAGAATAATGCGGTTTTGACCAAAACAGACACTCCCGACACATTCACGTGGGAGATTCGAACACGTGCCACACAGACAATCCAAAATTCGAGCTAGTGCGATGTAAAACCCGAGCCACGCGTTGTCGGACCTTTGTCAGTCCACAGATCGCACTACGGATTATTATAATCCAAATTAACACTGCATTAACAAACCGTGGATCGTTTAAAACCTTCCTATGAAATCAATTCCATTCAAACGAGCAAAAACACCCCACTCGAACACTCTCCTTTTTCACGACCTGCAACTCAATTAACAACCCATCTCCGTTCGATTTTAGTCAAAATTGATAAGGGGCTTTTAATTCCCATCATTATTCGAAGCTTCCCACGAAATTAATTTGAAATCCATCAAGGTTTGATCATCAAACGATTATCCTACTGGCCGCGACCTGTTCTTGAAGTGTTCTACATCGATTGATCACCGAATCGGGTAATTACATACACACACACACTCGTTTAATCATGGGGAACAAAAGCCCCATGATTGCAGGCACTATCAAAATCGAAGCGATGTTCAATTTGGGCATAGATCGATCTAGGGCTCATACGGTATTGGGGTTCGATGGAAAGTGGGTTTAAAACAATTAAATTCTGATTCCTCTCGCGGTTGTGACCTTGGTTCACTGGTCCCTGCACCCATTGCAATCCATGAGGTCCCGGGTTCGACCCCGGGCCACCTCAACCATTTTTTTGGGGCCTTTTAAGCCTCCAAAAATTATAAAAAAATTTGTAAAAATTATAAAAATATTTTTACAAACGTTAAAAATTTTTAGAACAATTTAATTAATTACTGAAATTTATTTTTAACATTTTACCTATTTTAATAAATGTTTTAAATAAATAAAATTACAAATAATACAAAAATTATTTATACGAAAGTGGACTTTTAATAATTTAATTTATTTAAATTATTATTCGATACTAAATTACTTTTAATTTATTTAAGTAATATTTATTATTGCTTAAATCATAATTAAATACAAAAGTTTATACCTAAATCATTCCAAAAAAAAACATTTTCATTTCTTTTAGCCATTTAAATAATTAAATACTTTAATTAATTGATATAATTAATTAATAAAACTAATTATTTGTTTAGTTTTCCACACTTTCACAATAAAACAAATGGTTACGCGTATTGATACGTTTATTTTAAAATTCTAAACATAATCATTTCCAATAAATTCATTTTACTTATTTCAAACGTTTTTAACTAAATAAATTATTTAATTTAAACTACCATTCAAAACCAAATGGAAATCCTAATACATCCCAAATTCCCAAATCATTATTATTCTAATTCGAGACACCGTTCCTTAGGTTAATCGTAAGGAAATCATTGGTGTTTAATCTATCACATCCAGATTCTAATCTTATCAATCAAGTGAGTATTCATATCCCCTTTTATATCATTTCCTATTTGGGGGAAATCATGTGGTACAATATATTCAATCATGATATTCTATTGTTGTTTCATTCTAAATTCAATTCAAGACAGGTTATGTTATTACTTGCTATTACGTGAACATACTATGCTAAACTGGACGACAATAAAACCCTAATTCAATCAATCAATCCTGGTATCAATGGTAGATCTACTGGTTTGGACAGCCCACCCCATATGAATAGTCGAGTGGTGATTGTGCCAGAGGCAAGAGTCAATCTATGGTGTATGTGTGGAGTCTATTATATGCAAGTGTCAAGTCAAGGGGTTTCTATTGTGTCGGTTTATCTATATGTTTTACTATTGCAATATAAGTCTTAACGATACCTTGTGAATTAGATTATTCTCAATCAATCAATCAATCTATATGTATACTCAAAACTATGACTACTCACCAGCTAATTCGTTAGCTGACTTTATTTTCTCACATGATTTCAGGTTAAGCAAGATAGTGGACTTCTACCTGCTCATCTAAGACCCGGACTTAGTTAAAATAAAAGACATTTACTATTTGTGGTTTCAATTGTTGTATTTGTGTATGTTGAACTTAAATTATCTTGTAATCTGATTTTAATATTATTTCCACTATTAGACAACCATGTGTTATGAACAATCAATCATTCCCTCGTCCGCTCCGATGATTCCGCCGTCGGTCGGGGTGTGACAGATTGGTATCAGAGCCATGGTTATAGGGAATTAGGTTATTAGAAATGGAATGACCTAGACTATAACTAAGTACCTTTACACATGAGTCCTCTCATGTATTTTACATGATTAGATAGGATTTAATATGCCTTACATGTTTATACTTGATTATATGATTATATGCCTTACGTGATTCTTCTTATACTTTAAATCTTATCAATGTACAAACAAATCTTAAACCATATTCTAAGGCATTGTGTGCCTAATTCAAGTGATTTCAAACTCCAAAACTCGATTGTTATTCATGGTTTTCAAAATCTCGTCAAAGTCTGTGTCTCACAACTGAACACATGCAATGCTGGAAGAGTGGGATGCCTGTATCTCGAGGTGTTCTGTCTAGGCAAGGTACTCGCATAAATCCAAATCAACCGATGGACCTGTCTACCTTACCTGGGAACCCTCGGGATGAGTATCTGCTTATAGGTACGCATGTCTTCAATGAGGTTGTGTTGGACATAACACTTTGATTAGTCAACGTATTCGCTTTGATTTATGAATCAAACGATTACACTCGGAACATATCATCGTTATTATGCCAAATTCTCGATTCTCGTTTTCATGTTGTATAGCTCTTATTACCCAATTCTCATAAACTATCTCAATGATATTTCAGAATGGCTTCTCGTCAAATCCGTTCACGATCTAGAAACCCTGGCCGCAAGATTGCTGCTATTGTAGCACGTAAAGTTGTTGCTGTTATCCCAACTCTGCTTACCCATTTGAACCAAGGCAACAATACTGATCAAAACCCAACTGCACCAAACCCTCCCAAAACTTGTACCTACAAACATTTCAGTTCTTGCAACCCCACTAAGTTCAGTGGAACTGAAGGAGCTACCGGATTACTACAGTGGTTCGAAAGCATCGAGAACACCTTCCTAAACAGCGAATGCCTTGAAAATCTAAAAGTCCGGTATGCCACAAGTGTTCTCCAGAAACGCGCACTCACTTGGTGGAACGGGGAGAAACGAACCCGTGGAACTGATGCTGCTCTAGCATTAACATGGGCTGAAGTTAAGGAGCTCATGACTAAAGAGTTCTGTCCAAGAAACGAAGTCCGAAAATTGGAAGCTGAATTTTGGGAGTTAACCCAAGACAGTGGCGAGAACCTAGCATACACTAACCGATTCCACGAACTGAGCCTTTTCGTACCGCATCTTGCTATCCCTACCTCTCGAGCCATCGAGAAATACATTGGTGGACTACCTATGCAGATTCAGGATACGGTGCTAGGAAGGAATCCTTCCACACTAGAAGATGCTATCAGACTGGCTGCACAGTTAACCGATAATCATATGAAAGCTGGTTCCCTAACCAGGAAAGGTTCGAAGAAGAATACCGACAAACTTCCTAACGAAACCGTCAAAACGACCAACCCGAGCCTTCCAGGAACAAGAAGAGGAAGGCCAATTCTCAAAACTTTGCTGTGATTACCCCTGCTGTGCTAATTAATCAAGTCCCTCCAACTCGTCAACCAGCAGTAAACAACCAACCACCGATGAAAAAGCCATACGCTGGACCCTTTCCGCAGTGTAACCACTGCAAGTATCACCATCCCGCTAACGTTCAGTGTCGTCAATGCACAAACTGCGGTCGTTTTAGGCATACATTCAACTTGTGCAAGAATGCAGCAAGGGTTCTAGTTACCACACAGACTGTTCAGCATATCCCGACAACCATGCAAGCAAGAGCTTGCTACCAATGCGGGGATCCTAACCACTTCCGCAACCAATGTCCGAAGCTTCTCAAGGCCGTCCCTGCCGCTCAAGGTCGAGCATTCAACATCAATACTCATCAAGCTCAAACCAATAACGATGTGGTGAACGGTATGTTTCTAATCAATAATCATTATGCTTCAGTCTTGTTTGATACCGGCGCCGACAAAAGTTTTGTATCCTTAGAATTTGAGCCTTTGCTTGCTAGTGCGAGAACTAAGTTGGAGAAACCGTTTACGGTAGAAATAGCCGACAGGAAACCTATCACAATCGATTCCATTATTCCAAACTGTACCCTTAGCCTCAGCGAACATGATTTTTCTATCGACCTTACACCGATGCAACTTGGAAATTTCGATGTCATTATCGGCATGGATTGGTTATCTAAGAACCATGCTGAAGTTGTTTGTTTTGAGAAAGTCATCCGAATCCCTCTTACGCCTGAAAAGGTGTTAAATATTTACGGGGAAAAGCCTTCCAAAGGACTTAAACTCATGTCTTGCACCAAAGCCCAAAAGTACCTCCGCAAGCATTACGTGGCTTTCTTAGCCCATATCGTGAAAACGGATAAGAACCCTAGCAAGATTGAAGACATTCCGGTTATTCGAGAATTTCCCGAAGTCTTTCCCGAAGACCTAACCGGTCTTCCCCCCGTTCGTCAAGTTGAATTCAGGATCGACCTTGTGCCTGGTGCAACTCCCGTGGCAAAATCACCTTATCGTCTCGCGCCTTTCGAAATGCAAGAACTTGCTAGCCAATTGCAAGAACTGTCAGACAAAGGATTCATTCGCCCGAGCTCATCACCATGGGGAGCTCCAGTCTTATTCGTGAAGAAAAAGGATGGTTCTTTTCGCATGTGTATCGACTATCGAGAACTCAACAAACTCACAATCAAGAACCGTTACCCATTACCCAGAATCGACGATCTGTTTGATCAGCTTCAAGGAGCCACTCATTTCTCAAAGATCGATCTTCGTTCTGGTTATCACCAACTCCGTGTGCACGATGATGATATTCCAAAAACCACTTTCCGAACGAGATATGGCCATTACGAGTTTACAGTGATGCCATTCGGGTTAACCAACGCACCGGCAGTATTCATGGATTTAATGAATCGTGTGTGCCGACCATACCTAGACAAATTCGTGATCGTATTCATCGACGATATCTTGATATACTCCAAATCCAAATCCGATCACGAGAACCACCTTCGTCTAATACTCGAACTTCTGAGGAAAGAGAAACTCTACGCCAAATTCTCAAAGTGTGAATTCTGGCTTAATGAGGTTCAATTTCTTGGTCACATAGTAAACAGCAAAGGAATTCACATTGATCCCGCAAAGATCGAGGCAGTAAAGAAATGGGGAGAACCTAAGACTCCTACAGAGGTTCATTCAATTCTTGGACTAGCCGGATATTATCGACGTTTTATTCCTAACTTCTCTAAGATTGCTGTGCCACTCACTGCTTTGACCCACAAGGATAAGCCTTTTTCTTGGGGGCCTGATCAAGAAAAAGCATTTCAAACCCTCAAGCAAAAGTTGTGTGAGGCGCCGATTCTAACACTTCCTGATGGAAACGACGACTTTGTTGTCTATTGTGACGCTTCAAAACAAGGTCTAGGGTGCGTTCTCATGCAGCGAGGCAAAGTTATAGCTTATGCTTCAAGACAATTGAAGATTCATGAGAAAAATTATACGACGCACGATCTTGAATTGGGTGCTGTCGTATTCGCACTCAAAATTTGGAGACACTATCTCTATGGCACTAAATGTGTTGTATTCACCGATCATAAGAGTCTCCAGTACATCTTCAACCAGAAGGAGCTTAACATGAGGCAACGACGATGGGTCGAACTACTCAATGACTATGACTGTGAGATTCGTTACCACCCCGGTAAAGCTAATGTCGTAGCCGATGCATTAAGTCGTAAGGGTCAAGTTATGCTTCAAAGTGTTACCATTCAAACCGACCTCTTGACCCGTATACTCGAAGCTCAACACGAATCAGTCACCGAGGGCAACATGTATGAGGAAATGTCATGCGGTGCTGAACTCCAATTGGAAATCAAGTCGGACGGACTACTGTACTTTCTCAATCGACTTTGGATTCCGAATCGCGATAATCTTTGAACTACCATCATGGATGAGGCTCATAAGGCTCGTTATTCTATTCATCCAGGAGCAGATAAGATGTTCATGAATCTTCGGAACCAATATTGGTGGCCCGGCATGAAGAAGGATATAGCCTTGTATGTATCTAAATGCCTCACATGTTCCAAAGTCAAAGCCGAGCATCAACGTCCCTCTGGATTACTCATACAACCCGAGGTCCCATTATGGAAATGGGAAAGCATATCCATGGATTTCATCACCAAGCTGCCTCGTACCGCTAGTGGTCACGATAGTATCTGGGTTATCATTGATCGATTGACTAAGTCGGCTCATTTCATTCTAATTCGGGAAGATTATCGAGTCGACAAATTGGCTCGTATGTACATCAATGAGATAGTCAGTCGGCATGGTGTACCTCTAGATATTATCTCTGATCGTGATGGTCGTTTCATCTCTCGTTTCTGAAAAAGTCTTCAATCAGCTCTTGGGACTCAACTAAATCTTAGCACAACCTATCACCCGCAAACCGACGGTCAGACTGAAAGAACGATACAAACCCTCGAGGATATGCTCCGGGCTTGTGTCATTGATTTCAGTGGATCGTGGGATTCTCATCTCCCGTTGATCGAATTCTCTTACAATAACAGTTACCATACCAGCATCCAGATGGCACCATTTGAGGCCTTGTATGGCCGAAAGTGTCGGTCTCCCATCTGCTGGTCTGAAGTTGGTGAATCATAGATTACTGGTCCGGAATTGATACAAGAAACAACAGACAAAATTCATAAGATCCGTGATAACTTGGTGGCTGCTAGGAATCGTCAAAAGCATTATGCTGATAAAAGACGTAAGCCCCTGGAATACAATGTCGGTGATCTCGTACTTCTTAAGGTATCACCTTGGAAGGGAGTGATTCGCTATGGAAAGAAAGGGAAGCTAGCACCTCGTTACGTGGGTCCATTCAAAGTGCTCGAGCGAATTGGGAAAGTGGCCTACAAGCTTGAACTACCCCAAGAACTCAGCAATATACACCCGACGTTTCATGTTTCAAATCTCAAGAAATGTCTTGCCGATGAAAATCTCCACATCCCACTCGAAGAAGTCCAGATTGATGAATCTATGCACTTTATTGAGAAGCCTGTGGAAATTATGGATCGGGAAGTCAAACAACTCAAACGCAGCCGAATACCATTTGTCAAAGTTCGTTGGGAGTCTAAACGCGGACCAGAGTTCACCTGGGAACGCGAGGACCAAATGAAATCCAAGTATCCTTATCTCTTCGTTTCAGCCTCCTCGTGATTAAAATTTCGGGACGAAATTTCCTAAAGCAGGGGAGACTGTAACATTGCGTATTTTCTTTAATAAAGTTGATTTTATTCGATGTTGATTCCGAAAAAAAAAATATACAATAATAATAATAATAATAATAATAATAATAATAATAATAATAATAATAATAATAATAATAATAATAATAATAATAATAATAATAATAATAATAATATCAATAATTATAATAATAAAGTCCAGGGGTTAATGTGGTAATATTTAAAACTTAATTTAGAAACTTTAAACACTAAATAATAGACACTTCAAACCTCAGGGGGCCAATGTGTAAGTTTTTTTTAAAATCACAGCCATCACCCCCGTCGAACACCCTCACCGCCGGCAACCACCTCCGGCGACCCTCCGGCGAGCTTCAAACGCCAAGAATAATGCGGTTTTGACCAAAACAGACACTCCCGACACATTCACGTGGGAGATTCGAACGCGTGCCACACAGACAATCCAAATTCGAGCTAGTGCGATGTAGAACCCGAGCCACGCGTTGTCGGACCTTTGTCAGTCCACAGATCGCACTACGGATTATTATAATCCAAATTAACACTGCATTAACAAACCGTGGATCGTTTAAAACCTTCCTATGAAATCAATTCCATTCAAACGAGCAAAAACACCCCACTCGAACACTCTCCTTTTTCGCGACCTGCAACTCAATTAACAACCCATCTCCGTTCGATTTTAGTCAAAATTGATAAGGGGCTTTTAATTCCCATCATTATTCGAAGCTTCCCACGAAATTAATTTGAAATCCATCAAGGTTTGATCATCAAACGATTATCCTACTGGCCGCGACCTGTTCTTGAAGTGTTCTACATCGATTGATCACCGAATCGGGTAATTACATACACACACACACACTCGTTTAATCATGGGGAACAAAAGCCCCATGATTGCAGGCACTATCAAAATCGAATCGATGTTCAATTTGGGCATAGATCGATCTAGGGCTCATACGGTATTGGGGTTCGATGGAAAGTGAGTTTAAAACAATTAAATTCTGATTCCTCTCGCGGTTGTGACCTTGGTTCACTGGTCCCTGCACCCATTGCAATCCATGAGGTCCCGGGTTCGACCCCGGGTCACCTCAACCATTTTTTTTGGGGCCTTTTAAGCCTCCAAAAATTATAAAAAAAATTTGTAAAATTTATAAAATTATTTTTACAAACGTTAAAAATTTTTAGAACAATTTAATTAATTACTGAAATTTATTTTTAACATTTTACCTATTTTAATAAATGTTTTAAATAAATAAAATTACAAATAATACAAAAATTATTTATACGAAAGTGGACTTTTAATAATTTAATTTATTTAAATTATTATTCGACACTAAATTACTTTTAGTTTATTTAAGTAATATTTATTATTGCTTAAATCATAATTAAATACAAAAGTTTATACCTAAATCATTCCAAAAAAAAACATTTTCATTTCTTTTAGCCATTTAAATAATTAAATACTTTAATTAATTGATATAATTAATTAATAAAACTAATTATTTGTTTAGTTTTCCACACTTTCACAATAAAACAAATGGTTACGCGTATTGATACGTTTATTTTAAAATTCTAAACATAATCATTTCCAATAAATTCATTTTACTTATTTCAAACGTTTTTAACTAAATAAATTATTTAATTTAAACTACCATTCAAAACCAAATGGAAATCCTAATACATCCCAAATTCCCAAATCATTATTATTCTAATTCGAGACACCGTTCATTAGGTTAATCGTAAGGAAATCGTTGGTGTTTAATCTATCACATCCAGATTCTAATCTTATCAATCAAGTGAGTATTCATATCCCCTTTTTATATCATTTCCTATTTGGGGGAAATCATGTGGTACAATATATTCAATCATGATATTCTATTGTTGTTTCATTCTAAATTCAATTCAAGACAGGTTATGTTATTACTTGCAATTACGTGAACATACTATGCTAAACTGGACGACAATAAAACCCTAATTCAATCAATCAATCCTTGTATCAATGGTAGATCTACTGGTTTGGACAGCCCACCCCATATGAATAGTCGAGTGGTGATTGTGCCAGAGGCAAGAGTCAATCTATGGTGTATGTGTGGAGTCTATTATATGCAAGTGTCAAGTCAAGGGGTTTCTATTGTGTCGGTTTATCTATATGTTTTACTATTGCAATATAAGTCTTAACGATACCTTGTGAATTGGATTATTCTCAATCAATCAATCAATCTATATGTATACTCAAAACTATGACTACTCACCAGCTAATTCGTTAGCTGACTTATTTTCTCACATGATTTCAGGTTAAGCAAGATAGTGGACTTCTACCTGCTCATCTAAGACCGGAATTAGTTAAAATAAAAGACATTTACTATTTGTGGTTTCAATTGTTGTATTTGTGTATGTTGAACTTAAATTATCTTGTAATCTGATTTTAATATTATTTCCACTATTAGACAACCATGTGTTATGAACAATCAATCATTCACTCGTCCGCTCCGATGATTCCGCCGTCGGTCGGGGTGTGACAGATTTGGTGTGACTAATGACTAAGATCCTGTTTTTATCACACTTTCGCGGTTATGCTCCATTAGTGGAATTTGAGGGTGTGACAGTTGATAAGATACATATAGGCTAGGGTTCACTTAAGAACCAATTCTAATTTGAGAACTTCAGAACTCTTATTTTTTTTTAACTTTTAAATGACTATAATTTTTTGATACGTTATTATTTTTTTAAAAAACTTACACAATTAAATCACAATTTTTGATGTTTTTATTTTAAGTATAACATCCCTATATCAAAAGAAAAAAAGTTATACGTCAGTACTATATATATATAGTATTACGATACAACATAAATATAATATGATACACTGCACATATGTAGTTTAATATACTACACATATGCAAAACATATGTAATAAATAAATATTATATCTAGATTAAATATAAAAATAATTCTTGATATTATGATTCAATTTTTTAAAAAAAACAATATCGTATAAGAAAACTATAGACGTTTAAAGAAAAAAATGAGATTAGTTCTCAAGTTCTTAAATTAAAACTAGTTATCACATAATTCTCTACCGACATACATATATCTAGTTATACATTATATATGTGGTTATACGATCCCGTCTCTCTTATTTTAATCGTTAAAGTGATTTACGATCATTATATACGTGGTTATACGATCATGTCTCTTTTATTGTAACTATTAAAGTGATTAACGATCCTATTCCTTTTATGTGTCGTGCTAAAATCAGAATCAGAAGTGTACTTTTGGTTGGGACGACTAGTTGAAAAATTCTACTAATATGTGATAGTAACAATGCGATACAAGTATGTTCCGATGCTGGATAAGATGCGCTCTTTTAGCCAAACATATTATGTTATCATCAAATTAAATGTAACTCAGCATAATTTTCTTATGTAAAAGAATTATTAGAAAATACCTTTATTTCTTTTCTTACGAAAAATTATTTAATTTGTTGATAACATTGATGATATAAATAATTCATGCATGCTAAGAGTCGCTCAAATAAGAATGAGAATCAAGCCATCCATCCAAAATAACCCAAGCTTCTTCAGGTTTGTATAATGGGATAGAATGACCGGCACCCTACATGATGGCATTTCAATACATTATAACATTTGGATCGGATACGGTAACAAACATGTTTGGGTGACCGAATAAAATGGAATTCTAATTCTTACCTTAACCGTTGCATATGTTAATGAGTATTCATTCTTCACATATTTCATCCGATATCTATAAAGAAAAGATCCAACATTTCAATACCTAGTTTATAATTATATATATATAATAACATAATTGAAATCAGAATTGAAATTAGATAATACTACTACTAAAAGGCAACTAGAAACACGAGCTCACCCTGCAACTTGCTTGTTAACAAACCATGGGTTCCATGGTTTCTCAACCGGAAGATTGAGAGACGCTATCCATTGTTCCGCCCCAACATATGGGAAAGTAAAATCATCACTGGAAGTTAAGATTTTAAGAGAAAGTTAACATATAAATTATCATCGTTTAGTTGGCGGTAATCAACTTTGATACTAATAAAATGATGTGTATTTCAAATTAAAGATGAAATGATTATATTTAGAAGTATTAATGATATAGTACCTGAGGATCAAAACTTGACACTTTCTTGAAACAAGTGTTTTATGGTAGCTAATGCTGCTAAATATGTCATATGAGTAACATTCATTGTCCTTTTTCTTTAAGTCGTAATGAATTGTTTCATTGTTTTCTCAAACTTTTCTATCGTCCCCTAAAAGTTCAGATAAAACAGGAGCGTTAAATTATTAGAAATGCAAGTCGATGACACTTTTAAATAATGTAATAAGTTATAAAGTCATCGGGAACAACATACCTCACGAACATGAAGAGCTTTCTGAACCTCTTTATTGTTTCCAAAATATTCTAAATAAATAGCAGCAGCTTCCTAAAAAGAAAAACTATATCATTTTGTTTCGTTATTTTTCTTTTTTCCGAATATTAATTTACAGAAGTTTCATCTTGACCAATACCCATGTGTGTTTCCCTGGTAACACCCTGGTGGTAAAATAATGTATTCATCGTTCACATCACCAACCGATGAGAGTTCAAACGTACGTTATATATGTAGGTCCGGTCGTGTTAATTATACATAACATGTGTTTCATGAATTTCAGAAAGAAAATTTACCCGACAAGTTGGATCAGGATCAACATCATCGCAATATGGGTCTAATATATTTCCTGCATTAATTCTGCTTGTGCACTGAAATTTAGAATTAGCATTAGAGTCACAACATGCAACTTTCATAAATATTTCAACCAAAATGATCCATGTGTACCTCATCCACTCGTTGAAGACTATTTGCACATGCGGTGTTTCCGACATCATTATATACATAGTTACCACGGCAAGCTTCCTTTGCAGACTGAAATATAATACCATATCAACAAGATGTCAAGATATATTCAAGTAAAATTGTGAGGTTTTTAGGAACATTTGTATCAGACAATTTTTATTTTGTAGTTAGGAAATAGGTGAATTATTTCAGATATCTACTTTATATTTAGGGTGATGTTTATTCTACAAAGTGTATTTTAGTTACAAAGTGTGAGAAGACACAATGAGGCCAAAAAGTCATAAAAAATTAATATCTCATAATCAAAATCGAATTTTAAAAAAGTAATTCGGAGCCTCTGTTCCTCTCGATGTCCTCTTTCAGAAAAAAAAATAAATAAAAATAATTTTTTTTTCATTGTCTCTATATGATACAATGACGTCATTGTTTCTTTTATATTGACACAATGACGTCATTGTGTCTTTCATAATGGCACAATGAAGTCATTGTGTCTTTCATAAATGACACGTACAATAAAAAACCGTAATTTTTTTTATTTTTTTTTCGTTTATTTTTTTCTTAGTGAAGACGACTAGGGAACAAAAGCTCCGAATTACTTTTTTGAAATTCGATTTAGATTGTGAGATTTAATTCTTTTATGTTTTTTTACTCATTGTGTCTTCTCACACTTTGTAGCAAAAATACAATTTGTATTTGAACCATTTTCTTATATTTATATTAACGTATCTTTAGCAATGTCTTAAATAAGAGCGTAATTATCTTAAAATGTTCAAACCTTTTTTTGTTAACTATCTATTTTTTTCTACTTTTTCATATTCTCGTATCTATTTCATTTTGACTGATTGACAATAATATTCAACAAGGTGTGCATGTTTGTATGTTTCAAACGCATTTTGATGATATCTATAGTATCTAATAAAGTAAGGTTTCTTTTGCCCCTTGTCATTCTCTTAACCCACTATTTTGCCACTTGTCATTTTTCTAGACATCCACACTATTAGTTTTCGCTCCAAAAGAGTATGATAATAATTTAAATGCTCATATAAATTCTCTCTCTTATTAAAATAAATTTTATTAATTGCTATATTTCTCTTTCTTATCTAGATTTTTTTAAATCAAACTATCTTTTCTAAAAATACATTTTATCAAAGAAATTATAAATCACATCTTTTAATTAAAGTATAAATAATAAAAAACTAAACTTTTATATAATATAAAATTTTCTAAAACACTAAACATTTTTAAATAAAATATTTTAAATAGTTTTGCTTTAAAAAAACTATATACATCTGAAATTTTTTATAAACTGACTTACTAAAACAACAAGAATAATTACAAACTAGAGTTTTAAAAAATAAGATTTTTGTTAAAAGTTATTTTTTTAATATCATAAACGTATGTTTAAAAATGAATATGTTTATATAAGGTGGTCAAAAATAGTATAATTGTTTTGTTGAACTATTATGTATATATAATTTTAATTATATTTTATATTAAAATATTATACAGTAACTCTTCTTGTTTATTACTAACTATAATCCGTTTAATTAGTGGGTTTATAGCATACCTATCTATCTATAGAAAAACAAAAATAAACGTGAAACAAGTGTGAGCGTCATTATACTTACTTTATTATTTCTCTATATTATTAATAAATAATATTGAATACTAAGAATATTACGCATACTATTTTCAAATTTAAAAAATATATAATTTAATTAATTAAAAACCTATTTTTATTAAAAACAATTTTTAAAAACAAAAATTTTATAAAATACTGAATACAACAAACTTTAAAATATCATTTTTCTTAAAACAAAATATTTAAATTCACAACTTTTTATATAAAATCACAATTTTTGATAAAACAAGAGTTTAAGAAAATACATAATTATTTATTTACTTAAAATAGGTATTTGTACGTAATTATAATCATATTTATCTTCAAGCGTGATTTTATAATGCATAAATCCGTGTAATACACGGGACTAACCTAGTGTATATATATAAATTAAAGTAGATATGGACATTTGTTCGTGTTTTCCATAACTACGCATGCATGTAAAATGTTGTTAATTAAACGTTCAACAACATTCTATATATACATCCAAAAGAATGACTAATCTCATGATTGTTCGATATAAATTTATTACCTCGTAGATATCATCGGATATAAGTGCAAGTCTGTGCGCAAACTCGAATCTTGAATTGAAGTCACTGAATTTATCGGTTAGAGGGCTAACAATCACGCACCCCTGGTGAACAATGAGTTAAATATTGTCAAGTAAACCAATATTTTCCCAAATAAATTTACAATGGTGTTAAAGGTTTGTAACAAACAGTTACCTTAATATTCAGCTGTTGTTGATCTCCACGTTCATTGCCTGCAAAATTAAAGAAATGCGTTAACTATGAGATCAGATATGTTATCTCAAGTTTTATGTTTTAACTTTGTCATACTTGTGTTGTGATTTATTGGGTTATACCGTATAAACACAATTGTAAATGTAATGATGTATGAAAAAAATAACATATTTGAGTTCATGAGTATAACACTAGTCTAAGTTTTCTTAGAGATTAATGTACGAATTAACTATAATGCACTGGAATATAACTAATTGCTAATTTCTATTACTATTAATCTCTTACGTCGGTGATCAAGGGAGGGTTGTTTTTTTTAGTTTTTCTAAATATAATATATTTTGAAATATGAATAAAATTTTATTTTGCTTTAGTGGCTTCTAATCTTCTTCCTTTTACACAAAGCCTGGGTTCGAGCTCTCTTTCCCTTTTTTTGAACATAGTTTAGTTAATTTTTTTATCAGATAATATAATATTAAATCCACTTAAATATTAATTATCAAACTTGTCTTTTTTTATTTTAATTATTCTTTATTTCATTTAAGTAAACTAATTCAGTAAGTCTTACCAAGTGATTACATAACTTTTTAAATCATTTACTCTTCTAATTAATTATGATATTTAACAAACTTATCATTATCTTTTACATATGGATAAACAAGTTTATGACATAACATTTTCATGATTTTTAACTATACTAATAAGCATCAGGTTTACGATCTATCTTTTTCATGACTCCCAAACATACTATCATGGTGTGTTTTTTATTATCTACGTTCAGTTCTCAAAGACAATCTGCAGCAACACGCGGTATATCATGACGTAACATTTTCATGATTTCTAACTATACTAATAAGAAATAAGTTTAGGATCTGGCTTTTTCGTTACTCCTAAACACACTATCACGATGTGTTTATCATTATCCACGTTCGATTTTCAAAGACGATCCGCAGCAACGCGCGGTATATCACGCTAGTTGAATATTAATATTTTACTTTACAAAATAAATAGTTTTAAGAATGTGTGTATTTAGGATACTTAATAATTAAATTGATAAATAAGTATAAGTATATAATTTTTTTTGAGAAAATAAATAAAACCAAGAAATCATATTTTTATACTAATTACGCAAGTATCTCATTTAACTAATACATGATTGCCCTCAAAGATTATTTTAAATTAAGGTAAGGGTAAATTTGGTAAATAAAAGAAACACAACATCACTAATATCAATTAAAATTTAAAAGACGGTAAAAGTAAAAAAATTTTAATTTAAAAAAAATGTAAGAAACAATCTGATTAATAAGCTTAATCAATTGTTTGCATCACACTATTAAAGATAGTTTGTTAAATTATATTTGAGTCATTACTAATTTATTGATTGCTTTCAAGTTCACTAATTTTTTTAAATGTTCAAAAAGTTTATATACATCATTGGTTCTTTTTATATAATAAGTAACACCATAAAAACACGTTTTTTTTAATTTTTAAAAGAGTACAATATTGTTATATAAATAAATAAATAAATATGTTTTACAACTAATATAATTTTTACTTGTTATTGTGTCTTTTGTAACTTCGTTGTATCTTTTTGTTCGTCATTGTGTTTTTATGAATACTATTGTATTTTTATTAAAATAGTCTGAAAACATAATAGTGACATAACACTATTATGTTTTCTTTCATTGTGTCTTTTTTCTACCCTTTATTATATTTTTTATTTATTATTTTGTGTTCCTGAACACTATTATAGTTTTCTAAAATTATGTTTTTTCAATGATGAATTTAAAAAAACATAATGAGGAATATACTTTTAGTACATAAAACACAATAATGAAATAATAATTAATTTATGTAATATATTAAAATTATGATAGAATAATACTAATGATTAGAACATAAAACACATTGATAAATTATCTCTTAGTGTTTTTTTGTCCGCCATTTCGTATTCCTAAACAATATTTTGTTTTTTCAAAATGACGAGTTTAAAAAATAGGGTAATGTTATAGTAAAAATATATTTAATTTAAAAAGTCTTAAAAAGCTTGTGAGCTTGACAAGTCCTTCTATTGTTATAAAAAGAATGACATTTTGATTATTGTATCAAATATATCAGTTAATTGTGTCATAATGTTTATTGTATCATATATTTTACATCATTGGTTATATGTATTAATCATTATATTTTACGTTTTAGATCATTTTTTGTTATTATTGTTATTGTTTCTATAAATTATATAAATTTATTATCAATAATTGCATTTTACAACTAGAAGCGCACAATAGTATACTTTTACCAATTTAATTATCAAAAGTCATAGTGTTGAAAATAATACAATGTGTTATTTTAGTCATTGTTTTTTATACATAGATTATATAAAACTTTGTTATTTATTATTATGTTTTACAATTAAAACTAAACAATGATGGTATTTCACCAATGTAGTTGTCAAAACTCATAGTGTTCGTGATTACACTCATAATAAAAAAACACAATGATACATTATGTTCTTTTGTTATTGTTTTTAATATATAAGATTAATTAGTTGTTAACTTATTATTATGTTACACATATTAGAGATACATAACAATGTTACTCTATCATTATACTTTTTATGTTAATCATTTTAGAAAACACAATAGTATTTAGAAAAGCACAGTAACTATTAAAAAGACATAATAAACTACACTAAAAACATAATAACTAGATATAATCTTAAAAACGTAAAAAAATTATTAAAATTTTATATAACAGTACTGTACTTATTTTAAAGATAAAAATAAATTTGTTTTTATAGTGTAATTTTATTAAACAAATAATATTGTGTATAAAAATTATGAACATCTAAAAAAATAGAATAACTTGTAAAAAGTCAACAAAATGGGTATTGCTAATATACTTCTTTAACAAAAAATTTTCTACAAATTAATCTCGAACTCTTAAATAAAAAGATAAATGGTTGAGATTACTTATTAGAGTATTTACTTTTAGAATACTTTTTATTTGAACATATCCATAAAAATATATTAGAAACATAACATTATGTAACTTTAATTGTAAAACACAATCATAAAATAATAACACATTTTATAATATATAAGAAAATAATTACAAAAACAATACGAAATGATGTCAAACATAACACTTAATGATGTGTGTGTATTTGTGTGTGTAACAAATAGTGAAAAATATTTGACTCACAGTAACCTAACATGTTTGACACAATGATCAAAATGTTTTAATTTTAAACATTAGAAAAACAAATGTTAAGCATAAAAATCTTTTTAACACTTTTAAATTTAAAATAATTTTTATTATAATCATATCCAAATGGAAGAGAGAATTTCTAGTAAATAATTGTCAATGTATTTAGAAATATAGATAATGAATACTTATCAGATCCCATTGAATGATTGTCAACGGTTGCACATGGCCATGGGCATATAATATTAGCTTACTTAGATACGTAATTATGGTGATGTGGGATCTCTGGATGAGCGTTAATAAACTTCCACTCTTAGGGAAAAAAATAGCATCACCCATACTCCATCACCTAGGCTTATATATTAGTAAATTACCGACGGTGAACCATGTATTTGATTAAAAAAATAAACAAAATAAAAAAAAAACAGGAAACAAGAGAAGACAATCATCAGTAATCTCTAAGTAAATCTTGTTGTTAAGTAAATCTTGTTGTTAAGTAAATCTTGTTGTTAATAAGTAGATGAATACATCATCAACGTCATGTTTTGCAGCAGAATATAATCATCCGAACGACTAACACGACCCCTCTTCGCCTATGGATTTTTAAATATCTTTAAAATGGAGATGTAAGGAAAAATGTTTGGTAAGGTGAGCTAAAAGCCTAAAATGCTAAATGCTAGCTAAGCTAGGGCCAAAAACTTGTATTTGTGGTCTTATATCTTTGTTTATTAAACATGATGAAATGATAATTAAATTGTTACCTTTGTATACTTCTAAAGTAACCACTGGTACAAGTAAGCCCATATATGAAATCCCAGTTATATACAAAGGATTATTGAGGAACCTTGGGTGCTCCTGAAGCCACTGCATTTACATATTTGCTATTATAAGCATCAATTAATTCAACCTAAATCAAAGTATTAACGGAGAAATAAAAGTTGTAATTATACCTTAATTAGAAATTTATAACTATGTTGAGCTAAAATAGAATCACTACTCTTCGATGCTTCATATGTTGTAGCGTATGAAAACCCCGTACCAGCAGGTAGATCAACGAATATTACATTTGCCGTCTACAAAATTTCAGAATTATTTGTCGTTACGATTCTAAAAATAAACATATGTATTGTTTTTATGTAACAAAAAGGAATTATCGTTAAAACATAGTTATATTTTATGATGATAAAAGTTACGGTAAAAATATGCACCTTTGCCCATGAATTTGGATTTAACTCCAATGAGAGTTTCTCCCATGTTGAATTATCAAAATTAATGCTTAGCGGACCTGCAAAAGATAGTTTAATTAATATCAGTAATATCTTGAATTATCTAAATTAATACATAGGGGAATTTTATTTATAAATCGATTTTTTGTGTGGAATAAGTTGATCTATAAATTTTAATGACTTCCTTGTTATTATTTCTGTGATAATTCCGTGTAGCCTCTAATCAATTGCATGTAGGTGACTTCGCGAATGTTTGCGAATCTTTTGTGGTTTGAAATAATTTTTTGGCCCGTAAAGTTTCCGGCTTTAATTTTTTACTTATGAGTAATCCTGGATCCGTCACTAGATCTATTATCAAGTGAAGTTGATAAAAGCTTTATGCTAAAACACTTATAGATAATATATTGATGGTACCTAATGTTTTCAAAACCGGATCGGACGTCGAACCGGACGCCTTACTGGTTTGGTGGTCGGACCGGTCGCCTTACTGGTTTGGTGGTCGGACCGGTCGGACCGGATGGACCGGATTTAACTATATTTCAATTATATTTATATATGTAATTAAATATAAGTAATTTATATATGATTTATACATATTTTTATAGTTATATATAAAACTTAACTATATTTGTATATCGTACGTACTAATTTATGGTTTAACACCCCGTTTTTACCCACTAAAATCAAAAAAAAAATCAGAAAACCGGTCGGAACCGGGCCGGTTCGCCGGTCCAACCGCCTGTTCGGTTCGGACCGGCCGGTTCAAATGATCAAAAACGAATCACCCTCGACCGGACCGGACCAGCCACCGATTCGCGGTCGAACCGGTCGGACCGGCCGGTCCGATCCGGTCTCAAAAACAGTGATGGTACCAATAAAGATTTCGTCAAGATCATCCACTTTTACTACCGATGGACTTCATGAGTAAATACTGAATCAAGCAAAAAACATATCCTAGAATATGATACTAGGTAAATCCTAGAATATTTTTCTGCCAAATTAACGATTTCAAAGTACAAACCCAGTGCACAACCATCCCACATACTCAAGACCTAGGGTTGTCGTGTCACACTGGACGTATGTATCCATTCTTAACCTACATTTTTGCAACAAGTTGTTTTCGACTTGAACGTGTGACCTCAAGAACACAAAAAAAAAGTACTTAATTACCGATCTGATAGAGGAAAGGATACAATCCAGATGTGCCAGGACCGCCGGTGAGATAAAGAAGAAGAGGATCATGCAATGGATCTCTTTGAGATTCAACAAAGTAGTAGAAAAACTGAATCTCATTGTCTTCTCCAACTCCCACATATCTTTCAATGCACACAAAGGAAGCAAAATCAAGAAATAAATTTAAGTATTCTTTTTATAAAACATAGAAAAACGCATAAGCTATACATAAATCCATAATCTAACCGTAATGGGCTTAACCCTGAATTACAGGTTACGTTACTTATTATAAAAAAACGTACCCCGTTTCGAGAGTGAAAGGGAGATCCCCATGAAAACCAGGGAGATTCTTGACAATGGAGTTAGCGTGTGACAAAGAAGCTAACATAAATATAATAATAATAATTGAAAGAGAACACGTTATGTGATTTGTCTCCATGATAATATGGCACCTACTCACTAACTCTCAACTTTCAGAGATTGAGTGGAAGTGGTTCATATATATATGGGTGAGTTTGGGGTGTAGGAACATGGAAGGAAAGGCCTAGTTACCGTTTATTTTATTAAAACTCATTAAAAGCATTCAATCAAGTTTTTTATCTCATGACATCCGGTAATTTTTCATTACCAAACTCTATTAGTTCCGTTAGGTTTAGCATACACGTGTCGTGAGAACATATTAGTTGTCGCTGAATGCTGGTGACCTAATAATAATTAACTATGGTTAACGGATAATAATTTAATTAATAAGTTTGATTATGAATCTGTGGTTATGTGAATCATGAATTTTAAATATTCATTGTCAATTTTACTTGATAACATGACAACGTACGATATTTGGTTCAATTATTTTCTTGTTAGTTGAAATATATAACTATTATTGTTAGTAAATAATTCATGAGTTTTGTAGTTAAAAAGTGCTAAAAAGATTAAATTTTATAAAATTATAATTAAGGAGGATTTATTTTGTAACTACCACTAAACTTAAAATTAACAAAAACCCTATCCCCCACCCAACACCTTTCATTCGGCCGAACACCCTTCCCCCTATCCTTTGTGATTTTGATCTTCAAGCTCTCAAATAACACTCGATTTTGATTAGTTTCAAGTGATACTACGTGTTAGCAAGTGTCATTTCTTGATTCTTACGCGATTAAAGGTTAGATTTTTTACTTAATTTCATAGTTTTTGGTTCAAGAACAACCCTAGTTCAATTAACATGGTTAATGTTGAAATTGATGTTGTTTGATGATGTTTTGATGTTAGTTGTATTGCGTTGATGTTAATTTACGTGGATTATGCAAGAAATTCATAGAATTGAGTTGTTGTTCATACCTCACTATAGGTACTAACTTTTGTGCATGAAGTTTGGGAATTATGATGATATGATAATGTTTATCATGTCTAGATAATTTGTATGAACTTGACTAGGTATAAAGAGGATGAATTCATGAATGAATCGAATGATAGATTGAATTTGGGTGTTACTTTCTCGAAAGAGAAACTTTATTTATGTGAACCATTGGATGTTATGAATTGGGCATGTTTATAATGTTAGGATCATGCTAAAATACTTGTTGATAATGTCTAATGTGTTAGAATGCGTTAATTGGGTCATATGGATGATTATTTAGGAAATTTAGGTTTCATGAAATATTGGAAGATGTTGGGTTATGTTAGGAGATTATAGAACCATGTTTGGTATTATACTAGATCATCGTTGTGTATGTTAGTTGGTATGAATCTTGTTGAGTAATATGATAATGATCATCATACACACGTGCGAATCTGAGGCCCCTACTTAGTATGATTGGTAGGGTTTAGGGTGTGAAGTCGTGAGTGGCTTGTGACATCCGTCACTATCAGCTCCGTTCATTAACGATAAGCTCGTTAACTCTCTTTGTGTACTTACTTTTTCCGCGTAATTAATTCGTTCTCGGACGTCAAATCTTGTCGTTTCTACTCTTGCATTAAACCTCATATTATATAAATAATTAATGATAATAATTAACTATTAAAAATATAATTAACTTTCTGCATTATTTCTTCTCTTTTAAATTTAATAATGTCTATTATTAATATTATTAGTATTATTAATACTATTAATATTATTATCAATAATATAATTATTGTTATTACTATAATATTAATATTAATATTATTATTAAGGTTAAGGGTTTAAATTATAAATAAAGCAAACACAAGAGATTAATTGATTAGAAGTAGAGGGGCCAAAGTTTAAATTTTCTAAAACACATGTACATATCGTGAAACCCCCCCCCCCCCCCCCCGTGAAACCCTACCGCCGTGACAACCCCTTTCGCGACCGACGCTACCGCTGGCCAAGCCACCGTCGCCGACCGCCCTTCTGTGACAACCAAGTCGTCGGAAAACTCTCCGTCGTCCGCATACGGCCTTCCGTAATGCATACCGTAGGTATGTGCTTGGTTTCAATTCCAGTTTGTCTAGTTTTGTTGCGTTTGGTATTATCTACTCGGTTGGATTTGATTCGGTGGGGTTACGGTGATGCTCCGTGTTATGCGACAGTTGTGAGATGTATATATATATGTATTGGTTTAGTATGTGTTTGTATATGTTGCGTGGGTGCGCGATGTGCGCGTTTTGGCTGTTGGCCGAAAGGAACCAAGCACGGCAGCCTTCGGTTGTCATGTGTGCGTATGCTGTGTTTGTATTATGTAATGTATATGTGCGTGTGATGTGTGGGTGTGTGCGTTGTGTGGGTGTGTGCGTGGTGTGCGTGTGTGTGCATTGTGTGCGTACTGAGGGTACATAGCAGTCGAAGGCTGCTATGTATACATATGTAATCCGTATGTATGTACGTATTCATGGTTGTATGAACACATATGTGTGTGTATTACGTTTAGGTACATATATGTGTGTGTATGTGTGTGTATATATGGGCCGATTGCATGTATGTGCACATATGTATTCTTGATTGTAAGTATATATGTGTGTATTGATTGTACATATATGTTTGTGCCACTCGGTGTATGTGTGTGAAGTAAGTGTGATGGTGTGTGTGTCCATAAACATATATATGTTGCAGTGAGTGTATTGTGTGTGAGAATTAGTGCGTGTATATATATACATATTGTAAGGCCCCGTTCCCGGGTACCTCACAGCTGGTCAATCATCGCACATAAAAGGTATATTTTCATCCTCTTACATAAAAGCGTTGCAGCAGAAACATTTAAACATACATTTCATTTCTAAATAAATGCTTTTGCAAGTTAATACAACATTCATTTCAAGCATAGTTTGTTCGCATTACAATGCAAAAACATTAAACAAAAGAATGCCATGCAAAAGAGCCGAGTATCCGCCCCGTGCCATCCTCAGCAACACTACCTGCCAACTGGAAACACATAAAAAGTCAGCGTTGCTGAGTGAGTTCTAGTTTAATAATAAAACATTTAATAATAAAACATACTTTTCTTTCGTTAAAACCGTTTCTTTACTTTCATGCGATCACACATCATACGTACACATAGATAATAATATTATTATCTTCATCATTCATTCATTCATTCTTTATCTTTCGTTCATTCAACGTACTTTCTTGTCATTCTTACTCTTTCATCATTACCTCTTTTCTTTCCATCAAACCATACACTTTACCTTTCTATCCGTGGTACTGGACCTAGGTCTATCATAGACCTTCTATAACGGTGCATCGCACCTCTGGCCACAGTACCTAAGGTAAAGTTTAGGATTACCATTGCCATGTGCAATACCTTTCTGTTTATGGTACTGGACCTAGGCCTATCATAGACCTTCTATAACGGTGCATCGCACCTCTGGCCACAGCACCTAAGGTATGCAACAATGGTTCGATACAAATGGTCAATCACAAATAAAGACCCCGATGTGTATCCTCCCGGGGTAGCGAACCCACACACCGCTGGGCTAACACCTTTCGATGGCGTGTCCCTTCGGAGTCTGTTGCGACAGTAGGGTCGCTCACCTCATATATTTGCTTGCAAGCCTTTCATTCGTTCATTCGTTCATTAATGCATGCGTTCTTTCATTACGTTCCTCTTTTCATTATCTTCCACTTTACGTTACATAATACTTTTCATTCATACATTAATGTAACACGTAAAAGCACGGGAAAGATAAACACACATCATGATAAGGAACATCATCATACACAGATAGCATCATCATACAGGGCAACATCATACATACGTAACATACATCATGCATAATCATGCAACATCATCATCATCATGCCCTACATAACCACTAAGGCCTCAACAGTCATCTTACATGAACTTACGAGAACTTCCACATCGATACTTACATCTGCACTTTCCCCCGAAAGTCAGTAATTAAACTACGCTTTTCCTCGGGTACAACAACCCTATTTGGGCGTATGGGCACCCTTCAGTCGCATGGCCTCCATGCGACTGAACATCATGCGGATGGACCAATGCGGATGAACACCAATGCGGATGAACACCCAATCATGTGAATAGACACTCAATCATGCGAATGAACACTATGCGAATGGACCTCATACGGTTGAACACTATGCGAATGAGCACTTATGCGAATGGGCTCTCAGTCACATGACTCCCCATGCGACTGGCGCTCCAATCCTATGAATGAACCTCAGTCATACGAATGAACTCCAATCACACTTCAATCGGCCGAATGGCCTCCAGTCGGTCGCCTAGCCCTAGCTGATGCAGAATGGAGTTCATCCCGACCCAATCTACCATTTTCGACCTCCAAGCTCATCCAAACCCATTCTAGACCCAAATCAGCCATCCTAAACCATAGGAATGCATACGACAACACCATTCAAGCACACACAAGCTCGAGAACAAACTCCAAACGTTTCACACGCAAACGCATATAAATAGGTCAAACACACACACACACATAAAAACGGGTTTACTATATGTTCCAGCCCCAAATCAGTTAAAAACCATTAAAAGAGGGGTTCTAGAACTCACCCAGACTACAAGAAGAAAAAGAGCTTCGTTTTGACCCGCTACACGACGATTTTCGCGCTCGAATCCACCCGAACCAACCCTTTTCTCCCTTTTTCACAAGTGTGGGGAGGATATGGCTGTCCTCCCCTCTTAATCCCCTACTCTTCCAACTTTCTCCCATTTTGGCAAGTTTGGTCTCCCGACTTTGGACTTTATTTCTTTTTCTTCTTTCATCGGCTTCAAGGAAAATATCTGGGTGTTACAAGTCCACCCCCTTATATAGGTTTCGTCCTCGAAACTTGTTATTCCTCGAACAAACGTGGGTAATGATGTCTCATTTCTTCTTCGGTCTCCTATGTTGACTCGGATCCCTTCCTGTGCTTCCACTGTACACGCACCAGAGGAACCACTTTATTTCTCAGCATCTTCTCTTTTCGATCGATTATTGCCACTGGTTGCTCCACATAATTGAGCCGTTCATCTACTTTGATATCCTCCAGTGGAACGATCATATCTTCATCTGCCAAACACTTCCTTAGATGAGATACGTGGAATATCAGGTGAATTCCACTTAACTCATCTGGTACCTCTAATCTATAGGCCACTCCTCCTACTCGAGCAATGATTCGGAGAAGGCCTATGTACCTCAGGCTCAACTTTTCTCGCTCTCGGAAACGAATGATACCCTTTCAGGGTGAGACCTTAAATATAACCCGGTCAATCACCTGGAACTCAATCGGTCTGCGTTGTTTATCAGCATACGACTTCTATCTATCTTTGGCTGCCTTCATGAAGGCTTTGATCCTTTCAAGCTTTTTAGTCGTATCCTCGATCACCTTGACGCTCCCTAACTCTTTATGACCAATATCACCCCAACAAACGGGTGTTCTGCATCTCCTACCGTATAGCATCTCATAAGGTGGCACATCAATGCTGGCATGATAGCTGTTGTTGTATGAGAATTCAGCTAACGATAAGTGGTCATCCCAACTTCCCCCAAAATCAATCATACATGCCTGAAGCATGTCCTCCAATGTCTGAATAGTCCTTTCTGACTGACCATCAGTCTGAGGATGATAAGCCATGCTAATATGTAACCTCGTCCCCATAGCGTCGTGGAATTTCTTCCAGAATTTGGATGCAAACTGGGTGTCACGATCAGACACAATAGACACCGGCACACCATGACGAGTTACAATTTCCTTGACGAACAGATCAGCCAACCTCTCAGATGAATATGTCTCGCGGATCGGTAGGAAGTGAGCACTCTTCGTCAAGCGGTCAACAATCACCCATATAGCATCATACCCTTTCGGAGTACGCGGCAGCTTCGTAATGAAATCCATGGTGATGTGCTCCCACTTCCATTCTAGTATATCCAAAGGTTGGATCTTCCCATACGGCTTTTGATACTCGGCCTTCACTTGCAAGCAAGTAAGGCACTAACTCACATACTCCAGCACGTCATGCTTCATACCCGGCCACCAATAATCTTTCTTCATGTCTTGGTACATCTTTATAGCACCGGGATGAATAGTGTATCGAGTCTTATGAGCTTCATCCATAATCTTCACCCGTAGATCCCCAAAACAAGGAATCCACATCGTCCAAACCGGGTTCTAACACCAAATGTGTTTTCACACAACTCCGCGATCGGACCTCTCATTCTTTCATAGTTAAGATGATCTTCTTTTAATTTCTTATCTTAAAACTCTTTGACTTGCTTCATCATATCCGAGGTCATGATTAGCTGGTATGCCTTCACCCGAATCGGCTCGGGTCTTTCCTTTTGGCTAAGGGCATCCGCCACCACGTTGGCTATGCCCGGATGATAATAGATCTCACAATCATAATCCTTTATGAGCTCCAACCATCTCCTCTGCCTCATGTTCAAGTATTTTTACTTGAAGAAATACTTCAAGCTCTTGTGGTCAGTGAATATGGTGCACTTCGTCCCATACAGGTAGTGCCTCTAAATCTTTAACGCAAAGACCACGACTGCTAGCTCCAAATCATGAGTAGGATAGTTAACCTCATGAACCTTCAACTATCGAGATGCGTAAGCTATAACCTTTCCTCTCTGCATTAAGACACACCCTAACCCCGAGTAAGAAGTATCAGAATAAACCACCAGATCCTCGCTTCCATCGGGTAATGACAATACCAGAGCGTGAGTCAACCACTCCCCTTCAATTCCTCAAATACCTTCTCCTGAGCTTGACCCCACACAAAGTTTACATCTTTCCAGGTCAACTTGGTTGGTGGAGAAGCGATCTTAGAGAAGTCTTGAATAAACCTTCGGTAGTAGCCGGCCAAACCCAAGAAACTGCGAATCTCGGATGGCGTCTTTGGAGACTTCCATTGCATCACTGCTTCCACCTTTGTCGGATCCACCATAATCCCCTCCGGATTCACCACGTGACCCGAGAACTAACCTCGCGCAACCAAAACGCGCATTTGGAGAACTTGGCATACAACTTCTCCCTTCTCAACGTCTCCAACACCTCTCGAATGTGACCGGCATGCTCTATCTCGCTCTTTGAATAAATCAGGATATCGTCAATAAACACAATCACTGATTTATCCAACATCGGCCGACACACTCGGTTCATCAAGTCCATAAAAGCAGCAGGCGCATTGGTCAACCCAAATGACATAACGAGGAACTCATAGTGACCATAACATGTGCGAAAAGCTGTTTTTGGAACGTCCTGCTCTTTCACCTTTAGCTGATGGTAGCCAGATCGAGGATCTATCCTTGAAAACCAACAGGCACCTTGAAGCTGATCAAACAAATCATCGATTCTCGGTAAGGGGTATCGGTTCTTCACCGTCAACTTGTTCATCTCACGGTAGTCAATACACATCCTCATACTACCGTCTTTCTTCTTTACAAACAGGACCGGAGCACCCCAAGGAGAGATACTCGGTCTAATGAACACCTTATCAAGCAGCTCTTGCAACTGCTCCGTTAACTCTTTCATCTCTGTCGGAGCCAACCGATACGGTGCCTTGGCAACAAGTTGAGCACCCGGTATCAGATCAATCTGAAACTCGATCTTTTGGTCTGGTGGCACTCCTGGTAAGTCTTCGGGGAACACATCTGGAAAGTCACACACGACCGGAACATCGGATAGGTGTGGTGTTGGCGTATCCACATCCTTTACATAAGCCAAGTAGGCGCTACATCCACGCCTCATACACTGTCCCGCCACCGCCACTGAGATCACTTTCGGAATCGTAGTAACCCAATCACCATAAACCATCACCGAACTACCGTCGGGCGCTGTCAAACAAATCATCTTCTTGCGACACACAATGTTCGCCTTGAAGTCCGCTAACCAATCCATCCCAAGAACCAAATTAAAACCTCCTAAGTTCATGACAAATGGTCTAACCGGAAATTTATGACCCTCTAATTCCACATCATAACCCTCTATCATCTCAGAAATCCTGGTAGACTTACCCATGGCAGTTTCTACATCAAAGGGCGCATCAACATGTCTACTACTAATCGGCAGCTTAGTACAGAAAGCAGCAGAAATAGAACTTTTACTAGCACCCGAATCGAACAACACAAAAGCCAAAGTTTGGTTCACTAGAAACGTACCGGACACAACATCAGGGTCCGTCCTAGCCTCCTCTTGTGTCATGGTGAATGCCCTGGCGCTCGCCCTCGGTCCCTCACTCCGGAACCCTCAGCCTTAGGCTTCTTACAATCCTTACTTACGTGGCCCTCCACGTCGTAGTTAAAGCACTGGACCGTACGATAGTCCCGGGCAATATGCCCCGGTTTCCCATATCTGAGCACCTGTTCGACCCCAGCCTACATTTCGCACTGTGCTCTCTCCCACACCTACCGCACTTCTTTATACCCGCACCCGATGTGACCACACGGCGCTCATCCAATCGTACCTTCTTATTACCCGTCGAGGCATCACCCCGACCAAACCTCTTCCCCCTCCAGCTTCGATCACCACCACCCTTCCTGCTACCTTCAGCCACCACCACTACAGTCCTCTCATCATATAGCCTCCCTGCTAAGTCCACCGCCGACCTAAACGTGCTCAGTAGGGCACCGATCATGTGCCTGTGGATATCCGCTGGCAAACCCTGAATGTATCTCTTAATCTTCCGTGACAGAGGCGTCACCTGATCCGGCACCAAACGTATCATCTCGTTGAACTTTGTGGTGTATTGTTGGTGTGTCATGGTTCCCGCCTCTAGTTGCAGAAACTCCCTCTCAACCTTGTCCATTTCCCGGTGAGAACAAAACTCCTCAATCACCAACTTTTTCAGTTCCGACCATCTCATCCTCCCAATAGCCCTGCTACCCTCGGATTGGACTATATTTTTCCACCAGCATAGAGTCAAGTCCAAAAAAGAGTGGGTAGTAATCTTTACTTTCTGATCCTCCCGGCACTCGCTGATGTTCAAAACAGCTTCCATTTCTCTCACCCACCGGTGAGCAGCAGCAGCAGTGCCGTTAACATCAAAAGTAGGGGGCTTGCATCTTTGAAACGCCCCACAGTTACAGCCTCGTGCTACCTCCGGCGCAGGCTCCTCTTCTTCCTCTTCTTCATCATCAGAAAGAACCGTTTCAGGCTCCGGTTGCTCCCGTCCTCCTGAGGACCTGTTCCTCTCTTTCCGTTCTCCTTCTCGTACAACCTTAATCACTTCAGTCACCACAGACGAGAAGATCATCTGCATGACTTGATGAACCTCCTCCACTACAGCCTCCTTTACCGAGGCTCTCAGATTGGCACTCTCATCACCGCCCTCCGGATGAGGGGTCTCAGGTTCTTCATGAACCACCTTTTCCACCCTAGGTCTTCCTTTTTTGGGCCATGGTTTAGCACCAGGCCCATAACGACCTCCACCCCTTGAAGCTTTAAAAGATCAACCATCGGCTATCCTCTAACACACACTGAAAGATTCAAATACCAACATGGTCATTCAAGGAATAGCTCAGTTTATGTCAAGTATAGTAAGTCCCTAATTACAGTGGCCAGTTGTGATTAGCTACTTACTTTACTCTTCATACCCCAAGCATTATCTGTCCTAACTACATCAGTATTTAAATCCACAAACAACACATAACCACATAACACGTGCACATAATACCGGTTAACATTAAGAAAATACATGATGGCACGCAGCTACTTAGATTGGCATCCTTTCCCTTTCCGTCCCATTTTCTGTTTAAGTTTGGGTTTATTTTGAAAATTTACCCATTTCACTTAAACTTTGGCTCTGATACCAACTTGTAAGGCCCCTTTCCCGGGCACCTCACAACTGGTCAATCATCGCATATAAAAGATATATTTTCATCCTCTTACATAAAAGCGTTGCAGCGGAAACATTTAAACATACATTTCATTTCTAAATATATGCTTTTACAAGTTAATACAACATTCATTTCAAGCATAGTTTGTTCGCATTACAATGCAAAAACATTAAACCAAAGAATGCCATGCAAAAGAGCCGAGTATCCGCCCCGTGCCATCCTCAGCAACACTACCTGCCAACTGGAAACACATAAAAAGTCAGCGTTGCTGAGTGAGTTCTAGTTTAATAATAAAACATACTTTTCTTTCGTTAAAACCGTTTCTTTACTTTCATGCGATCACACATCATACGTACACATAGATAATAATATTATTATCTTCATCATTCATTCTTTCATTCATTCATTCTTTATCTTTCATTCATTCATCGTACTTTCTTGTCATTCTTACTCTTTTATCATTACCTCTTTTCTTTCCATCAAACCATAAACTTTACCTTTCTATCCGTGGTACTGGACCTAGGTCTATCATAGACCTTCTATAACGGTGCATCGCACCTCTGGCCACAGTACCTAAGGTAAAGTTTAGGATTACCATTGCCTTGTGCAATACCTTTCTGTTCGTGGTACTAGACCTAGGCCTATCATAGACCTTCTATAACGGTGCATCGCACCTCTGGACACAGCACCTAAGGTATGCAACAATGATTCTATACAAATGGTCAATCACAAAAAAAGACCCCGATGTGTATCCTCCCGGGGTAGCGAACCCACACACCGTTGGGCTAACACCTTTCGATGGCGTGTCCCTTCGGAGTCTGTTGCGACAGCAGGGTAGCTCACCTCATATATTTGCTTGCAAGTCTTTCATTCGTTCATTCATTCATTAATGCATGCATTCTTTCATTACGTTCCTCTTTTCATTATCTTCCACTTTACGATACATAATACTTTTCATTCATTCATTAACGTAACACGTAAAGCCACGGGAAAGATAAACACACATCATGATAAGGAACATCATCATACACAGATAGCATCATCATACAGGGCAACATCATACATACGTAACATACATCATGTATAATCATGCAACATCATCGTCTTCATTATGCCCTACATAACCACTAAGGCCTCAACAGTCATCTTACATGAACTTACGGGAACTTCCACGTCGATACTTACATCTGCACCTTCCCCCCGAAAGTCAGTAATTAAACTACGCTTTTCCTCGGGTACAACAACCCTATTTGGGCGTATGGGCACCCTTCAGTCGCATGGCCTCCATGCGACTGAACATCATGCGGATGGACCAATGCGGATGAACACCCAATCATGCGAATAGACCCTCAATCGTGTGAATGAACAATATGCGAATGGACCTCATGCGGTTAAACACTATGCGATTGAGCACTTATGCGAATGGGCTCTCAGTCGCATGACTCCCCATGTGACCGGCGCTCCAATCGTGCGAATGAACCTCAGTCGTGCGAATGAACTCCAATCACACTTCAATCAGCCGAATGGCCTCCAGTTGGTCACCTAGCCCTAGCTGATGCAGAATGGAGTTCATCCCGAACCCAATCTGCCATTTCCGACCTCCAAGCTCATCCAAACCCATTCTAGACCCAAATCAACCATCCTAAACCTTAGGAATGCATACCACAACACCATTCAAGCACACACAAGCTGTGAAACAAACTCCAAACGCTTCACACGCAAACACATATAAATGGGTCAAACACACACATATATAAAAACGGGTTTAATATATGTTCCAACCCCAAATCAGTTGAAAACCATTAAAAGAGGGTCCTAGAACTCACACAAACTACAAGAAGAAGAAGAGCTTCGATTTGACCCGCTACACGATGATTTTCGCGCTCGAATCCACCCGAACCAACCCTTTTCTCCCTTTTTCTCTCTTCTTTCTCTCTTTTGCTGAACTTTCACAAGTGTGGGGAGGGTGTGGGCTGCCCTCCCCTCTTAATCCCCTATTCTTCCAACTTTCTCCCATTTTGGCAAGTTTGGTCCCTCGACTTTGGACTTTATTTCTTTTTCTTCTTTCATCGGCTTCAAGAAAAATATTCGGCTGCGGAGGAGAAGCAGCCACAGCCGCACGCCAGAGCACAGGGCTCACCGCCAGTAGCGCCTGTGGCGAGGACTATCATTCGCCAGATTCCTCTTTCAGGAGAGTTTATGGCCGAGTCACTCCATTTGGGGCGCGAGATGCACGCCATGCTTATACGGATGGTGGATCTGTGCAGCATGTGGGCTGCTCAGCAGGGTATCGACCCCCCTCAGCCAGAGTTGGTTCCTTTTAGGCGGCCTGGGGGTGATGAGGAGGAGACTGCTGGTGGTGATGAGGAGGACCAGCCACCGCCAGAATAGATAGTAGACCTGTATTTTTATTTAGCTTTCATGTAAAAACTTTATATATTTTGATGATATATGTAATACTATTATCTCAAATCAGTTACATTTAAATGTTTATTAGTTTGATGACATATTTATATATTTAGAGATTCTTAATAAATTACATAAAAATTAATAAATTACATCCAAAATTTATAATTACATAAAAAAAATTACTGAATTACATAAAAAATATAACAATTATATTAAATCTATTTGTTCAACCGTGTCTGCGGGTCTTAGTTTGAGATATTTTTAAAATCGCTTTCCGTATATAACCTCCCAATCATTAGCGTTTTTTGTTTTGTAATTGATCCAATATCCGCTCGGAAGAGACATTGGATAGTCACACACTAATCGAATCCTAATGAAACGGGTACTCTGAACATAAGCAATCATAATCACATGGTATTCACTGATATCACGAGTAGATAACCAGAACGGGAAAGAAGTAGCGGAGTTACCGATAGATATAAACATTAAAACCACTCGAAACCTGTTAGCAATCTGGATTGCGGTAGGTGGCACTGTCATTTAGTTTTTTCTTGGAGCTGTACCTAACCCGTTTCAGTTTAATGGTTCCCTTATTTGCACTATATCATGAAACATCGCAGCGTAGCTATGTTCGTTTTCATCCAACTCAGCTATAAGTTCCTTACAAATGACACACTAGTGATTTTCACCATATCCCAGTGCGAATACAACAGCACGAAAATCACAGTTGTCGTCGGCTAAAACATCATCTGCACCAGAAATATACCGGTAAAAGAAGGTTGGAATCCAATCACTAAATCGGAAACAATTTTTTTTCTTCGTCGCCCGGGATATATGAAAACCTGGATGTCTATTGCAATAATCCGTCTTTAGCTCTTATTTTGGAAGACATTGATTGACTGCGCTACAAAGACCCTTGTTTTGACTTCACCACAGAAGTTGAGTATGTTGGCGGAACTTCAAAATTTTCTCTATCTTGCACATATGAACTGTGTCTGGGGGTCTAATACTGTGTCTTTTTGCTTATCTTTTTTTGAATGACCCCATGTATGTGTTTGGAATTTAGGAGGTTTTTTATCAGTTTTTAAAGGATAAATGTACGATTTAAAATTTTAATCAAAGATTTTTTCACTTTTTCGAGTCGGACAAATAAATGTTTTGTCATCATATCCATCTTTTTATGTACATCTACTTGAATCTCCTGTATAATATACGCGTGTGAAAAATAAAGCTTCCTCCAAAAAACATCAATGGTATCGGGCGGGATACATTGACCTATAAAATAATAGATTAAATTAAAAATACAAAGAGTTTTTATGATAAATTGAAATTATAAAAGAACATCCACCTGCTTGAAAGTAATTGTTTAATTTACAAGCACACGGAAGACCACAGCTGGTAAAAAGATGGCAGCCACACGATTCTTTGGATGCCATTAGATGATAAATCTTGTTTATCTCACCAACTAAGAGATCTAAAGATGCATTAGAAACCTTACCTCGTAACAATTGAAGCACTTTATGATTATGCTGCACCATAAGCATGATTTTGCTTTTGGTGAATCTTTCTTTTATAGTAATTTCCTGGGTAACTAAAATATTATTTATAAAAGGAATAAACTACCCAAAATGCTATCGGTTGCTTTGAGGTAACTTTTCAATAAAGAATGCTGGCTCTCAACTCGGTTCGTTGTGTGATGACCAAAGTTATAATTACTATTTATCCACGCCGACACAAAACTCTCTTTGTAGGGGTCCAACCAGTTATTTTTGAGGTACAACAATACTCCTATTTAAAATAAAATTAGTTATTTTTATGTATATATATATATAAGAATAACACTTGGAAACTTACTTGAATGCTTGGTCATCAATCTGCGAAAAAGGCGGTCGTAATTATAAGCGTATATGTCTGTGGTGGTAGAGTTAATAAGTACCGACCACACATGCTCAAAAGCACTCTACTCTTCATTTGAAAAACTCAACTTGTAATATTTAGCAATATTCTTCGAAATATGCCATCTGCAAAGTAATCGAACAGCATTTGGAAAACCTTCTTCTGATGCTTTCATCAGAGCAAGGTCTCGGTCGGTTAGTATAACATGGGGCTCCATACACTTTTCTTTTAACATTTCTTTGAGTTACTCTAACACCCATCTAAAGTTGACCTCACGCTCATAATCAATGAATGCGTGAGCAACAGAAAAAGATTTCAGGGTGGATGTCACACCAACCATTTAAACAAACGGCAGTTTATACAAGTTAGTTTTGTATGTTGAATCTATCATCAACACATGTGGGTAGGCACGCCATAAAGTGTGAGATGTGGGATGTATAGAAAAACCCCGTCTACGGTATTTATCGGTTCATCTATATGAGGGATGTAAATATATTTATGTTGTTGTAGTATATAAAAAAACCTTCATTGAGGTTTACCCAATTCTAGTAGACTTTTTAATTTTTGACCGAACGTTATATATGATTCGTAACGCAGACACATTATTGGGATTTTATTCTCTCAGCATGCCTAAAATGTTTCGAGGGTCAATATTTTGCTCGATCAGATTCTTTACAGTAGAAAGCTCCTTTTCGGTGAGCCTCATTGCATATGCATGTCCTTCCAGATGTTTAGCAGGTTCATGGTTATGAGTACCGTCCATAACAACTATTATCCACCCATCTCTCTTCATCTCGTACTTACCCTGCAATTCAAACTGACAGTTTGTTTTTTTGGTGTCACTGTTTCTAATAATGGGTGCTCCCTTATATACACTACCCCGATCACATTTCAACCATATTTTAATCACCACACCATTCGAGTTTCTTTCTGAACGTTTGGTGACAATAACAAACTCATTTTCTCGCCCTACGTTACTTGCCCAATCAACTAATTCTTCACGAGATAAGAAAACCTACAAATTTTAATATTTATAATTAGTTATTAGTAAATGAAAGTAAAATTTAAATGATATATCTTATAACCGGATTCGTGTCGTATAAACCTCTTTTATCGGAACCAAAACCGTCATTATTACCGCTGCTTTCGCCACCGTTATCACCGCCGTCATTGCTGCTGTCATCCCCATCGTAATTCAATGCGTACTGTCCTAAATAGTTTGAAGCACCCTCACCATAGTAACCGTAACCCTCGTCAGGGTAATATTTAGATTCTGACCCGAATAAATAGTTGCTATCCTAGATAGAAATCGTAACGTTAAATATTTCAAATTTATCAAAAAAATGAATTTATGAAATGAATTTATAAACTAACATTTATATAGTATTTCATATGGAATATTGCATCCCGTCACGTAATTAACACAAATATCGAGAAATATTACGTCATATCAAATAATGTAATAAATATAAACTTACGTGAAAAACGAGAAACAATATATCTCGTCAAATATATAATATTGAAAACTAACGCCCGTGAAGGACTTTACGGGTCGTGAGTGTCACACCCTCAAAATTTGCTAATGGGATTTTACCGTCAGGCGTGTGACACACCAGGATCTCAGATAGCACCAGTTACACCAGAATTATTAATTATAAAACATCACCTTAAGAAATCATTCTTTTAAATCAACCATAAGTGTTTCATGCTTGCGGAAGCGATTTGAAAGCAGAAATAAACCGTAAATTGTATCAACATGCGTTTAAACCATAAAAGTCAGTAACATTTAACAAAATAAAACGATTGAGTTGTGATGTATGCCATGAATGCATTCCTAGCTGAATCCTAACCTTGTGCTTTCCTGTTATCTGAAAAAACATGCTAAAGTGTGTCAATATAAAGTTGGTGAGTCCACAGGTTTAATCAACAAGTAATGTGTCATAAAGCGTTTCATATGGTTTAGTATATAAAGCATATCGATAGGTAGCTAGCCAACAAACAAGTTACTTAGTGTTTCAAACCGAAGCTGATTGTGTGTGTTTAGTGTCTTTCCATCATGTCTATCACAGACCGTGGCAATCGTGAAGTCAATTACGCATCCATTTGACCTCCAATCAAGCTAGCGCGACTAACTCGGGCGGGGTTTGTCAAACCCAGTAGTACTACTCAGAATTATCTCGCTAATCCCATTACTAACGGTTTGATACCGTAATGACTTCCAAATATGTCTACACCAACGTAACAGGCGATATCAATAGTACTGATAAGCATAACAAAAATAGTGTTTGCATGTTTTCTTCCTTAAAAAGGAAAGAATGTAAAACGGGTCTGTGAAAACTCACCTTAAAAGCACAGCAACAAAGTAATGCAGAGAATGGGATGTTAGGTCTCCAATTAACCTGAATTCCATTTAATATATAATTAATATTAATTATTTAATATTTATATAATAATTGTACGGTTTCGCATTTCACGACTCGGTTACTTTGTAGGCTAACAATTAATTCGCATTCACAAGTAAGCACGACCAACATAATGCCACGTACGCATTAAACTCAATTATTCCCACGTATTCGCGACAATACACTTATGTATTATTTATACATTTAAATTGTATAAATTTATATTGTAAAACCCACATTATCTAATACATACAATACACCCACAATATACTTATCACATAAATATATATAACACATTTATATGGTATATATACATATATATATATATACATATATCAAAATCCGCTAACGGGATTTTACCGTCAGGCGTGTGACACACCAGGATCTCAGATAGCACCAGTTACACCAGAATCATTAATTATAAAATATCACCATAAGAAATCAGTCTTTTAAATCAACCATAAGTGTTTCATACTTACGAAAGTGATTTGAAAACATAAATCAACCGTAAATTGTATCAACATACGTTTAAACCATAAAAGTCAGTAACGTTTAACAAAATAAAACGATTGAGTTGTGATGTATGCCATGAATGCATTCCTAGCTGAATCCTAACCTTGTGCTTTCCTGTGAGCTGAGAAAACATGCTAAAGTGCGTCAACATAAAGTTGGTGAGTCCACAGGTTTGATCAACTAGTAATGTGTCAGAAAGTGTTTCATATGGTTTAGTATATAAAGCATATCGATAGGTAGCTAGCCCATAAACAAGTTACTTAGTGTTTCAAACCGAAGCTGACTGTGTGTGTTTAGTGCTTTTCCACCACGTCTATCACAGACCGTGGCAATCGTTAGGTCAATTACGCACCCGTTCGACATCCAATCAAGCTAGCGCGAGTAGCCCGGGTGGGGTTTGTCGAACCCAGTAGTACTACTCAGAATTACCTCGCTAATCCCATTACTAACGGTTTGATACTGTAAGGACTTTCAAATGTGTCTACACTAACGTAATAGGCGATATCAATAATACTGACAACCATAACAAAATAGTGTTTGCATGTTTTCTCCCGCAAAAAGGAAAGAATGTAAAACGAGGCTGTGAAAACTCACCTTAAAAGCACAGCAACAAAGTAACGTAAAGAATGAGAGGTTAGGTCTCCAATTAACCTGAACTCCATTTAATATATAATTAATATGAATTATTTAATATTAATATAATTATTGTACGGTTTCGTGTTTAACGACTCGGTTACGTTGCAGGCTAACAATTAATTCGCATTCACAAGTAAGCACGACCAACATAACGCCACGTACGCATTAAACTCAATTATTCCCACGTATTCGTGACAATACACTTATGTATTATTTATACATTTTAATTGTATAAATTTATATTGTAGAACCCACATTATCTAATACATACAATACACCCACAATATACTTATCACATAAATATATATGACATATTTATATGGTATATATACATACATATATATATACATATATCATAAACACACAATGCATACATAATATATATATATATATGATATATCATGCACCATTTTCTCATATGCACATATAATGATTTATATGCACTCTTTTGCATATAAATTATAAATCAATCAAGACACACTCTCACATATATTAATTTATGTGCACCAACCTATATATAATCATAATACATACACACACATTATAGAATTCAAGTGCACACACAGATATACATGCATTATAGAATTTTATGAAGACACGGTTTGTAAAACCCCGTTTTTTAACATAATATGGTATTTAAAGTTTAAATTATCAAAACATAACTTATTCATTTTGTGTGATGACATGTATTCAAGAAATTTTCATAACACACTTTACCACATGCATGCCACATGAACACAAGTGCACCATAAAATTTCATCATCAAAGTCCTCCATGGGTACCCTCTCGGCAGAAAGAAATAAAGAAAACACACACCAATTCACACCAAAACACACACCACTAAACAAACTCCTACCCTCCATGCGCCTACCCCATGCGCCAACTCAAACATACATGTACACACTCTGAAATCGCACATTGAAAACACACACATATATTCGGATATGTATACATATATATGCATACCCACGGTCAACACCACCATTCATAACCATTGCCTCTTGAACTTATATATATATATATATACACACACACACACACACACACAAAGAACACATGTATAATATATATACGTCGCAGCATATATATATAACGCAACACATACATGTGTGTGTGTGTGTGTGTGTATATATATATATATATACAACGCAGCACACACACACGGTTATATATATGTATACGCAGAACACATGTATATACGTAGAACACTTATGTAACCGAGTACCACACCCCATGAACTCGAGTCCATGCTTTCATACTGAACTAACCGCGACCAGAGTTTCGAAACCATATGTAATCACGTAAGCAATGATCAAGAAGGAACTTAAGGATCATACCGAGTAGCGATGATCAACGATCGATAACAAAGGTATCACCGGAGAAAGTCACAACCGAGGGCCCGAAGGTAGAGGACCACGATGGAAGGTTTTTGCAGCTTCAACTGAGGGCTATCGGGAGGTGAACGACTGTTTTTTGTATTCGGTTTAGTATACGACGGGGAGAGGGTTTAAAGAACAAGGAAGTACTCTGTTATGGTGATCCGAGGGGTAAGGGGGTTGGTTATCAATTTGGATTTTTTTTTTGGGATGAGTTGATAACTTGATTAAATATATAATTACAATAAGGAGGTAGACTTACAATTGCAATGTATATTTACATGTATGTATATATATACAATTTGTTTCAATAATTATATAATTTACTTATACTTTTTTTTGTAATACAATTTTTATAATAATTATAGTTGTTTAGTGATAGTTTGTTTTGTATAAATTTACGAATAACCAGGTAATGAGAAACTATAAGTTAACGGGTAACCGGGTTAATAGTGATTACCTTGAAAACACGGGGTGTCATAGTGAGCTAACAAAGCTAACGGGCCGTGAACAAGCTAACGGGCCGTTACCGGTTTAGACCGTAACTGAGGATACGGACCGTTAATATTATGAATGATTGATTTTATTAACCACCACTGTTTACGGCCCGTGAAAGCCTTTATGGGCTGTAAGCAGGACGTCGAGGTATTCTTTTCGACGTCTCTAAAGTAGGCCCAAAGAAAAATGTTAAGGCATAGCCTGCCGCATGGTAGGGTATGATACTTTGACTAACAAACGCTTTCAATGGATAGAAAGTAATATGGTACTGTAGATAACATCTTAAGAGTTATATTGTATAACTAATATAAAAACCAGTGTATTTTACACGAATAAATAAAAAATAAATAATTGTTATTTGTTAATATTTATAAATTTTAAATAATTTTATATATAAACTATGAAATTAAATCTAACTAACTATTTAATGTAATAAAACAATAACAATTTTTTTAAATTTTCATCTTACAACTCTTTTGCTTTAAAAAATTATTTTTAACACTTTAATTTTTTCTAACATTTTTTTAAACAATTTCATATTTAAAAGTTTTTGGTATTAAAAAATTTCATATTTTATAAATTTATGTTTTTAAAAAAGTATGTTTTTTGATAAAAAGAAGCATGTTTTAATTTATAAAAAAATTACTTTATAATTTAGAAGTATATAATTAATCATTACCATTTAATGTATTATTAAATGTTTAATCTACATTCTAGTAATGACACGTATTTAAATCTTATGTGCAGTTTAGGTGGACAATATAAAAAATTGACATGTGTAATTTGGACATTTTGCTTTATCAATATAAATTTGCATCAACTTTTTGATTTCACATAATAATAATAATAATAATAATAATAATAATAATAATAATAATAATAATAATAATAATAATAATAATAATGATATTATTATTATTATTATTATTATTATTATATTATAATATAATATAATAATAATAATAATAATAATAATAATAATAATAATAATAATAATAATAATAATAATAATAATAATAATAATAATAATAATAATAATAATAATAATAGTTAACTAAAAATAACGTAGTAAAGTTTCTATAATGCAACAAAGTTGGGAATTTTAAAATTATACTATTCGAACAAAATAAAAGATAAATAGAAATTGTGTCAAATTGGTCGCAAATTTTCCAACTTTACAACAGTCTTGCTACAAAAAATACTTTTGTTCAAAAAAATATTATATTAAAAGAATTTGTTAGGTAAGATACTAGATTAAAAGAAATTTTTAAAAATAGTTGCGACAAATTTGCAACAACAATAGATTAAATAATACTTTTGTTAGAAAAGTTAGTTGTAATAATTTTGCCACAGACATATATATTTTGTTCTATTTTGTTTATAAATACGATTTTTTTAAAAATAGCGGTCGCAAATGTGTTGCAAGTGGTGCAGGATTAGCGACAGTATATATGCAAAGAACATATGTTTTTATTTTATTTTACGTGAGATATTTAATTTAAAACAATTCGTCGCAAATTTATCGCAAGTCATGCAAGTTTTGCGACAATTTTGCCACAATAGAATTTGTGAAATGAATGATTAAAAAACTATAGAAAAAAAAAAGAAGTGTCGGAAACTCGGAATTATGTCGCAACCAATGTAAGATTTGCAACAATTTGCCACAAAAGTGTGTTCTTAAAAACAATTTGGCGCAAAATAATCGCAAGTTATGGCAAGTTTGTCGCAATGCGTGACAAGTGATGCAAGATTTGCAACAGTTTTGCCACTAAGGTATGTTTTTATTTTATTATATTTGTAAATACGGGAATTATTGGATTAAGATAATAAAATTATACATATATATTCACACATTTATTGCTCTAGATGTCTTATCAAAAATCAAAATATAAAAAACATGTTTTGGTCGCGAGAAAGTCGCAGGTGTAGCAAGTTCTGCGAGAACTTTTCCACCAAAAATTATTTTCCCCGTTGTATATTTTATTTTATATCTAGAGTATCTAGAATTTATAACTTATAGGAATTTTGTTAAAAAAAATTCGGAAATCTTTTATTCTTGTGACAAATTTGCGACTAACATTTTGATTTATAGTTGTTTTGTTGTAAATTTGTGTGAAATTTTAAGGTTTCATTTTGTTTTATTCACTTGTCGGAAATTCAAGGCAACATTATGGAAAATATAAAATTGTGGCAAACTGGTTGCAAAATTTTGTCGCAAAAAAAAGTTTTCTAGTCGTGTTCGCAAAATGTAGTTATTACAACAAAAACTTCAACTAAATCGACGTTTTGGGTTTGAATCATTGTTGCGGTTTCAAATATTCGTTTTCGACCATCTAAACTCGAAGATGTAGGAACCGTTCATATAAAATAAAAAGTCAAAAAATTTTATTAATATACTCAATACAAATGAACATAAAGAAATGATTATCTATCACTTTTACAATGGTAATTTTACAGAAATAGAAGAAACAGAAATGTAAAAGCTGAGGATCGTGTTCAACACGGGGCCCTTAAAATAAATTCCGAGCCTCCCAAGAGAACTCGTTTTGTTTCCCAGGGTACAACAGCCGAAGCAGTTTGTACTGCTGTGATTGATCTAGAACCCGAACTTGTTTGTAGAAGAGAATCCAGAGAGATAGAGAACCTGTTTTGCTGCTGGTTTTGAGTTGTGTTAGTGTATGTTCATACTGAGGCACCCTCAGTATTTATAGTGGATTCGAACCATAACAGCCACCCAGCCATTAATCCGAATTCGTAACCGCTCATTTAATCCGTCATTAACTGTCGTCGATTTCGTGTAACGGAAGCTGTTACGAGTCACGGCTCTGACCGCGCACCAAGGTCTGTCGCACCTGACCAGACCCTCGAACCAACATTCAAAAATACTAAGGCGGCTCTCAAGCGGCTCGCGGTGATGCGAGTGTGTGAAGTGCAAAGTGCGCCATCAAAGCGCCACATTACGCCCACATGCCCACGCCGCGCGCGCGCGTGTGCGAGTGCGAGTGCGAGTGCGAGTTAAGGGTGCTTCGCACCCTTCGCGAATCCACTTAGTGTGAAATCTTAGGAAACAATATAGACAAAAGGTTATAGAATATAAACCATTTTATATTCTCTCTTTCCTCCGATGTGGGACAATTTCCCACACTACTAATTCCTAATGTCATTAAACATATTAATTTTCATTCAACACTATAATTTATTGACTAAATATTAATATTAATAACCATATTAATATTATCAATAAATTTCCAACAATCCCCACACGAATGGAAATCAATCCTCCAAAAAATTCAACAGTCAAGTGTTGCAGGATAGATAGGTCTTCCCTTTGAACCTTCCTTTGTGATGTATACTTAGTCTCCTAGCGGTGTGTAGACACGATGTCTTTGAACAGACCCTGTTTTATGTAAACGACAATGTACATTCACACAACACTCTTCTTGGTTTGATCAACCCCTCATTGTCGTGTCCGTTAATGGTCATGGAACACTTTCCTGGTTCTGCGAGAGCTCTAGGATTTACGCCTCCCCACAAATCCATTTGAAGCGACCCCACTTCTCTCTAACATAGGTGATTCGATGAATCATTAAAAGCATCATAGTTATATTGATTCCCACGAATTATCTAACCTTAATATGCTTAACCTCACTTTGGTCACTTGTTCGGGGTACTCCCCCAAAGTGAATGGACTAGGAAGTTCGTCACTCCCTTTAGGTTTTAGGGTACTCCCCTATAGTAACTCCGTTGGTCATATGATTAAGTTGTCTTATTAAACCTAGATCTTGGGATCTCCAGTCAACTAGGTTAGGTTTCCCTCATATTCTCCTTTTTCACGGGCTTTAGTCCCATTCCTCTTGACAACTTATAAACTATTTCTGTGCTTAAGCCTTTTGTTGACGGGTCTGCAATGTTATCTTTTGACTTGACATGGTCAATCGTGATAACACCCATTGATATTAGTTGTCGTATTGTGTTATGTCTACGCCTGATGTGCCTTGATTTGCCATTGTACATTGAGCTTTTGGCTCTACCAATTGCCGACTCACTATCACAATGTATGCAAATAGCCGATAGCGGCTTTGGCCATCTTGAAATGTCTTCCACAAATTGACGTAGCCATTCAGCCTCTTCTCCGGCTTTATCCAAAGCGATAAATTCCGATTCCATTGTGGATCTAGCTATAACAGTTTGCTTGGATGATCTCCAAGATATTGCTTCTCCACCAAGTAAGAACACATACCCACTTGTTGATTTGGATTCTTTTATATCCGATATCCAGTTTGCATCAGTATACCCTTCAATCACAGCTAGATGACGGGTATAGTGCAATCCATAGTCTCTTGTGTATCTTATGTATCTAAGCACCCTCGTTATACTCTTCCAATGTTCTAAGCTTGGATTACTAGTATATCTGCTTAGCCTACTCACCGCGTATGCTAAGTCGGGTCTAGTACATGTCATTAGATACATTAGACTACCAATTATTCTTGAATACTCTAACTGAGCAACACCCTCGCCTCTATTTTTCTTTAGATGTTGGGTGGTATCAACCGGAGAACGTACTACATGCGTGTCTCCCGAGTTGAATTTTTCAAGAATCTTATCCACATATTGTGCTTGACTTAACACAAGACCATCTTGGGTTCGAATAATTTTCACTCCTAAAATTACATACGCTAAACCCATGTCTTTCATATCAAATATTCCTTTCAACATGTCCTTAGTAGATCTTATTATTTTATTATTACTCCCAATGATAAGCCTATCATCTACATAAAGACATAAAATCACATAACCTCCTGGTGTATCTTTCACATATACACATTTGTCACACTCATTTATTTTGAAACCGTTGTCAATCATGACACGATCAAACTTTTGGTGCCACTGTTTTGGAGCTTGCTTTAAGCCATACAATGACTTGACCAATTTACATACTTTACCCTCTTGACCATGGGCAGAGAAACCCTCGGGTTGCTCCATGTAAATCTCTTCTTCTAAATCGCTATTTAGAAATGCGGATTTGACATCCATTTGGTGTACTTCCAAATTTCTAAATGCCGTAATAGCAAGAACCATTCGTATGGAGGTTATGCGAGTCACAGGTGAGTAAGTATCAAAATAGTCTAGACATTCCTTTTGTCTAAATCCTTTGACTACTAGCCTTGCTTTATATTTATCAATACTTCCATCGCCTTTCATCTTCTTTTTGAATATCCAACGATATCCAAGCGGTTTACAACCGGGAGGAAGATCTACTAGCTCCCAAGTATGGTTGTGAAGAATTGAATCAATTTCATTCTTGATTGCCTCTTTCCATTGAGGTCCTTCCGAAGAAGATACCGTTTCACGATAGGTATTAGGCTCACCCTCAACCATATAACTTACAAAGTCTAAACCAAAGGATTTCCCAACCCGTGCCCTTTTACTTCGTCTAATTTCTCCCTCTTCAACCTTAGGTCGTTCATGTTGACTATCATGAACTATGTCATCAATTTGTGTTGATGAACTTGCACCTCCATCATCAAACCGTGATGATGTAGATGCATGTGTTTGTCCACGCATTGGAAACACATTTTCAAAATATGAAGCATTCCCCGGCCTTATCTCCATGATAGTGTTCTTTTGTACATCGGGATTCTTGGACTCATGTACAAGAAATCGATGTGCATTATTGTTTTGAGCATATCCAATGAATATGCAATCAACAGTTTTGGGTCCTAGTTTTTGAGCTTTAGGCGGTGGTACAATCACCTTAGCTAGGCACCCCCACACTTTGAGAAACTTATATGATGGTTTTCTACCCATCCATAACTCATAAGGGGTTACATCCCTTTTCTTTGGTGGTATTTTATTTAAAAGATAATTTGCCGAGAGGATAGCTTCCCCCCACATGTCATGGCTCATCCCAGAGCTTATCAACATGGCATTCATCATCTCTTTTAAAGTACGATTTTTTCGTTCCGTAATGCCATTTGATTGTGGTGAGTAAGGTGCCGTACATTCATGTATTATACCACTTTTTCCACATAAATTGGCGAACGGTGCAACATATTCACCACCTCTATCGCTTCGCACAGCTTTAATTTTCTTGTTTAGTTGATTCTCAACTTTGTTTTTATACAAGATAAATTTGCTGATTGCCTCATCCTTACTTTTAAGTAAGTATACATAACAATATCTAGTGCAATCATCAATAAAAGTGATGAAATATTGTTGCCACCTCTTGTTGGGTGTGCTTTTAAAACACATATGTCGGTGTGAATTAAACCAAGGGTTTTGGTTATTCTTTCAACCGGTTTAAATGATGATCTTGTAAGTTTTGCTTCAACACATGTTTCACATTTAGAGTTTGTGTCAATATGGAATGTACGTATGCATTTTAAATTTATTAAATGACGAATAGAATTATAATTTACATGTCCTAGTCTACCAGGCCAAACATTTGAAGACTCAAGCATATAAATAGAAATAGTAGTCTTATTCATTTCACTTTTAATAATGGTTACATTCATCTTAAACATACCATTAAGGGCATAACCCTTCCCCACATACATTCCACGTTTAGTAAGGACAAACTTGTCCAACTCAAACACTAAACGAAAACCAAACTTATAAACAACCATCCCGAAACAAGATTCTTCCGAATCTTCGGGACATACAAGGTGTTGCTCAAGGTGAGTTCCTTCCCGGAAGTCATCTTCAAGATCACATTTCCTTCGCCTTTGATGTCGGCCATAGCTTTGTTACCCATGTAAAGCTTTTCATCACCCTTAACCTCTTTAAAAGTACTAAATAGGGTCTTGTCACCACACACATGACGGGTAGCTCCCGTATCAATGAACGATCCATATGGATTGTCTCCCACGAGGTTGACCTCTTCTACCATTGCCGATAGCTCGGTGATCATTGCCACTAACGGTTCACCGTCTTCATCCATCATATGCGCACGCTCACGCTTTGGTTGCTTGCATTGATTAGCACGGTGTCCCGTCTCATTACAATTGTAGCAAATACCTTGGAAAGGAAGAGGTGGAGGTTTCTTTTTCACAACTCCTTTCTTTGGTCCAAGGTTGTAAGGCCCCTATCTTAGGAAACCTCACAGTTGGTCATTCACAGCAAAAACATAGATTTAAAACTTTCATTTACTTATATATAAGCATATATATATATATATATATATATATACATTGCAGCGGAAAAAGGTAGTAATTTCATTCCATAACAACGTAGTTAAATTAAAATATAAACATTGTCTTTAAACATCAAAACTCTTTACGTCCTCTTAAACTCTTCTTCATCAGGGATGCCAATCTTTAAGTGCCAAGAAGCTTCAGTCCCATGCTCCCATTCCTTAAGCCCTAACTTTCACCTGTCAACTGATACGCATATAAAAGTCAGCTTCGCTGAGTGAATTCTAGGTTTACTTTGTTAAATGGCTTTTGTAAAAGATATTAGCTTTAACAGTTGAAAATAATCACTATCTATCAGAACATTAATATACACAAACTATCACTTTATCGATACTTTATCATTATTTGTTAATTATTACTCTTCTTTAACCGTCAATTCCCTGTCACTATCGGTGCCTATGATAACCACAGGACTTTACCGACACGTCAATTTATGACTTACTGTCGTACCCAATCAGGTCGTTATTGTCATGCCAATCCAGGCCTTACTGACCTGCCTGTTCGAGCATTTACTTTAGCATTTACTTTATCAGGGTGAGGGCACAACGAATGCAACCCTCCTTTATCAATTGCTTGCAAGACTTTACTTTATCAAGGTACACGTTATGGACCTCATAACCTTTTTTTAAGTTTCACTGTCATGTTTAGGTTATACATAATATAATCACAACATAACATAATGAGAAAAGCACGATATCAATTCGTTAGAAAAATATGTATTTAGTATGCATATCGCCCCAAAACATTTAAAACATGTATAAAATAGGGGATCTAGAACTCACCTGAACTTATCCAAATAGCTTAAATTCTAAGTCACTTAAGCTATAGTCTGAATACTCAAGCTGCACGAAAGTTAATACACAAAAACGTCATTTTCTTTATAGTTTCGCTGACAGTTTCACTGGTAGTTTCGCTGCCAGTTTCGCTGGCAGTTTCGCTACTAGTTTCGCTGGGCAGCACTTCTGCCAGTTTCTCTGGACAGATTCGCTGCCATGAGCGCCCAACTTTCGTTGGTATTTCCTAGTTTCGCAATGTCTATAGGTCAGCTTAAGTACTTAGCGAAATTTCCAGCGAAACTGTAGTTTCACAGTAGCGAAACTGTAGTTTCACTAGAAATCCTTTAGTTTCGCTGGATAAATGAACAGTTTCGCTGGATGAATACTTAGTTTTGCTGAATCGGGGCCCAGTTTTGCTGGATGAACAGAAACTAAGAACCAGCCCGTTTTTAACCCAAAATCTTATCTTTTTACGTCCAAATCCTTGGTTTACCATCCATGAAGCCATATCTAACCTTTTACATGTTTTCATACGTAAAAATTTGACATTTATGTGTTTCTTTGAAACTTTTTTCAAAACCCAAAATCCTAGAATCCGGGTTTGATCGACAGAATGGTTTATAGGTCGATTCTTACCTGGTTTTGTTGCTCTTTTCTTAGGATTTGATGCTCCAATCACCCAGATCTTCAATCTTTCAACCTTTCAAGCTCCAAATCTTGAGTTTTCTTCACTTTCTCTCTCTACTTTCTCTCTCTAATTTCTCTCTCTATTTTCTCTCTCTACTTTCTCTCTCTACTTTCTCTCTCTACGAATTTGGGGGCTAGGGTTGCAAAGTGCTGGAATGGAACTGATCATGCATGTTTAAGGGCTGATTAAGGGCCCTTAAACTCATCAAAACCTTGCCCATTAAGGCTAATTTGGTCCATAGCCCACTAATTTACCTTTATTTCTTAAATTAACCCTTAAAAGCCCATTATTATTAAATGGCTTGCTTTGGGAAATTTCGGGGCGTTACAAGTCTCCCCCTTATTTAGGTTTCGTCCTCGAAACCTGCCTCGTCGTTAAACAGATCGGGGTATTGTCGTCTCATTTCCTCCTCGGATTCCCAGGTGGCATCCGACCCCTTTCGATGTTTCCATTGCACTTTGACTTGCTTGACTACTTTATTTCTCAATTGTTTCTCCTTCCGGTCCAGTATAGCCACTGGTTGCTCTACATAGTTCAGCTTCTCATCCACTTCGATGTCATCTAGAGGCACGACTGCCTTATCCGGTGCAAAACATTTCCTCAAATGTGATACATGAAAGGTGGGGTGAATCCCACTTAATTCTTCTGGAAGGTCTAACCTGTAAGCTACATCCCCAACTCGTGCTAATACCTTAAACGGTCCAATAAACCTGGGACTCAATTTCCCCCTCTTCCTAAATCGGATAATTCCCTTCCATGATGACACTTTTAACATTACCCTGTCACCCACGCTAAATTCTATTGGTGTCCTTCTTCTATCGGCGTGTGACTTTTGTCTATCCTTTGCAGCCTTCATATACGCCTTGATTTTCTCCAACTTTTCCGTTGTGGCTTCCACCACTTCTAAGCTTCCTAGCTCCTTCTGACCGACTTCACCCCAACAAATTGGAGTTCTGCACCGTCGACCGTACAATAACTCATATGGGGGCATCTTAATGCTGGCATGGTAGCTGTTGTTATAAGAGAAGTCTGCTAGTGGCAAATGATCATCCCAGTTACCGCCGAATTCGATAACGCATGCCCGAAGCATATCTTCCAGTGTCTGGATCGTTCTTTCTGATTGCCCATCGGTCTGCAGGTGGTATGCGGTGCTAACGTGCAACCTCATGCCCATTTCTTCATTGAACTTTTCCAAAACTTTAAGGTGAACCGCGTATCTCTATCTGAAACAATCGATACGGGCATACCATGCCGCACCACAATTTCTCGGATAAACAGTTCAGCCAGCTTTTCTGAACTAATTGCTTCCTTGATTGGCAGGAAATGCGCACTCTTAGTCAGTCTATCAACAATCACCCATATCACGTCGTGGCCTTTTGTCGTGCGTGGTAATTTAGTGATGAAGTCCATGGTAACATGTTCCCACTTCCATTCTGGTACTTCTAATGGCTGAACATAACCATAAGGTCTTTGGTGCTCAGCCTTCACTTGTAGGCACGTGAGACATTTATTTACATATGCAACCGCATCCCTCTTCATCCCAGGCCACCAATAATCTTTCTTCAAGTCGTGGTACATCTTATTTGCTCCTGGGTGTATTGAGTAGCGGGTTTTATGCGCTTCATCCATAATCTTTTCTCATAAGTCGCCATGCCTCAGAACCCATATCCTGCCGTGAAAGGTCTTAACACCCAAGGTGTTCTCTACCAATTCATCTACTTTTCCCACCATCCTTTCCTTCTTGATTTGTTGTTCTTTTAAAGCGTCCATTTGAGCTTCGCTTATCCACCTCATAACATCTGGGGTCACTACTAGTTGGCACGCCTTCACCCGGATTGGCTCATATCCTTCCTTTCGGCTCAGGGCATCGGCTACCACATTTGCCTTACCTGGGTGATAATGGATTTCACAGTCGTAATCCTTTATCAGCTCCAACCACCGCCTCTGTCTCATATTTAGGTCTTTCTGCTCAAAGAAATATTTCAGACTTTTGTGGTCGGTAAATATGGTGCACTTAGTTCCATACAAATAATGTCTCCATATCTTCAATGCAAATACTACTGCCGCAAGTTCCAAACCGTGAACCGGGTAATTAACCTCCGTGTCCTTTAGCTGTCTGGACGCGTAAGCTATAACCTTCCCTCTTTGCATCAACACACAGCCTACCCTGCAGTAAGAGGCATCGGAGTATACCGTTAGGTCTTCATCTCCCTCCGGTAGGGTTAGTACAGAAGCTTTTGTTAGTCTATCCTTCAACTCCTGAAACGCATCTTCCTGTTCTTTTCCCCAGTCGAACACCACGTTCTTCCTCGTTAACCTTGTTAATGGGGAAGCTATCTTCGAGAAATCTTTGATGAACCTTCTATAATAGCCAGTCAATCCCAAGAAACTACGGATCTCGGATGGCGTCCTTGGGGAGTTCTATTGCGTAACTGCTTCAACTTTCGCGGGATTAACCATAACTCCCTCGGAATTTATAACGTGCCCTAAAAATTGCACTTCCCGTAGCCAGAAGGCACATTTAGAGAACTTCGCATACAGTTTCTCCTTTCTTAATGTTTATAACCAGAAACTCATAGTGGCCATAGCGCGCTCGGAAAGTCGTCTTTGGGATATCTTGCTCCCTTACTTTCAGTTGATGATATCCGGATCGGAGATCTATTCAGGAGAACCAGCTTGCCCCTTGCAACTGATCAAACAAATCGTCTATCCTGGGTAGAGGGTATCGATTCTTCACGGTCAGCTTATTCAATTCCCTGTAATCTATACACATCCTCATGCTGCCATCCTTCTTCTTCACAAACAACACTGGAGCACCCCATGGAGAAATGCTGGGCCTAATAAATCCTTTGTCAAGAAGTTCTTGCAGTTGTGACATGAGCTCCTTCATCTCGGACGGGGCTAGGCGGTAGGGTGCTTTGGCAATGGGCTGGGCTCCTGACAGTAAATCAATCTGAAATTCTATCTCCCTCTCCTGTGGTACCCCTGGCAGATCCTCCGGGAATACGTCAGGAAAGTCCCGCACCACTGGCACATCTGACAAATCTTTCGCTTTGTCTTTAGCATCTCTAACATATTCCAGATAAGCTCCGCACCCTCGCCTCATACATTTCTCCGCCTTGATCATGGAAATGATCCTTGGAACCTTGCAATCGTTATCACCGTAGATCGTAACCGGACTACCATCTGGAGCCGTTAATCGGATCATCTTTTGCTGGCATACTATGTTAGCATCATGGGCAGCTAACCAATCCATCCCTAGTACGACATCGAAACCTCCTAAGGGCATGGCAAACAATTGTGCGGGAAAGTAATGACCTCCTGGTTTAATGTGGCAATCCTCTAACATTTTGACTATTCTAATTGACTTACCATCGGCCGTCTCTACCTCGAAAGCATCATTATTTCCTTAGTTTGGATATCTAGTGTAGCACAGAAGGATACAGATACAAAACTCTTACTGGAACCACTATCAAATAGTATGGAGGCACAAACATCATTGACAAGAAACATACCTGACACCACATCCGGGTCTTTCCTTGCCACTTTCTTGTTCATAGTGAAAGCCCTTGCCCTGACCTTGGGCTTTCCATCATCCCCCTTGTCATTATCCCCGCTTGTTCCTGAGTTTCCCGGCTTAGCTTTCTTGCACTCCCTGCTGTGGTGCCCCGACTCATGGCAGCTGAAGCACTTGTTCAATTCCGGGCATTCTCTAGCCATGTGACCAGTTTTCCCACACCGGTAGCACCCATAGCTACCCACTCGGCACTCTCCGGGATGCCTCCTCCCACACTTCCCATAATTCTTAACTTCCTCGACTCCCTTCACAATCACTTGTTTTGCATCCACCCTTGCCTTCTTGTTTCCCGGTTGGTAGTTACCATTTCCATACCTCTTCCCATTGTTATTCCAAACTTTCCTCGTCTCACCCACTATCACTGGCATGCGACAACCTTCCACTGAGGTCCACTGCTGACCTAAAAGTACCAGGTCGGGCAGTGACCATGTCCCTACGAATGTCCAGAGGCAACCCTTGTACGTACCTTTTAATCCTCTTGGATTCAGGAGTCACCAAGTCAGGCACCAGACGTGCCATTTCATTAAATTTTGTAGTGTACTCCTGATGTGTCATGTTTCCAGCCTCCAAGCTCACAAACTCTTATTCAATCTTGTCAAGCTCTCTTTCTGGGCAGTACTCCTCTATCACCAACCTCTTCATTTCCGGCCACTTCATCCTTTTAATAGTCTCCTCCCCGTAAGACTCAACAACGTTATCCCACCAACACAGTGCTGGATCCAAAAGAGAATGGGAAGCAAACTTCACCTTCTGGTTTTCCCGGCACACGCTGATCCTCAGCACAGCTTCCATTTCCCTGATCCAACGCTGAGCAGTAGCAGCGTTGCCAGTGCCGTCAAATATTGGGGGCTTACACCTCTGAAAAGCCCCGTAGCTGCACCCCTTTGCCACCTCTTCAACCTCAGAATCGTCATTGTTATCCAGACGATCTTCCTCATCACTCATCTCCTTAGTCTTGACTGTTCCCTTCTTATCATCCTTCCTTGAAGCCGTACTCTTTTTACCGTCGCCCTTAACCTGCTCCACAACCTCCGCAAGCAGAGCGGGCATCACTCCAGATAGGATCTGGTGCACCTATTGGGCAATAGCTTCCTTTACTGTTTCCTTCAGCTTTGCATGGTCAGTGGTAGGCCCCTCAGCTCCCGTTTCTAACTCAACCTCCTCCTTAACCGGTTCGTCAACCGGCTTTCTGGTTGACCCTTTGGTCGGTTTTGCAGTTTTACTTGCAGTTTCTTTTGCCTTAGTCGGGGGCCTTCCCCTGGTGCTTCTCTGGGTGACCATAGCTGGAACTGCTTTCTTTGGTGCCATTCTTTCTACTTCTTATAAGATTCAGAATGTCAATATGGTCTTTCAAGGTAAGTTCAGTTCACGACAAGTTTTGTAAATTTTTAATAACAGTGGCCAGTTGTGATTAACTACTTACGGAACTTCTCGTGCCTTAAACTTTCCTATCCTGAACCATACTAACACTAGAACCTACTATACCTATTCTATGCACGTATAAGCCACACAAATTTAGATAGGCACCACAGATAATATTATCATATCCTATATTCTAACTTAAATAAGAAGGCACTACCCATTAGAATAATACTTATAACATAATTTGTTACCTCTTGGCATGGAGCTTCTTGGACTGGCATACTTGACACTTGGTCCCATTATCTGTTTAAGTTTAGGTTCATAAAATAGTTTTCCCCAAATCTCTTAAACATTGGCTCTGATACCAACTTGTAAGGCCCCTATCTCAGGAAACCTAACAGTTGGTCATTCACAGCAAAAATATAGATTTAAAACTTTCATTTACTTATATATAAGCATATATATATATACATTGCAGCGGAAAAAGGTAGTAGTTTCATTCCATAACAACGTAGTTAAATTAAAATATAAACATTGTCTTTAAACATCAAAACTCTTTACGTCCTCTTAAACTCTTCTTCATCAGGGATGCCAGTCTTTAAGCGCCAAGAAGCTTCAGTCCCATGCTCCCATTCCTTAAGCCCTAACTTTCACCTGTCAACTGATACACATACAAAAGTCAGCTTCGCTTAGTGAATTCTAGGTTTACTTTGTTAAATGGCTTTTGTAAAAGATATTAGCTTTAACAGTTGAAAATAATCACTATCTATCAGAACATTAATATACACAAACTATCACTTTATCGATACTTTATCATTATTTGTTAATTATTACTCTTCTTTAACCGTCAATTCCCTGTCACTATCGGTGCCTATGATAACCACAGGACTTTACCGACACGCCAATTTAGGACTTACTGTCGTACCCAATCAGGCCGTTATTGCCATGCCAATCCAGGCCTTACTGACCTGCCTGTTCGAGAATTTACTTTAGCATTTACTTTATCAGGGTGAGGGCACAACGAATGCAACCCTCCTTTATCAATTGCTTGCAAGACTTTACTTTATCAAGGTACACGTTATGGGCCTCATAACCTTTCTTTAAGTTTCACTGTCATGTTTAGGTTATACATAATATAATCACAACATAACACAATGAGAAAAGCACGATATCAATTCGTTAGAAAAATATGTATTTAGTATGCATATCGTCCCAAAACATTTAAAACATCTATAAAATAGGGGATCTAGAACTCACCTGAACTTATCCAAATAGCTTAAATTCTAAGTCACTTAAGCTATAGTCTGAATACTCGAGCTGCACGAAAGTTAATACACAAAAAAGTCATTTTCTTCATAGTTTCGCTAACAGTTTCGCTGGTAGTTTCGCTGCCAGTTTCGCTGCCAGTTTCGCTACCAGTTTCGCTGGGCAGCACTTTTGCCAGTTTCGCTGAACAGATTCGCTGCCATGAGCGCCCAACTTTCGTTGGAATTTCCTAGTTTCGCAATGTCTATAGGTCAGCCTAAGTACTTAGCGAAATTTCCAGCGAAACTGTAGTTTCACAGTAGCGAAACTGTAGTTTTGCTAGAAATCCTTTAGTTTCGCTGGATAAATGAACAGTTTCGCTGGATGAATACATAGTTTCGCTGAATCGGGGCCCAGTTTCGCTGAATCGGGACCCAGTTTTGCTGGATGAACAGAAACTAAGAACCAGCCCGTTTTTAACCCAAAATCTTAACTTTTTACGTCCAAATCCTTGGTTTACCATCCATGAAGCCATATCTAACCTTTTTACACGTTTTCATACGTAAAAATTTGACCTTTATGTGTTTCTTTGAAGCTTTTTTCAAAACTCAAAACCCTAGAATCCAGGTTTGATCAACAGAAGGGTTTAGAGGTCGATTCTTACCTGGTTTTGTTGCTCTTTTCTTAGGATTTGATGCTCCAATCACCCAGATCTTCAATCTTTCAACCTTTCAAGCTCCAAATCTTGAGTTTTCTTCACTTTCTCTCTCTACTTTCTCTCTCTACGAATTTGGGGGCTAGGGTTGCAAAGTGCTGGAATGGAACTGATCATGCATGTTTAAGGGCTGACTAAGAGCCCTTAAACCCATCAAAACCTAGCTCATTAAGGCTAGTTTGGCCCATAGCCCACTAATTTACCTTTATTTCTTAAATTAACCCTTAAAAGCCCATTATTATTAAATGACTTGCTTTGGGAAATTTCAGGAACCTTTGGTTTCCCAATTGGCTTTTTCCCTTTACCTTTATAACCCCTTGACGATTGCCCATGTTCAACCACATTTGCCTTTTCCATCGGTTCCACACGGATGCCTTTTGAGCCATTTTGTTGTCTTCTTCAATTCGAAGACGAACAATAAGTTCATCCACAGTCGTCTCCTTTTGTTTGAGCTTAAGATAATTCTTAAACTCTATCCAACTTGGAGGCAACTTTTCAATCATGGCTGCAACTTGGAAGGTGTCATTGAGAGGCATCCCCTCAGCATGAATTTCATGAAATATAACTTGTAACTCTTGAATTTGGCTAATCACAGTCTTGTCATCAACCATTTTAAAATTCAAGAACCGAGCCATAATGAATTTCTTGCTACCGGCATCCTCGGTTTTATACTTCTTGTCTAAAGACTCCTATAGTTCTTTGGCAGTCTTTATGTTGCTATACACATTATACAATGAATCACAAAGACCACTCAAAACGTAGTTGCGACAAAGAAATTCCGAATGCTTCCAAGCATCAATGGCACTCAAGGCTTGAGCATCATCCCCTTCTTTAGGTAGAGGAGCAGTTTTCTCCAAGAACTGTGCTAAGTTCAAGGTGGTCAAATAGAAGAACATCTTCTGTTGCCATCTTTTGAAGTGGACACCCGTAAACTTTTCGGGTTTTTCCGCATGGTTCGCCACAGTGGTCGCTCCCACCGTGGTTGCAGCTAAAGGGGCAGATAAAGAAGAACTCATAGCACTAGAAGACATGTTGTTTGCTGTTTTACAAAAACAGTTTAAGTTAGAACAATTTTCAACAAATTAAAGTAACTACGAAAATCAAAAAGGTTTCAAACTATTTTCACAGTTCTATAAAATTTAACAAGAGATGTTCTAAGTCCAACTTTGAAGATCACTCGTGAATAAGAAAATGAAAAAATTATAACCACAACTAATTTGAAAAAAAATATAAACTATTTTCAGAATTCTATAAAACTCAACGAGAGATGTTCTAAGACCAACTTTGAAGATCACTCGCGAATAAGAAAACAAAAATAATTTAAAGAAAAATTAACCTTTTTTTTAAAAAAAACACAGATTAATATATGAACGTGTTTTTTTTAAATTTGTTTTAATTTTGTAGGAACCGTTCATATAAAATAAAAAGTCAAACAATTTTATTAATATACTCAATACAAATGAACATAAAGAAATGATTATCTATCACTTTTACAATGGTAATTTTACAGAATAGAAGAAACAGAAATGTAAAAGCTGAGGATCGTGTTCAACACGGGGCCTTTAAAAAAATTCCGAGCCTCCCAAGAGAACTCGTTTTGTTTCCCAGGGTACAACAGCCGAAGCAGTTTGTACTGCCGGGATTGATCTAGAACCCGAACTTGTTTGTAGAAGAGAATTCAGAGAGATAGAGAACCTGTTTTGCTGCAGGTTTTGAGTTGTGTTGGTGTATGTTCATACTGAGGCACCCTCAGTATTTATAGTGGATTCGAACCATAACAGCCACCCAGCCATTAATCCGAATTCGTAACCGCTCATTTAATCCGTTATTAACAGTCGTCGGTTTCGTGTAACGGAAGCTGTAACGAGTCACGGCTCTGACCGCGCACCAAGGTCTGTCGCACCTGACCAGACCCTCGAACCAACCTTCAAAAATACTAAGGCGGCTCTTAGTGTGCGAATGCGCCATCAAAGCGCCACATTGCGCCCACATGCCCACGCCGCGCGCGCGCGCGTGTGCGAATGCGAGTGCAAGTTAAGGGTGCTTCGCACCCTTCGCGAATCCAGCTAGTGTGAAATCTTAGGAAACAATATAGACAAGAGGTTATAGAATATAAATCATTTTATATTCTCTCTTTCCTCCGATGTGGGACAATTTCCCACACTATTAATTCCTAATGTCATTAAACATATTAATTTTCATTCAACACTATAATTTATTGACTAAATATTAATAACCATATTAATATTATCAATAAATTTCCAAGAGAAGATACTAAGCTTAATGATGCAGATCATTAGTATAGCATGTAACAAAGCCGATTTTGTGTGTGTTCATCCTTGGTTTCACCTTTTTCTCCTTCGAAATCGACCAAAACCTTCACGTCTTATTCAAGTTTAACGTATTAAAACGGATGACCGCGGATTGAAATCTGTGTATCAAGAGTAACATTTTGCTCTGATATCAAATGTAAAGTTCTCATAATAATCTATCTATAAAATATTGTACTTGATAATTAAATTAAGACAAAAGTGTACGTGTGGTGATATCAACAAACTATAAACAAACTCAATTGGATATTATCAACTGAACGATTACAATACATAAGGTGTTTACATCGTTTAAGCTCGACTTGTCACACCCCGCCTAGGTGGAACGACGGAGGTGCACGTTCATGGTTTTCAAAGCACAAGGTTTAAGCAAACAATAAGTGATTAAAAGTTAGATATCAAGATTCAGAAAGTTTACATCCTAAAAATAATGTTTAAAATAAGATTTGTAGCTAAAAACATTTTCATATGTATATATATTCAAAATGCTAGTATTATATGCACATTCAGTTCCATGACTATTAGGTACAATTTGTATGCACATTCAGTTCCATGACATGATTAGGTACCTAAAGTTAGTGAGCTGATTATGTGTCGCTGTTTTAGAGACTTTTTGATATCAATGCATTATTTTACATTGTTGTTATTATGGAATGAGTTTACTTTGGTTGTGTTTCGTTCATAGGTGTTTGAAGCTTAAGCAAGATTAATTGGAAGCAAAAGAAGCAAAACACTAAACTATGAGGACTAAAGTGGTAAGTATCTAGAGTTACATAAAAGGCTCAGTGACAGGGACACCAGCGTATATACATTAGGTGTGAGCGTATGATACCCTATCTGCGTATCAACAGCGTATTTGGGAGCGTATATGATATAAATATCATAAAGTTGGCCGGGCGTAGGCATGCTAAGGTGGGTGTATGATACGCCTGAGACCGACGTATCATACGTTGGTGTCTAACAAACTCCGGATTTTTAGTGTTTTGAAGTTATTTAAAGTCCAATCAATCCCAATTCGTATAACAACTTTTCCTAGCCAAAAATTAGCCAATTCAAGGAGCTTTTTGGTACTTTAAAGCTTCCTAACTCATTCCAAATAATCTTCGATCATCATTCAAAACAAGATTCAAGATTTTAAGAAGATGGTGCGTGGCTAGGTCTTGTGCAATTGATTTAGGGAGAATCGATTATGTTAAGTAAGACTTTTTATGTGTTTTATTAGGGTTTTGGTAAGCAATGATCTTTAATGTAATTCTACATTTTGCTCAAGTTAAGAGGTTCGTTTATAAATAAGATTGCTTGTTCGAATTATTAGTTTTCGATTTACTTGGATCGTGAACTCATTAATATTGAAAAGTACTTTGATATAGATGAACTAATAACATTGTGAATAAGTGCGTATTAAAAGTTTGATCCTTTTTTATTACATTAATTAAAGTTCATGTCTTAAAGTTAATCCAGTCGTATTTGTTAAACACTTTCCACCAATTCATTATGGAGACGAACTTACTTACCTTATCACAATAAAGGTAGCTAAGACTGGTTTTAATTTGTTTTTGATCGAGTGTCGAAAATCAGAGATCAAGTGAGCCACAAGTTTTGACAACACGATGTAATTAATTTCATTGGTAAAACCACAATAAACAAAACAAGTCTTGAGTGCTCATGATAGAGTAGCTAAGAGATACTAAGGTGCTGTTTGTTTCTGAAGAGGTAAAACGTCTGCAGTCTGCAGACCACATCTGTAGACATCTGTAGGAGAAGAGGTGGACCAAACCTCTGCAGACTGTATTAAGAAGACTGTTTGTTTTGTAACGTCTGCAGACTGCTGAAATAAACTGAAATTATTAAAAACTGAAATAATCATTTGATCTCCCTCTTTCAATTACAATTTCAAATGAAAGTCGATCTGTACTTTGATCAAATTTGAGTGTATATACGTAACCACAAATTACATAATACATAAGCAAAATTTTAAAGAATATGTAAATCAGTAGATCTGTCGAGGAAGAACTGCAGGCTACCATCAACATGTTTCGACTGCAAATTCTCTTTATTTGATGGAAGAGCTCTTTGATGACCACTCAAAGTTCTATACACACGAGGCACTATTCCACCATTTGTTTTCACTGTTGGAATGGGGATTGCAGGGACCAAACCTTTACTCATTTCTTGTTCTTCCCTAAATTTCATAGCTTTCTCACTTGCTAATGGATGATCAAACTACCATCAATCTTCACAAGCTTATCATTCCTCGGTACATAAAGGGATGCAACAAGAGGCTCACTCGCGTTATAGCTAGTTCCATTGACATGTTCATGACCCATCAACACCCTCCCATGGTGTTGTTGATTGAAATGCTTACAATCATTAACCTTAACATAATGATCACCAAATGTTACTCCACCAAATTTCACATTCGTAATCGGAACTAACCCACCAAAAAGCACAATAAACAGCAACAATCCAATGGCACTTGAGAACCCTGTGGTTTGACACCATAAGGTGTATATGGCATCCATGGGTATCCCATGGGCGCCATTGGAGGGTATGGTGGGTACATTACAGCAGGTGAACACACACCACCACCACCACCACCACCGGCACCGGTAACCATTTGTTGCTTCAATGTTGCATTCTCTGCTGCAATGTAAGCAATTCTAGCATTCAAATCATGAATAGTTGCTTGCATTCCTTTAACTTTCTCCTCTAATTCCTCAACATATTGTTTTCTCCTCTGTCGAGACAACTGTGCGCTCTCACGGTTTCTAATCAGCCTCGCTTTCTTCTTCTTATCTTCTTCGTTACCTCGATTTGATTTTTCAGTTGTCGTAGAACCTTCGTTCGACCTTCGGTGCTTCAATGTCCTATACTCATACTTCACATCAGAACTCTCGTTCTTCCTCTTCACCTTCTGATTCACAGCGGATGTGGTCGGGCATTGTTAGGGTTTCGGTGACGGTGGTCGGAAACGAAGACTCTAGAGAGATTTGGGTTTGTTTCGAGGTGGTGGTGGTGGTGGTGGTGGGTGGCGGTGGTTGACGGAGGAGGAAATTGAAGTTGAATTTGGAAGAGTAGATTAGAGAGGTTAGAAGAGGTTTGTAGAGGTAAGAAGACATTAGTCCACCTCTTCTCCAAGAAGAGGTCACGCAGACGTTTTTTAATGAAACGTCTTCAAAAAAACAAACACTCTGCAGACCTCAAACATCTGCCCGCCTCTTTTTGGCGCAGACAAAGGAGCTTTAGAAGCTCTTTTTCTAAAAAACAAACACCACCTAAGTAATGTGTACACCAAGAGCCCGTAACCAAACTGAGACGTACTAACATTTGCCCCATCTCATGCCTAATCAGACAATGAGAAACACCTTTCGAAAAATATGCACTTGTTCAACCAAAGAGGTTGGAGGTTAGTACGACTAACCACGAGAGTGTTGTCATACCTAAAGTAACTCATGGCACACATAGTAATCCCATATTTGGTTACGTCTTGTTTTCTTGTTATCATTCAAGTAATGGTATTTCCTAGTAATGTAACATTTTGTTACCCAAAGTATGCAAACACTAAAACAAAAGGCGTCATGAATTCACCTGAAAGTAATGCAAATTCCAACAACAAATCTGAAAAAGTATGAGTGCCCGATCTAGCCGTGCCCTAAAATTTAGAACACCTTAAGGTATGAAGTAATACACTAGCATCCAAGTTGGCAAAGTTTAAAATTCACCCAACCAGCTAGGCTCATTTGAAAATCGCTTGTATTTAAATATGAGACTCAACGACCCATTGGTGATACGTCTTAGAATTATACAAAATACATTTATATAGAATATATAATATAATAAATATGGTCATCACGTAATCCATACATATTAGTACTTAGATTTATTAAAAGAAAAAGTTTCAAATATAAAGTGTATTTTTGCTACAAAGTGTGAGAAGACACAATGAGTCAAAAAAAGACACAATGGTCAAAAAAAATACACAAAAAAATTATATCTCAAAATCAAAATCGAATTTCAAAAAGTAATTCGGAGCTTTTGTTCCCCTAGTCGTCCTCAATAAGAAAAAAATAAACAAAAAATAAAAAAAAATAAAAAATTAACGTTTTTTTATTGTGTCATTTATGAAAGACACAATAACTTTCATTGTGTTATTATGAAAGACACAATGACGTCATTGTGTCAATATAAAAGGCACAATGGCGTCATTGTGTCATATAATGACACAATGAAAACAAAAATTATTTTTTTATTTTTTTTTGAAAGAGGACAACGAGATGAACAAAGGCTCCGAAGTGTTTTTTTAAAATTCGATTTAGATTGTGAGATATAAATTTTTTATGACTTTTTTAGCCTCATTATGTCTTCTCACACTTTGTAGCAAAAATACACTTTGTAGAATAACCTTACCCTTATTAAAATATGTAAGTTTTCTAACTTAAGTCGTAACTCGTCTGATTTGATATTAAATAATTACGATTACATGTATATTTTAAAAAGTAATTATCAGATTTATTATCTTTCTCAAAAAAAACTTTGTGTACAATATATACATAAGTTATTATACTAGTATTTTTATCAAGATATATATTATAACATATCACTTTTAGATGACAGTTTATAGTTTTTAAATAAACCTTTTTCCACAACAATTTACATTGAAGTAAATATTGCACATTCATACATTAACTATATTAAGACATATGCTTATACGAGTTAAAATTCTTTTTATACACCGGTTAGTAGATCTATAAACCAAACACGAAAATATGTATTTTCTACTAGATCTACTATAATTACACCAAATACATATACATGTTTTAAGAGTTTTTACATGTATTAGTAAATAATGTAACATGTTAGTAAAATAAATAAATCACCAACTTAGTTATATTTGTAGCCTTTCTTGAAACTAAAAAAAACAACTTTATATTAAATGTAAGGATTGAATCTAGACGTTCGTAAAATAAAAACAATCTTTTGAAGATCTCTAGTATCCGCGCGAGAACTTAGTATCCACATGAGTTGCTGTTCTCACGCGAGGACCTGCTGGTTTAGTATAAATATAGTTTTTTGTTGTTTAATCGGTAGAACACTTGAAATTTCACTTTGTAATCACTATTTTCTCTTAGCAATATACCGAAGTTATTTACATTGTGATAGTGTTCATGCTTGATCTCTCTCTCTTCTTGTTCATTCTATTATCCTTGTTTGATTCATTCGACTTTTCAAGCACAAGATCGATCTTATTGGATTTATATGAGTTCTTACAATTGTTATCAGAGCACAGTGTGCTCTAGATCAATTTGGTTAAACTTGAAGTGATTTGAAAGATATTTCAAGCTAAAAAGTTCAATTTCGAGATGAAGATTGAATTGATTTGATAGGTTTTGAGCTTGATTTGAGTTGTTTGAGATCAAAGATGAGTTGAAAAAGTTTTATTCTAATTTTGAGTAAACTCAACGGTTAAAATGGCCTTAATTGAATTAGTTAGTGACTATTAGGACTACAATTGAACTTAATTCACTAAACGAAACTCATTATTATTTTTGGACAAATTACTGATTAAATTCTATTTGGAAAAGTTCAGTTTGGTCAGAGAGAATTACTGAAAAATTTTAAAATTCAAGTGAAAAGTTGAGGTTTTGCGCGAGAATTAAACTACTCGCATTTGACGGTTACAAAAATAACTCTTGTTCGCGATAGAAGTACAGCTTTTCGCAGAGGACGGTCACAAAGCATGTCTTACGAGAAATTACCCGGTTATCATGCGAGAAGTTTATTATTTGAAAATTTTTTGTCGTTTTAAAAGTTGAAGTATCAGTAATGGCGATAAACCGTAATCTCAAGAACCTCACTACTACCTTAAGTCTAGATACTGAGATCAAGACTAGTACTAAGCCACCGAGGTTGTTGAGTGAGGATGACTATGTCAACTAGGCATACAGGTTTGAGAATCATGCCATATATACGAAACCAAATATGTGGAGTTCAATAAAATATGGACCTTACATACCTCTGTACAAAATTGGTAAGGGTGAAATAGTTCTCACTACTAGAAACTGTTAATAGATGACGCGCAAAAGATGACGCACGAAAAAAGATGACGCGCATTTACGCGTATCATAAATTATTTGTCATCTTTTAAAATATTTTTAGAAAGGATGACACGCATATTTGCGTGTCTTCTTCGTGTGTCATTTTTTTAAATTTTTTATAACCTATATACTTAACCCGCCTTTTTACTCTCAATCCATAAACCCACTTTCTACTCTCAATCCCTAAACCCACAATCCCGGCCAGCCCTCTCCTTTCACACCACACGACCACCGTTGGCCGTCACACCACACTGCCACCGCCGACCTTCACACCACCGACGCGACCACCACCTGCCTTCACACCAACCGCGACCACCACCAGGCTTCAAACCGACCGCGACCACCACCGGCCTTCACACCATCGACGCGACCACCATCGGCCTTCACACCACCGCGACCACCATCGGCTAGGATAAGGTAATCAGTTTCAATTTACATATACATCCTCAAGTGAATCCATAGTATATTGTTGTTGATTTTCATTTCAATTCGTCATTTAGGGTTCTGATTGGGGAAATACTTTGTGTGTTTGATCAATGAGTGATGGCTTATACATGGAGTGATGGCGGTCGGTATGTTGGTACATGGACATTTGGGTTAAAAGATGGAAAAGGGGCCTTTTATCCGAATGGGTGTTAGTTGCCAGCTAGACAAGAACTATACCTTAAAGCTTTGAGAAAACGCGGTTTGTTGTCTGACTTACAAAAGGTCAACCAAGTTTCTCGTATTCAGCATGCTTCTTCAATCGATTTGGGACTCTTTAAAATCGGTGGTGGTAGTCGCTCATCTCATCGTAATATATCTGATAAGTTTTCAAAGGATAACCTTCTGAATTTGGATGAATCGCGTAACAAGAATGTTTCTTTAGAGAGAAGATGGAGTCTAGAGGTTGCTATTGAAAAGGTTATAGGACATTATTTAGCTTCATTTGTGTCTGATTCTGGCGGGGAGAATGATTCCAAGACTCCAATTCTTGAAAGAGAATATATGCAAGGGATTTTAATCAGTGAGCTTGGTTGATAGTAATTTTTCGGCAAATTCTAAAAGAGAAATGAGAAGACAGAAGAAACTTGTGAAGGAAGTTAAGAGGCCTGGAGAAGCCATTATTAAGGGTCACGGGAGCTATGATCTAATGCTCAGTTTACAACTTGGGATCAGGTACATATTAGCCTAGAAATGTTATGGTTTTTTTACACGTGTTGCTTTGAACCGATGAACATTTAAAGTTTAAAATGTGATTAGCTTAGAAATGTTATGGTTCTTTTATTTTATTGTTGTTACACTAGGAACTTGAGAGAAATGTTTAAGATTGATGCTGCTGACTACATGATGTCTATTTGTGGCAATGATGCTCTCAGAGAACTTTCTTCTCCGGGGAAAAGCGGTAGCGTCTTTTTTCTGTCTCAAGATGATCGTTTCATGATTAAGACATTTAGGAAATCTGAAGTACAGGTATCCATGTTATATGCATAGTGGTCTCGAATGGTGGCCATCTGTACCCAATTACTTATGGATGGATGGGTTGATTCAGGTTCTATTCGATTTGTCACGGGTCAAATGGATAAAACAAAAAAAAGCTAGCTATAACAGAAGTAGGTCAAATGAGTTGAACACGTCAAAATTCACCCAGAGTTTATTTTTAGTGTATAAATCTGCCTAAATCATTTTCAGAAAAGTACTGTTATTGAAATAGTCAGCTGTGGTCATAAAGTGGTTCATCCAACCACCCAACTCACTTTAGCTTCACATAAATTACCCATTTTGACCCGTTAACCGCACCTGTTTTTGCCACCATTAATCGCCTTAATGATCGTGACTGTTTAAAGTCAGCTCTGGCTTGCCATATCTTAGTCTATCATATGCATGTATAATGTATTTCTAAATATTTTGCATCTCTAATAGTTATGATATTGAATTCTATTGTTATCCTTCTAATCAGTTGTTTCTCATGCTTGACTGACTAGTATTAATGTGTAGGTCTTTCTGCGTATGCTTCCAGACTATCACCGTCATGTGAAGACATATGAAAACACACTCATAACTAAATTTTTGGTCTTCACAGAATAAAACCATCAAGTGGTCAAAAGGTAACATTTTGTTTTCTATTGCATTAATGAGGAGCATGTTTGTATACAATTTTTGTATTGATGTTCCTAATATGTTGTATATGATTATTACAGTTTCGGTTTGTAGTGATGGGAAATATGTTCTGCACAGAATTAAGAATCCATAGAAGATATGATCTAAAAGGTTCCTCGCTTGGGCGCTCTACAGACAAGGTTGAAATAGATGAAAATACAATACTCAAAGATCTTGATCTAAATTATTGCTTTTATCTAGAACCTTCTTGGCGTCGCGATCTTCTAAAGTAAGTACTACAAGTGCTTCCTAGTTATTTGCATTTCATGCGATCTTCTAAAGTAAGTACTGCAAGTGCTTCCTAGTTATTCAATGTCACATGATCTATGTGAAAATGCGTATCCAAACATCCTTACGATGATCAAATTCCAAAAAGTTCACATTTTTACACCATTATTTCTATCAGGGAAAGATCAGAACCTGATTGCAAGAGTACTTGATCCATCTTATCTTGATGAGGCCGGCGATACTTTCAAGCAACTTGAATACACACTCAACACTTCTTCATCTTTAGCATCTGCTTGGGTTAGTGAGGCTGGTGGGGCTTATAATAGTGGCCAAAATCTTGTTACTAATGCGTTTGGCAGTTTAGATCGCTAGCGGTAATTGGCAGTTTAGATCGGAAGTGGAACACTGTTATGGAATAGTGGGAGTAGTCATTAATTAACTGCTTTTGACATTTTGCTTATTCTGTTGTATGCATTTAAAAGTTTTAATAGTGAAAATCCTTTTTCTAAAGAAAAGTGTATGTATATCCAGTGCAATAGATTTAGTTTGAGGTTGCCTTGTAGTTGATATAAACTAGTCAAGTAAATTACAAGTGTTATACATAAAGAGGTTTTTGAGTCAAAACTGACAAGTTTAATTTGATGAAATTGGTTTTGTCTTAGGTTGGAGAAGGTAAAGAAGAATACACTGATGGTGATTTGGATGAAGTTCGTGAAGATTGGGCGCGCTATGTATCGAATTTCATTTATATGTAAGCCTGAAATGATATATTTGGACTTGTGTTAGTATTGGTATTGGACTTGTATTAGTATTGGTACTAATTGAATTTGGACTTGTTTTATACTTTGTAGTTGTTAATTAACAACCTTTGTAAACTTTGTTGGTATTTAATGGATGTTATTCGACAATTTGTTTTAGAAAACAACAGATAAATTTATTAAAAATAAAAAAATTAAAAAATGCAGTTAATTTTATGACGTGCATTGCGCGTCATCTATTGCACGTCATAAAAATTTCATAGATGACACGCGGATGCGTGTCATCTAGTCATTTATGACTACCCCTTCCTTAACGCGCATTGCCCGTCATCTTTTGCACGTCATAAAATGCGCGTCATCTTTTGCGCGTCATAAACAGATAACGCGCGGATGCGCGTCATCTATTATTTATGACTACCCCTTCCCTGACACGCATTTGCGCGTCATCTGACCCCAAAGATGACGCGCAATGCGCGTCATCTATTGCAGTTTTTCTAGTAGTGTCTAAAGCCTAAGCATCTCTAGGATATAGATGTATGAAAAGATTTAAACTCGATGACAAAGCTTATGCTACTATCACCCATGGCCTTGATCACTAAAAACTCCCATAAGTTTAAGGATTTTAGGGGGCAATATTTTTATGTATTGTCATGGAAACATAAATTATGGGAAATAAGAACATGAGAGAAAGCAAGAAAGACATGCTTAGTCATAAATTCAACATTTTCAATCACGTCCTTGGTGAAACTTTGGAAACTCAAAATTCAATATTTATTAAGTTGGTGACAAAAATGAAGAGTGTTGGTATCATTTTGGAAAACATTGTTGTTAACAAGAAGCTCCTAATTCATTACCGGACAGTTGGAATAACAACTACACCTTAATCAAGAGAACCAAAGATTTGTTTACTCTGTCACTTAGTGATTTAATCTCTACCATCAAATCATATGAGATGGACGACAAACAGAGAGCTACAAACCATCTGAACTACATAGGTGCTGAAGCTACGTCTTAATATACAAAATAGCAGGTAATCCAAATTACTATGTGAGTTACTCATAGATGTTCCAGCAATAACAATCAAGAAGCGTTTTTGTTCCCACAATTTAAGAAGCACCAGTATCTCAATTCCAAGTTTCTAATGCTAATCAGTATTCTCTCATGCAATCTTAACATACATTATTACAACCTCAATCACACACTTATTCTTCCATTCATCGCCAACCCTAGATTCAACAAGCTAATATTGCTACCTCTAGTCCTTCCAAACAAACTGTTCAAATTGTTAAGGAACAGACTTGCATTATTCACTGCATTTATGTCTAGTTATGAAGCTTTCATGGTAGGGAGACTCAGCGTACCAAATGTTTTGGTAGATGATCAATAACAAGTAAACCCTAACGATGTTGAAGAAAATGATATCAAGTATCAAATGGAAATGGTTGTGTATCGTGCTAAAAACTTTGCAAGACGAACAGTGATAATTATGTTTCGTGTTAACAATTAAAGCAAAATTGGTATTGACAAGAAAAGTCTCAGATGCTATAACGGTGACATACTCGGACATTTTGCTAGGGAATGTATAAAATCAAAGACAAATTCAAGTGAAGGTGGAATAAAGATGGTGACAATTGAGATTGAGACAAAGAGTGATAAAGCTGGAAACTCTTATATCACTAACTGATGGTGAATCTTGAGAAGGAGGAAAATTACCAGTTTTACCGCAAACCTAATTTTGATCAAAGGACACGTGTTAAAATTTTAATAAGTATTATACTTTTTAGTTTTAAAATGGGTCCTAATGGGGACACCGCAGGGGTTTTTGGGGGTAGGCCGGGCCAAACGGTCACGGTTAGGGCTCGCGGTCACGTTTTGATGCCTAACCGTGACCGCAAGGTCTTGCGGTCACGGTTTCTGTGTCTGTCTTCCGACACCACGTGACAACAAAACGACAAATGGCCTGGAAAAGTTGAAAAACCGGTGACCAAACTGTAGGATTCTATGTGCCCAAGACACATAAAATATTGATGTGGTTAGTACGTTATGATCCAAGTCGGGTTATACCCAATAACAAGCTTAGCAAACACCAATCAATATTTAATTGATGATATGATCATACAATTAAATATTTACACCAATTTAGAAAATGGGTTTTCTAAATAAGTTGCATATGAGATGGAACAATTTATTAGGATATTTTGTTCAATAATATTATTTGTAATATTATTTAAGTAAGTTAGATAACATTACAAATTAATAGTGAGAGTATACTACTTATACAATTAATTGGTTAATTGTATAAACTAGTAAAAAGGCTAGACAATATATGTGGGTGTTATTATTTAGATTTTATAAAAGGAAAAGGGAGAAGACCACTTTGCTTCACTAGTTGACCGTCCACCATGCATGCTCTTTCAAGGTTTGATTCCCTTGATAACAACAATACATGCATGTCTTCCACTCACTTTCCTTGATAAGAACAAACACATGCATTGTCTAGCACTAATATACTTGTCCAAGACTCTCACTTGCAACAACACACACAACACTTGCAAAACCAAAATGAGAGGCTCTCTCTCTCTCAAAAAACCTACGGGTTTCTCTGCAGCAGTGTAGAGTTTTTTTTTTGAGCTGGCTTTCAAGTGGTTCTTGGTGTATATTTTGCATGCAACTAACAAGAAAAACTCAGCTCTCTATCTCTCCTTCTTCCTCTCAATTCCTATGGATTCCAGCAGCAAGAAAAGAGGGTTTTGAGCTGGGTTTTTGGAGCTGTTCATGGTGTAATCTACCTAACAAGATGAGGTGTTTGCAAAGGGCTTGGGGTATACAAGCTTGAGGACTTCTACTCTTGAAGTCTTGTCCATTTTTAGCATCATACAACATCATTTCATTCGAGTTTTTGCTGCTGTAAAAGCCCGATTTTCAGCAACCTTTGGAAGCAACCTTTGGAAGGTAGTTTGTTAATTTGGTTGTTGTGTTTGCTTCTTGATATTTTGGCTGCTCAAGAACATCATTTTTCATCTACAACTCGATTTTGGCAGCTTCTAAAGGTAGTATACATCACTTGTTTGGGTTGTTATATATATTGGTGATAACTAGTTCAAACACATATATAAGATCCTTGCATTCTTGGGTTTGTTGTAGACATGCAATGAACTATAATTTTCAGATTTCAAATGGTTGATATTTGATGTTAATCCGCTGCGTTTTCTTGTTTAAAATGGTTAAACAACATTGTTTAAAGTCCAACAAACCCAACAATGGTATCAGAGCCAGGTTATGTGGATGACTAGTTTCTTGTGTTCTTGTAAAATTGGTTTTATAAGGCTTTAACAACCTTATTAGGGCTGTTTTGTGATGATTTGATGATACTCCAACCTTTCAAGGTTGTAATCATGCATGCTTATGATTAGATCTTGAAAGGAAAGATATCAATTTGGTTGATTGGTTTTTGTTTGGACAAAAGACCCTAAATTCTTAGTTTGTGTTGGCTGAAAATTTAGGGTCAAATGGGGTTCATTTTGGTTCTTGAAATGATGTATGTGGATACATATATTAGTGCATAACATAGCCTTGACCATATGTGTTTTGGATTTGGTTGATTGTAATCTTGTCATGTTGGTTGTATTCATTCTTTATGGGTTGTAATAATCCTTTTGGTGTTTCTATTTGGGTTGTAATTTATTTATTCATTTGGCATGTAATAAATAGATTAGGAGTATTTTTTCTTTTACTAGAAAATATGTATTAGGATATATATTTTGTAAAAGAAGATGCTCGGGAAGGAAGCACAAAAGGAAGACACAAAGGATGGACTTGAAGCATTTGGATGCAAGTTCAAGTGGGAGTCTTTGAAGACCTCATCATTTGTGTTGTGTTGAACCCTTAGGAAAGACCTTATGACAACACTTGTGATGGCAAACAAGTGTAGTCAACTTAGTGGCTATAGTTATGCACATATGTTTGTATGATTGTACTTGTTTGGTTGTTTGTTGTGTGATTGTTATTTGACATTTGGATGTGCATAACAAACTAATTAACAAACTTAACAAGCTGAATTTTATGGTTCCTAATCATTAAGTGATTAATAAAAGGTTATTAAAAGGATTAATGATTTAATAAAAGAGGTTTTATTAAAAGTGAACCATAGGATACCTTGCATTTGAAAGCATGCAAATACAAGGTAAATAGAGTTTTCAAACTAGAATCAATGAAAACTAAAAATCCCTTTTTCAAACAAGTTTAACACCGTCCTTTTGCACAACACTTAAGTCATTTGGAAACTCTTAATGGGATAAAGGTCACCTAACCATTTTGAGGGAACTTATGACTTAAGGTGGGAATACCACATTGGTGGGATAAAGGTCACCTAACCACTTGTGTTGGTAAACTCACATGTGTGTGCAAGTAGGGTAACTTGATTTGCAAACCATGTTGAATGGATCACCTAAAATATGGTTTCCAAATGGTGTTGATGGGATTAACATGCCGACTTTGCATATGACGTTTAAAGTCGATCCCATACCGCTAGAAGTTGCAAAGGGTTGCAATTGTCAAATATTGACTACCTTGTTAATTTGAATAATGGGATAAAGGTCACCTAACCATTATTGAATGTGACGTTGGATTCTAGATTTTAATTATTAATTGTCTATGAGACATAAAGGGTATTAATAATTAAAATGAAATTTTTCAGAAATACTAAAAAGAACTTTGTAAAATTTGTAGAATGACCGCAAACCATAATGCTACCACCCCGACCGTCCATACCCTATCACTGAGAGCTATTTAGAGAGGGATCGTCTGTACCATAATAACCTTATGGACTAGTCTCGAAACTTAAGAACTGTTCTCAAGCAAGAGCAAAGACATGTGTCCTATCCTATTCCTAACCAACCCGACCCCGACGATGTTGAGGCCATTCCCGATCCTAAGGCAAATGTTGCCAAAGGAGAAGGGCACATCAAAGGCAATGGGTAAGGGTAGATCAAAGTGGAACCTCCAAAACCTAAGCTTATGAAGCTTAAGGTAATCGAAAACGATCCATGCTTTATGTATGGTGAGATAGGTCATTTGAAAGGGATTCATCCAACCTATCTCAATGAGTTGAGAAATAAAAGGGATGCTGGGCAAACCTTAAGTATAACTTTCATAATCCATATTAACTTAGGTGTTATTTCCTAAAAGCACATGGGTAATTGGATACCTCATATGGAACTCACTATTGCAATTTGTTGCAAGGGATTAAAAGAAATAAGCACCTTAAGAAAGGAGACTATGTTTTGAAACTTTCAAAAGGTTTGGAAGTTGTTCGTCAAAACATGTTTATATGCTCCTAGTTTGACTAGGAACATGATTTAAGTTCCCTTTAAAACGATATGGTTATGATTTAAAGTTAGTAGATGATGGTATCTATATTTATATGGATGATGTATATTATTTCAAGGCTATGCCTTCTAATGATGTTGATGAATTAGTTCATAATGATTCGTCCTATAATAACACATTATACCTATCATGCACCAAGAGACTTAAAATGGTTTAAGTAACTCTTATTCTTGTCATTGTCATCTTGGTTACATAAACAAGAATCGGATTTAAACACTTTAAAAGAATGGTCTTTTGAAAACAAATGAAAATTGTTCATTTGATAAGTGTGAATCTTGTTTATGAGGTAAGATAACCAACACGCCTTTTAGTAGTACTAATGAGAGGGCAAAAGACTTATTAGGAATCATACATTTGGATGTATGTGGTCCTTTTAAGACAATGACAAGGTATGGTGAAACTTACTTCATTACCTTAACCGACGATTATAGTCGCTATGGTTATGTGTACTTGATGGCACATAAACATGAAGAATTTGAAATGTTCAAAATCTTCAAGAATGAAGTAGAAAATCAACTCGATAGAACTACCAAAGTTCTCCGTTTAGATAGAGAAGGTGAATACCTAAGTGAGACTTTTAGGGATCATCTAGGAAGTTGTAAGATTGTCTCACAACTTACTCCTCACAGAACACCATAACATAATGATGTGTCTGAAAGGAGATCGAACCCTATTGGATATGGTTCGACCTATGATGGCTATAAGCTCACTACCTCTAATCATTTTGGGGTTTCGCACTACTCTCCGAGGCTCGTATTTTGAATATGGCCCAAACCGAGAAAGTGGATTCGACGCCTTTTGAAATATGAAATGGAATAGTTCCATCGCCATCATATTTAAAAGTATGGGTTATGAAGCTTATGTTAAGCTTAACACCCAAACCAACTGCAAGTCGATTCACTAAGTGTATATTTGTTGGATATATAAAAGGATTGTATAGGATACTATTTCTTTGATCCAACAGAGCAAAAGGTATTCATTGCTCAAAAGGCAGAGTTCTTCGAAGCCAAGTTCCTTATGGAAGGAATGACGCATAGAACAGTGGAATTTGATGAGGATCAAGATCCACAAGCCGATACACGTTTGGTTGACACTAGCAATCAATACGAGGTTGTTGATCATGATCAAAAGGTTGATCAATACACACAAAACGTTCGCTGATCTGGTAAAGTTAGCATTTCACATGAAAGATGTGGATTTTTCATAGATGGATGCTACGTTGTTGACTCCAAAGAGCCAACTACATACCATGATACAATGTCCAATTCGGATTGTGATATGTGGCTAGGAGCCATGAACTAAAGATGCAATTCATGTATGACAACCAAGTTTGGGAAGTGGTTGACTCTTCACTTAACTCCAAACCGGTTGGATGCAAGTGGGTTTTCAAGAAGAAAACTGACATGCATGGAAACTTGGATACTTACAAGGCAAGACTTGTAGCAAAAGGATTCACTCTAAGTCAAAGGGTTGATTATGATGAAACCTTCTCGCCAATGGCAATGCTAAAGTCATCCTGATAAAGTATGCAAGTTAATGATATCAGTCTATGGATCGAGACAAGCATCGAGAGATTGGAATCAACGTTTTGATGAAAAGATCAAGAAATTGGGTTTCATCAAGAACGCTAACGAGGATTGTGTGTACCAAGGGGCTAGTGGGAGTGTAATTACGTTCTTAGTATTGTATGTTGATGACATACTACACTTGGAAATTGTCTTTCCAAAAGGGATCTCCGTGAAGCCGTCTCTATTTTGGAAATAAAGATCTATAGGGATAGATCGAGGCGGTTGATAGGGTTAAACCAAAGTGCATACATTGATAAAATCTTGAAAAGGTTCAAGATGGAAAACTCTAAAAAAGGTATAGTACCTATTCAAAGAGGGACAACATTGAGTGCATCTCAATGTCCAAGCTCAAACGATGAGCAACATCGTATGAAGGACATCCCATATGCGTCTGCTATATGATCCATCATGTATGCGATGATATGCACTAGACTGGACGAGTCATGCGCGTTAAGCATGACAAATATATATCAGCAGAATCCATGTAACAGCCATTGGATGGTTGTTGAATGTATATTAGAATACCTTAGGAGGACTAAGGATATGTTTCTAATATATGGATCTGATGAAGAGGAACTGGTTGTGAAGGGTTACACGAATGCTAGTTTCCAAACTGATCGAGATGATCCTCGATCACAATCGGGGTACGTCTCCATTGTGAATAGGGTTTTGCGTTGTCCACTACAAAATCAGAATACATAGCCGCCTCATTAGCAGCTTGGGAAGCTGCATGGATAAAAGGGTTTATCACGAATCTAAGGATGGTCTCTACCATTCAAGACTCCTTAGAAATCTTTGTGATGACGAGGGTACGATTGTTCAAATCAAGGAACCCCGTGCACATCAAAAGATTAGGCAAAATGAGCGGAGATTCAACTACATAAGGGATGAAGTTGAAAAGGGAAAGATATGCATTCGCAAAGTTCACTTTGATCAAAACATTGCGGATCCACTCACGAAGCTCCTTGAAAGGGCAAAGCATGAAAGTCATACCTATGCCTTTGGACTTCGATATTCTAGTGATTGGACTTGATCAAATTTTGTATTTGAATATGTGGAACTCTTTATTATTTGAGTAAAATTATTTGGTTATAATGTCTCAATTAATGTTCCGATTTAGCATGTTTAATCCGTGAGTAAATTATTTACTCTAAATGTCCGTAGTCGTTCATACTTGTGGGAACAAGTGTGAGGGTAAGACTATTATGAACTTGGATTGGTTGATATTCATAAGGATGAATATAGAGCAATGGGTTGCTACCAAGGTTCATAGATATTTGTGGGATACAATATTGGACTAACCCGCATCTCAAATTTTACTACATGGAATCTTATCGATTGATCATAAGTAAATTTGAGTAAAGGCGAATATCATTTGGTATCCTCCGACCTGAGATACATATTGGGTTTTGATATTCACCAAGTGTTATACCTTGAGCTAGTTCTTCACTGATATGAAATAACTGTCAGTACATAAGGCTATGTTCAGGTATGACATAAGGTGATTGTGAGAAACGTATGTAGTCAAGATGGGATTTGTTCCTCTTATCCGTTGAGAGTATGATGTCTAAGGCCTGATTAAGTTAAATCAACAAGGAATGATCATTCTGTGTCCTTGAATTTAACATGACATCTGTAACAAAAGGATAAATGATTGATTCACCTAAATCATTTCAAGTAAGGTACTTGAATGGGATGATGTTATTGAATGGCCATAAGTCATGCGTATTAAGGGTAGTAAACCGTTGTTAGGCGTTATTTACTACTTGCATCAATCTTCTATGAATCTTGGGCAAGTGGGAGATTGTAGGATTCTATGTGCCCAAGACACATAAAATATTGATGTGGTTAGTACGTTATGATCCAAGTCGGGTTATACCCAATAACAAGCTTAGCAAACACCAATCAATATTTAATTGATGATATGATCATACAATTAAATATTTACACCAATTTAGAAAATGGGTTTTCTAAATAAGTTGCATATGAGATGGAACAATTTATTAGGATATTTTGTTCAATAATATTATTTGTAATATTATTTAAGTAAGTTAGATAACATTACAAATTAATAGTGAGAGTATACTACTTATACAATTAATTGGTTAATTGTATAAACTAGTAAAAAGGCTAGACAATATATGTGGGTGTTATTATTTAGATTTTATAAAAGGAAAAGGGAGAAGACCACTTTGCTTCACTAGTTGACCGTCCACCATGCATGCTCTTTCAAGGTTTGATTCCCTTGATAACAACAATACATGCATGTCTTCCACTCACTTTCCTTGATAAGAACAAACACATGCATTGTCTAGCACTAATATACTTGTCCAAGACTCTCACTTGCAACAACACACACAACACTTGCAAAACCAAAATGAGGGGCTCTCTCTCTCTCAAAAAAACCTACGGGTTTCTCTGCAGCAGTGTAGAGTTTTTTTTTTAGCTGGCTTTCAAGTGGTTCTTGGTGTATATTTTGCATGCAACTAACAAGAAAAACTCAGCTCTCTATCTCTCCTTCTTCCTCTCAATTCCTACGGATTCCAGCAGCAAGAAAAGAGGGTTTTGAGCTGGGTTTTTGGAGCTGTTCATGGTGTAATCTACCTAACAAGATGAGGTGTTTGCAAAGGGCTTGGGGTATACAAGCTTGAGGACTTCTACTCTTGAAGTCTTGTCCATTTTCAGCATCATACAACATCATTTCATTCGAGTTTTTGCTGCTGTAAAAGCCCGATTTTCAGCAACCTTTGGAAGCAACCTTTGGAAGGTAGTTTGTTAATTTGGTTGTTGTGTTTGCTTCTTGATATTTTGGCTGCTCAAGAACATCATTTTTCATCTACAACTCGATTTTGGCAGCTTCTAAAGGTAGTATACATCACTTGTTTGGGTTGTTATATATATTGGTGATAACTAGTTCAAACACATATATAAGATCCTTGCATTCTTGGGTTTGTTGTAGACATGCAATGAACTATAATTTTCAGATTTCAAATGGTTGATATTTGATGTTAATCCGCTGCGTTTTCTTGTTTAAAATGGTTAAACAACATTGTTTAAAGTCCAACAAACCCAACACAAACCGTCACGGTTTGGCCTAACCACGACCTCTAGGGTAAGAGGTTCGGTTTAAGGTACGAGGTAGACCGTGTGTCACACCCCCGCTTATAGCGGAAATACGAGGATGTAACGGACGGGATCGTCATAACATATTGTTAAGTTAATAGAGATTGCATTAAATGATAAAGAACAACGTGTCATGACGTCACCGAACACAAATGGAGACTTGTGTCATTGTTAGTCAGTTCCACGACAAACATAGTCATTCAAAACAACTAAGTATAAGTCCCACAACCCGGGAGAGAGTAATCAAATGTATAACACAGTCAAATGTCCAATGTAATAAAAGAAGACATCCAGCTCAAAAGATAAAACTTAAGGTCTTTACTAAGGCAGCATCCCTAGCAATCCTCAATGATTATTACCTGAAAAGATATGTTCAAAAGGTCAACATATTGTTGGTGAGTTCGTAGGTTTAAATAATAACGAAAACTTGATGCTGTGTAATAGTGTAGTAGGACATGCGTGCATACAGTTATAAGCAAGTAATATCACATGAGCATCACAACTAAACCTATGACGTACACAAAGAATTTGTCGGAACATATTCACCCAAGGCCCGTTCCTGGCAGTAGTGATGGTACTCACAAGTAACCATTCGTCAAGGGTGGGGGTGTCAGCCCAATAGTACTATCAATACCTGTCCGTCGGCTCCAACACCGGAGTTAAATAGTTGTGAAAACAGAACCACAAAGACAACTCATGCATGTACCAGATAACTACTTACAAACATGTAAACACGACAGTCCCAAAATAATTGAATATGTTCACAGCATAAAAAGAGTTGATCGAGCATACTTTCCCCCTTGATATTTATAAATAATTGTAATAAAACGGGGCCGTGAAACTCACCTTAAACAAATACGAATAAAATGAACAAAAGAGCTTCAACAGACGAAAGCTAGCGACGATCGAACACCTATAATTAATTATAATTAGAACTTTAAACGTGTTCAATGAGTAAAGGAGTACGTTCGGTCGGTTCGGGTTTGTCGTGCGCCTCACACACATAATATATATAATTCATACAACTCAACATACTATATTAGTTAAATAATAATAATAATAATAATAACAATAATAATAATAATAATAATAATAATAATAAAAATAATAATAATGATAATAATAATAAAAATAATAATAATGATAATAATAATAATAATAATAATAATAATAATAATAATAATAATAATAATAATAACAACAACACTACACACCTTTACATACACCGTTCACACACAAATGTATTTATATATATGTACAACACTACGCATTCCCGCATACAATCCATATATGTCACACCCCAACCTAGACGGCGGAATCGTCGAGGCGTGAGAGTTAACGATTGTTCACAGCCACATAACGCTATTGCCTGAAACATGTTAAAAATATAAGGTCAACATAATATTGGTGAGCATTCTATAGTTTTGATTACATAAGTATATAAAAGATGGCAATTCATGTTGTAAATTAAAGAACAAGGTAACTAGGGATGTAAGATAGAATGCACAATCAAACCTTGACAAAGTTTTACAAGTGTCAAACATTTACAAGTGTACTTGGACCAACCAAGTTATAGTATATACGATTAGCTAAGTGTACTTGGATCAACCAAGCAGGCTTGTCAGGCCCATAGATCTATGACGTCACCAGGCTAGCAATAGTTAATGATTGTACATGTATTTGACATTACATGGTAGCTACAATATTCAACTAATCACAACGCACAAGTAAATTGCCATAAGTTTACAAGAATCAAACGTGTTTACAAGTGCAATGATATAAGTTAACATGTTTCACCCCAAAATGTGAAATAAGAAAAAGGGGTATAGAAATACTCACGTGTGAAATAAATATATGAGTGACGATTAATAAGATTAATAAGCGACGTTCCAATGTAATCCTTCACAAGGTACCTATATATATACATATATATATATAAAATTTAAGTTAATAAGATTAATGATTTCACGCGAACAAGGGTATTAGAATTTAAATTTGAGGTTTTGTCAATTAATTATATTTAACAAGTGGAAACAAATTATATTTTCTTGAAATAAAATGAAAATAAGTTTATTATATTATATATATATAAAGATATGAAAAAGAAAACATTTATAAAAATTTGTAAGATATATATATATATATATATATATATATATATATATATATATATATATACATATAATTTTGAATAAGGTTTTATAACTAAATAAACGCGTTTTAAACAATAATTTAAACTTGTTACTTGAACAAATAATGATTTGGTGAGTTATAACGATATTCAAAATCTATTTTATAAGAAAATGAACTAATTATATATTTTTATAGCAAACTAGTAAATAAGTCAAACAATATTTTAAATTAGTATCATTTGTTTAAAAGAAATAAATTCTAGAAAATAATTTGATGACTTTAAAAATATTTAAAGTTTACAAAATCATTTTTTTATATTTATTAAGATTTTTTTATAATTTATTTAAGGGCCAAAAAGCTTTAAAAAAATAAGTGAGGGAGCCCGGGTTCGAACCCGGGACCTCAAGGTCTAAACATGGGTGGGAAACCAGTGAACCAAGGTCTCAGTGGCTTTTTAAGAATGGTTCCAAATGCTTTTAAACATAGACCACAGAACCCCCAAATCGATTTGAGCCCTAGTTCGAACCCGATCAAATCAAGCTCGAATTCGACTTCGATAGTGTCTGCGATCATAGGGCTTTTGACCCTCATGTAAAACGAGTGTGTGTGTGTCGAATTACCTATATGGTGTTCTATTTGGTGTTGAACTTGTTAAGAACAGGTCCGCGACTAGGTGCCAATCGAATGATGCTCAAACCTTGATTATAATCAAATTAAACTTGAGGGAAGCTTCGTATGATGGTAGATACAAATAGCCCCTTATCAATTTCTGTTAAAATCGATCGGAGGTTAGTTTTTAGCTAAGTTGCAGGTCGCGGTCGAGAGTGGAATCGAAGTTGATGTTTGAGTGTTTTTCAGACGAAACTGAGATTAGTAATAGCTTAGGAATTGGGAAATGATCGTTTATATAAGTTTAATTTAGACAATTGTTAATGTTTGAGTGGTTTTAATTAGGTATGTTTAGTGGGTTTATTTAGTGGTCCATTATGTGAAATTCGGGTGTTTTTTACTCGAATTAATGCGTGTTGATAGGTTCACGATAACCCCACGAACGTTTTGGTGCAATTTGGGGATTTAAAATCCAGGTTTTGAGCGAAATGGGGCTCGCCGGCACCGCGGCCGGCGGTCGCCGGTCCGGCCACCGGAAATACGGGGGAGAGGGAAAGGGCCGGGGGGTTGGGTTGTAAAATTACATTTTTCAATAATGGTCCCTGCAGTTTGAATTTTATTATTTTATGTTTAAAACTTCCATTTTAAGTTTCAAAATTGACATAATACCCCCTGGACTTTATTATTATTATTTTTATTTTTTTATTATTCTTGCTATTATTATTATTATTGTTATTATTTTATTATTATTATTATTATTATTATTATTATTATTATTATTATTATTATTATTATTATTATTATCATTATTATTATTATTATTAATAACACGCCGTGTAAATACAAGATGTTACAATATACACATACGAACAACCACACACATATATATACATACTACCGCACGCATGACATCATATATATATACATAGAAGCGAACACTCAATACATATACAATATGCCGAACCTACACACACCCGCAATACATACATACATACATACGAATCCATACACATATCTATACATACAAGCTCACACACGCCCATACTAACTCACACGACACACACACAAACGCACACACAACACACACGCCCTGCACACACACACACACGCCCTGCACACACACACACCCCACACACAATATATACGTACATATACACACGCACAGCATACATATATTGACATACTCACACCCTCACGAAACATATGTGTCTATATACATATGAATACACACCCAAAAACACACATATTGTACACACAACACACACACTGCACACACATCACACCAAACAATCGCAGAAGCAATACACACATATATACATACGACTTGCAATATATACACATATATACATACGATTTGCAACATATACATATACATACGCACAAAATACATACATACACACACACGTAGGCTTACGAAACAACCCGAAACACACCGATTCAAATCGAGACGAAAACGGAAACATAACGTAATGAAACGAAATAAAACGAGGTTCGAAACGACTGGTTACCTGTGAAATGACTAAACGGTGGTGCGACGGCAACCGACGGCGGCTAACGGCGGCGTACGGTGGCGGAACGGTGGAGAATCGCGAGAGAGAGAGCGGCGGCAGAAAGGTTGTGCGATGGGGGGGACGGTTTTGGTTTGGGAATTTATTTTTTGATATTTACAATTTAAACCCTGAACTTTCAATTAATTATTCCCTATAGTTTAGTTAAATTACAATTTAGACCCTTGACTTTATTTATAATAATAATAATATTAACAATACTATAATTATAAATAATAATAATAATAATATTATTAATAATAATAATGGTATTAGTTACACTAATTAGTAAATAAACTTTATTAATTATTGTTTATATAATACTTGACAACTTAGGTTATTAATAATGTTAGGGTTAACAAGAAACGGGTATACGAAAAGATTCGATTCGAAAGACGAATAAATTACGCAAAATAATAAATGCACAAGAAGAGTTAACGAACTTTTAAGTTAATTAACGGACCTGAAAGTGACGAATGTCACAGTATCCCTCAGTTGAAAGAATTTCGTACCGAAATTCAGCTGGAGTTAGGTCCTGAAGTTGTATCCACGAACAAGTGCGGATATTTGGATTTCATCTGGTCCTCCCATTCCCATGTGAATTCTGGACCTCGCCTTGCTTTCCATCTCGCTCTGACAATTGGGATTCTGCTACGTTTTAATCGTTTGACCTCCCGATCCATTATTTCTATCGGTCCTTCCATAAAATAGAGCTTCTCATCAATCTTGATTTCTTCAATAGGGACGTAGAGAGATCCATCAGCTAAACATTTCTTAAGGTTCGATACGTGGAACGTATCGTGTACGCTGCTCAGCTCTTGAGGTAATTTCAGACGATACGCCACAGGACCAATTCTTTCGGTGACTTCAAACGGTCCCACATACCTTGGTGCTAACTTTCCTTTCTTGCCAGATCGCACAATACCCTTCCAAGGGGAAACCTTTAGCAACACACGATCACCCACACTGAATTCGAACGGTTTCCGCCTGTTATCTGCGTAGCTTTTCTGGCGGTCTCTCGCTGCTTTAAGTTTGTCTTTAATTTGGAATATCTTGTCTGTTGTTTCCTGAATGATTTCAGGGCCTGTCAGTTGAATTTCTCCAACCTCGGACCAACAAACAGGCGATCTACATCTTCTCCGTATAAAGCTTCAAACGGGGCACATCCAATGCTCGAGTGATAACTGTTGTTGTAAGAGAACTCAACCAGCGGCAAATAAGCATCCCAACTACCACCAAAGTCAATTACACACGCCCTAAGCATGTCTTCTAGAGTCTGAATCGTACGCTCGCTTTGCCCATCTGTTTGAGGATGATAGGCGGTGCTTAGATCCAACCGGGTACCCATTGCCTTCTGGAGCGTCTGCTAGAATCACGACGTAAACCGACTATCGCGATCTGATATGATGGATACAGGCACACCATGCCTAGCCACAATCTCACTCACATACAATCTCGCTAACTTCTCCATCTTATAATCCTCACGAATGGGTAAGAAGTGAGCGGACTTCGTCATTCTATCCACTATCACCCAAATTGAATCATGACCACTACTGGTCCTTGGCAATTTGGTGATGAAGTCCATTGCTATATTTTCCCATTTCCACTCGGGAATTTCTGGTTGTTTTAGTAATCCAGATGGTTTCTGATGTTCAGCCTTAACCTTAGAGAAGGTCAGGCATTCACCCACATACTTAGAAATATCTCTCTTCATACATGGCCACCAATACAATTCCTTGAGATCGTGGTACATTTTGTCCGCACCAGGATGGACGGAGTACCTCGACTTGTGTGCCTCGCTCAGAACTATTGCTCGTACGTCTCCCCATTTCGGTACCCATATTCGATCTATAAAGTAATGCACACCATCCTCCTTACACTCCATCTGTTTATCTAGCCCACGACATTCTTCATCAATCATATCTTCTTCCTTTAATGCCTCACCCTGTGCTGTTAGAATCTGAGTTTTCAAGTTTGATTAAATAATCATTCCCAAGGCTCGTGCACGTATGGGTTTGACGCGTTCCTTCCTACTCAAGGCGTCGGCCACCACATTGGCCTTTCCCGGATGATATCGATTCTCACAGTCATAATCACTGAGAAGTTCTACCCATCGTCTCTGACGCATGTTCAATTCCTTCTGATCGAATATGTGCTGGAGGCTCTTATGATCAGTGTAAATGACACATTTTGTCCGTACAGGTAGTGTCTCCAGATCTTGAGTGCAAACACTACCGCACCCAACTCTGGGTCATGAGTCGTGTAGTTTTTCTCGTGGACCTTGAGCTGTCGAGAATCTTAAGCTATCACCTTGTCTTTCTGCATCAGGACACAACCCAAACCTTGGTGTGATGCGTCACAATACGCTACGAAGTCATCAGATCTTCAGGGAGGGTTAGGACCGGCGCATTACATAATTTGTCTTTTAATGTTGGAAGGCTTCTTCTTGTTTTCGTCCCCATTCAAACCTCTTATCCTCCTGAGTCAACATGGTCAACGGTTTGCGCGATCTTTGAGAAATTCACGATAAACCATTGATAATACCCGGCCAATCCCAAGAATTGCCGGATTTCAGATGGTGTCTTAGGTGCATCCCATTTCTTTACTGCCTCGATTTTTCTAGGGTCAACATGAATTCCCTTCACGTTCACTACGTGTCCTAGAAATTTCACTTCTCGTAGCCAAAATTCACACTTTGAGAACTTGGCATAAAGTTTCTCTTCCTTTAATAGCTCTAGTATCGTTCGTAGATGCTGATTATGGTCTCCTTTCGTTCGAGAGTAGATAAGAATATCGTCTATAAACACGATCAAAAACTTATCCAAATAGGGTTTACGAACCCTGTTCATCAAGTCCGTAAGCACTGCTGAAGTGTTGGTCAACTCAAACGGCATGACTAAGAGATCATAATGTCCATATCGAGTTCTAAACACTATTTTCGGTATGTCATCTTCATGAACCCTCAATTGATGATAGCCCGATTGAAGATCGATCTTTGAGAAGTACATTGATTCCTACATGCAACTGACCGAATAGGTCATAATTCTTGGTGAGAGGGTATAGTTTTTGATAGTCAACTCGTTCAACTTTTGATAATCTATGCGCAATTGGAATGACCTATCCTTCTTTTTAACTAACAAGGTTAGTGTTCCTCACAGCGAGTGATTAGGTCGGATAAGGATTTTATCCAAGAGCTCTAGTAATTGACTCGATAATTCTTGTACTGTCGATGGTGCTAACCGATAGGGGTTCTTGTAACAGAATTAGTCATTTTGGAATTCTACCTCACGAGGAGGGGTTGATCTTCATAAGTTATTAAGAAAATCCTATGGAAAATATCGTACAATTGAAATATCTTTCAACTTTCTTCCTTTGTTTTATTTGTACCACAAGTACTAGAAATACGTAACAATCTTCCTTAGGCATTAACAAATCTTCATGCAAGAATTGAGTCTTAAATCCCTTCCAGGTCATTTTCATTGAATCTTAAGCACTTCGCCAGTTGATAGAGAATTACATACTACCTTCTCCTGATGGACTATCTTGGTTTCGTGCTTCGATAACCAATTCATACGATATCAAGTCTATGTCAAGGACATGATCTTCTAGTACTTCTTTACAATCTCTAACTATTACCATTCCCATCTCCACTGACTAACTAATTTCTAAGCAACTGGGGTTCATGACAAATGAAGGAGTGAATTTGAAAGAATCGATGTTATCTTCTACCAGTATCCAACAGATGTGTGTTGATAGATGATAAGATATGTGCCTATAATAACATTTGAGTCTTCTTGTCTACTTCACCACTAGTTTGCTTGCTCAAATCTCCAACTTCATCCTACTACTCACCAGATCTTCCAATGTCCTACTTAATTCTATTTGATCTAAATGTCACATGGTATGACATTAGCTTTGTCAACTCATGGATTTTATCAGTATAAGAGCACGATTCCAGAATTACAATTCTAACTTTTGTATTTCATTCCTCGGGTAGTAGTACTCACTCACTAAAGATTTAAACTCATCTCAAGTCATGGCTATTGCAGCCTCACTACCTTAGACTTGAGCTTAGGCATTCTACCATTTCAGTGCTGTACTCCATAGTGAACAAGCAACATTTTCATCTTCTAGTTTTCAGCATGGTTGTTAATGCCATTATAGTTTCCATTTCTCTCTATCCAACAGGTCAGATGTACTGTTTCCTTTTTTTTTCTATCTAACAGGTCAAGATTTATCGCTTTTCCTTTCTTGTCATAATGCTTCGACTACTATGTCAAGAATTCCTGGTATATACAGACAATTCTTTCACTTTATCATTCCATCAGTTCATACTCCAATAAATCAAGATTATCACATAGCCCAGTTTAAGAATATTCTTAGTATACCGGTGATGCTTATATATAGGGTTCCCGTAGCGTTCTCACCACATCCACGATATACCGAGAACGATGCTTAAACTAGTTACGTGACATCCGATTATTCTTAATATCATCCAATGAACAACGTAATGCATGTGTAGGGAGTATCATCACTCCTCTACAACACTTTGAAGTCCGCATCCATTCTAAGCAATTAGTCAGTTCATAGTTACTGAAATGCTAGAAAGAGTAATGTCTCATAGAGAATAAGGCTAATATGATAATATGAATCCCATGAAGGCTCCAAGTAGAATAGAACTTAAGTAAGAGTAGAGGTTAAAAATTTTTTTATCGTCATTAACAAAGTCTTACTAGAAGTATGACTTTAGTGTCCCAAGGTATAGAATGAAAGATTTGTACTAACATGATCGTTATCTCATGGAAGATTCTCTAGGCTTCACATGCACTGCAAGTTGCAATTACGTGTGCACCGTAATGGTAATTTGCTTTGCATGGTCACCCCAGATCCACCTACCGAAGTTAACATATCTTGTCAAGTACAGAGTGTTATCCATGATTTGAGTATCAAAGATATGGTTATTAATGAAGAGTTAATTAACGGAGTCGTACAAAGGAAACGATTGAGAAGGATTCACTTGATCAAGGAGCGACGAAGGAATATATGTACAATAATCTAAAATCCGATGAAGTAGTCATATTATTAGAGTATGTCGCGTCTCTTGTCTACTGGTGTCGTATTAGCCAGCGTTTTGTCTTTCAAGGCTCGACCCAACAAGTTGTGAATAAGGGCGCATATAGCAAATGCGACGTCGACAGACGCATGGAATAAAAGTTAGGTTAACAACATAAGTCCTTAAGAGAGTTCTTGTAAAATCCTTATTAATCCAAACAAAATATAAGTCAAACAAATAATGATAGGGTGTGATTATCGAGTGTCTTCTCAAGTACGAATAGGTGATATAATGCCCACAACGTTCTTAGATAAGTATACATAGATAGCTTGTAAGACAGGCTATGTAATCATAACCAATAATGCACTTAAAGTATTCACATGTATATTGTTGTACACATAATCCCATCATGCATAATACATGTGAGTATGAAAATAATAATCAGTCAATTGTATCATGAAGAACATTTATGTAATATCAAATGCATACAAACCCTAGTATGCATTCTACATGAAGGTTCTTAGGTTATAGTCTAGGTCGAGTGCTCCACCTAATTCTCTATAACCAGTGCTCTGATACCAATCTGTCACACCCCCGCTTATAGCGGAAAACACGATGATGTAACGGACGGGATCGTCATAACACATTGTTAAGTTAATAGAGATTGCATTAAATGATAAAGACCAACGTGTCATGACGTCACCGAACACAAATGGAGACTTGTGTCATTGTTGGTGAGTTCCACGACAAACATAGTCATTCAAAACAACCAAGTATAAGTCCCACAACCGGGATAGAGTAATCAAATGTATAACACAGTCAAATGTCCAATGCAATAAAAGAAGACATCCAGCTCAAAAGATAAAACTTAAGGTCTTTACAAAGGCAGCATCCCTAGCAATCCTCAATGATTATTACCTGAAAAGATATGCTCAAAAGGTCAACATATTGTTGGTGAGTTCGCAGGTTTAAATAATAACAAAAACTTGATGCTGTGTAATAGTGTAGTAGGACATGAGTGCATACAGTTATAAGCAAGTAATATCACGTGAGCATCACAACTAAACCTATGAAATACACAAAGAATTTGTCGGAACATATTCACCCAAGGCCCGTTCTGGCAGTAGTGATGGTACTCACAAGTAACCATTCGTCAAGGGTGGGGGTGTCAGCCCAATAGTACTATCAATACCTGTCCGTCGGCTCCAACACCGGAGTTAAATAGTTGTGAAAACAGAACCACAAAGACAACTCATGCATGTACCAGATAACTACTTACAAACATGTAAACACGGCAGCCCCAAACTAATTGAATATGTTCACAGCATAAAAAGAGTTGATCGAGCATACTTTTCCCCTTGATATTTATAAATAATTGTAATAAAACGGGGCTGCGAAACTCACCTTGAACAAATACGAATAAAATGAACAAAAGAGCTTCAACAGACGAAAGCTAACGACGATCGAACGCCTATAATTATTTATAATTAGAACTTTAAACGCGTTCGATGAGTAAAGGAGTACGTTCAGTCGGTTTCAGGTCGGTTCGGGTTTGTCGTGCGCCTCACACACAAAATATATATAATTCATACAACTCAACATACTATATTAGTTAAATAATAATAATATAACAATAATAATAATAAAAATAAAATAAAATGATAATAATAATAATAAGAATAATAATAATGATAATAATAATAATAATAATAATAATAATAATAATAATAATAATAATAATAATAATAATAATAATAATAATAATAATAATAATAATAACACACACTACACACCTTTACATACACGGTTCACACACAAATGTATTTATATATATGTACATCACTACGCATTCCCGCATACAATCCATATACACATACGAACAACCACACATATATATACATAGTACCGCATGCATGAATCATATATATATACATAGAAGCGAACACTCATACATATACAACATGCCGAACCTACACACACCCGCAATATATACATACATACATACATACGAATCCATACACATATCTATACATACAAGCTCACACACCCATACTAACTCACACGACACACACACACAATGCACACACAACACACACGCCCTGCACACACACACACCACACACAAATATACGTACATATACACACGCACATCATACATATATTGACATACTCACACGCTCACGAAATATATGTGTCTATATACATATGAATACACACCCAAAACACACATATTGTACACACAACACACACACTGCGCACACATCACACCAAACAATCGCAGAAGCAATACACACATATATACATACGACTTGCAATATATACACATATATACATATGATTTGCAACATATACATATACATACGCACAAAATACATACATACGCACACACGAAGGCTTATGAAACAACCCGAAACAAATCGATTCAAATCGAGACGAAACCGAAACGAAACGTAACGAAACGAAATAAAACGAGGTTCGAAACGACCGGTTACCTGCGAAATGACTAAACGGTGGTGCGACGGCAACCGACGGCGGCTAACGGCGGCGTACGGTGGCGGAACGGTGGAGAATCACGAGAGAGAGAGCGGCGGCAGAAAGGTTGTGCGAGGGGGGGGGGGACGGTTTTGGATTGGGAATTATTTTTTTTGATATTTACAATTTAAACCCTGAACTTTCAATTAATTATTCCCTATAGTTTAGTTAAATTATAATTTAGACCCTAGACTTTATTTATAATAATAATAATATTAACAATACTATAATTATAAAAATAATAATAATAATAATAATAATAATGGTATTAGTTACACTAATTAGTAAATAAACTTTATTAATTATGTTTATATAATACTTAACAACTTAGGTTATTAATATATGTTAGGGTTAACAAGAAACGGGTATACGAAAAGATTCGATTCAAAAGACGAATAAATTACGCAAAATAATAAATGCACAAGAAGAGTTAACGAATTTTTAAGTTAATTAACGGACCTGAAAGTGACGAATCCACACCGTGATGCTGACAAAAGGGCCGGCGGGGGCTGAGGTCTACCTTCAGGATGCCCACGAGCCCCTTGGCGGCGGGGAGGATCAGCCCATTCCCCCGCCGCACGACCAGGACCCGCCCCAGCATCCTCAGCGCGTGTACCATGCCATGCGATTGCCTACTCAGGTTCTTGATATGCTTCAGGACACACGAGACAAGGTCACGAGGCTGGAGGATATGACCACGAGGCTGCAGGATATGATGGACTGGTCATCCAGCATATGGTCGCGGACTATGCCGCCTCGGGTACGCCGTTGTTGTCACAGCCACCGAGGCAGTTAGACCATGACGGTGCTGGCCCATCTGGCGCGGGCGGGTCTGGTCAGGGCAGCGATCCGGAGATGATGGATTAGATAGGTATTTTTTGTATTTTATTTATTTTTGTATGTAAAAACACGTTGTATATATATATATATATGCAGTTTCAGTTATTATAATTGTATATTTGGTTGTGTTGTTTGGTTGCGTTTCTTTGTTTGTTTGTTTTATATTTGTAATGTTGATAATGTTAATTGTATATGTTTGATAACAACTGATTTTTACGATTAGGTTAACCATGTGATAAAATAATAACAACCAACTTGTTTAATAAATAATTAAACACAAAAAATTAATTGTAATATGATAAATTAATAATAAACAAAACACAAACACGTATGTTACGATTAGGTTAACCGTGTGATAAAATAAAAATAAAAACAAACTAGTATGATTACTCAAATTTAGAAAATATATACAATATGTCTGTATAATGACAACCGATTTTTACAAACTCGTAAACAAATAAACACAAAACCGTCACATTAATAATAAATAAATACTTGTAATAAGATAAATTATTAATAAACACAAAATACAAACTTGTGAGTTACGATTAGGTTAAACGAGTGATAAAATAAAAATAAAAACAAAGTGATATGATTAAAAAATATAGAAAATAAGGGTAATATGTCACGGTTTGGCCAAACCGTGACATATTGCTCTTAACCCTAATCAATTCCCCATTAATTACATACCCAATCATTGGGCAACGGATCCCCAGATCTAACTGTCACAGTTAGGCCGCACCGTGACAGTTAGGTCTCACACCCGATCAAACGGTCACGGGGAGGCCTAAACGTGACCGTTTGAATCGGTTTTCCCCAGGAAAACGCGGTGTGTACAGAATTTCCCTTTAAAATACTTTATATTCAAAATTTTCAATTTACAATAAATAATGATACACATATCAAAGTAGGATGTCCCACATGACTTGGTAGGTTGATAAGAGCCCTCCCCCCCCCCAAAGTGGAGGTCAGGGGTTCAAACCTCTCTGCCGGCTTGGGGGACATTTTAGAGCAATGACGAGATTAGCCTTGAGCCACTGGTGCGGACGTCCGATTCTCAGAGGTCGACCCCGGTTTTCATCCGGCTGTTACTCCAGAGGGGCAACCTTTGTGGAGACAGTACAGTTTTCGGAGGAATACCGAAACCAAGTCTGACAATCCAGCGTGGACCCGGTTCAAACAACATAGTCTGGAGCAGATCTTGGCTAGGGTCGTCCAGGGGAAACCTCATAGGCGATGTGACATTGAGTCACTCTTAAAAAAGTTACCGTTAAAAAAAACATATCAAAGTAGGATGGGTAGGTAAAGTGGGTACAATGAGGGGTAGGTAGTTCACTGCAAAGGAATTACGTATATTATTTTAATATGCACATGAATCGACGCGCAATGGCAGATCATCAGCACATGATAAGGAGTTATGAATGTATGAAAAATTATATATATAATAAATCCCCAAGGTCGGTGTGAACAGTAGTTCACACCGATTGGGACACGCGGCGCGCTTTGACTGGCTCTCATAATTTCTTTTTTTTTTTCCTCGCTTCTGCTCACCGCCGGTGGTGTAGATGTAGAGAGAGAGAGAAGGAAGGCGGCGGCGGTTTACACTCCCTTTCTCTCTCAAGCGATAACTCAGGCATATTTGATCAAAATCTCTACGGCGACTTTGACATCCGTCAACTGTAACTTGAGAAAAACGAAGAGAGAGAAACGGGATTGTGGTGGTGGTGAAGAGGGAGATGAAGAGGTGCCTAGCGGTGGAAGGGAAGCACCGATGTGGCGGAGGCGTCGGAGGTGGTGTAGATGTAGAGAGAGAGAGAGAGAGAGGATGACGGTGGCGGTTTACCATCAGCACCTCGGTAGTGTTGGCCGGCGGATGTTAGGTAAACGTCGTCGATGGCCGAGCTGTCGGTGACGGTGGCGGAGACACTGGCGGTGGCTGTACCAGACTACCAGTGGCATGGAGGTCGCGGTATGGTTTCATGATTGTAAGCATCTGTGGGCCATGACGGTAGTGCTCCGGCGGTGGTGGCGGTGGTCGCCGGCGGAGAAGGGGCGGAGGAGGCGGTGGAGCAGTAGGCTCTGACCACCGTACATGTGGTGGGTACAAATTAATACGCGTGTGAAGCTGTGAACTGTGTTTGTGAAGGTTCTAGAGATGTTGCTTTATTAAAGGGTGTGGATTGAGTGTAGGTAAGTGATGACGTGAGATGGATAAAGTAGTAAACTTTGCTTTATTTGATATGTTTAAAAATGAAAAGAATCAAATGCTTCTTTTGAACATTTAAAAACCATAAATTAATTTAGGCATTTAAGTATTACTAATGGTACAATAAATTATTATTAATTGACGATTTAATATAAATAATAATACTATAAATAAAAAGGGAAATGGAAAGAATAAAATAGCCATGATTGATGGATTCAGATGCGGAGGACGGTGCGACCACTATGAGAACCGACAAGTGGGTGTGGCTTTATAAACAAAATAAAAATATAATGTGGTTAGTATAAACTATGACTTTGTAACACGTTAGAAGTCTTCTGGACCGACTTGCGTGGGACCAAAACCGATTTTTAAAAAAATAAAAACGAGGACAGGACGTGAATGGTTGGGCCGGTCGCCGGTCGCTTGGGTTTGCGGTTGGGTCCATCGGTCCCTGGTTAAGACTTAAATATAATTGGGCATGTTAGTCTTTCTTTTTTACTTTATGCTAACATGTTTATTTAATCTTTTACCTCTTTTTGACCCTCTCACCGAAGATTATGACTTTTGTCTTTAAAAAATTATATGATATTTTTTTTAGAAAATAATAGACAATGACATGAATTTATTTCTGGTGTGAAGATTCTGGTGAAGTTTATAAATATTTTTTAGTGAGAGGAAAGTACGAAGTTTATTTGCTTTATTTTTAGTGAGTGAATCTTATCTTTTTGCTTTATTTCTTTTTGTAAAATTACAATTGGGTATACGAAGTTTCAATCATAATTTTTACAAAGTTGTTTATAATTTTTAACAATAATATTTTTATATACTTCAACATATTTATTATGTTCAACTGTCGTGTTACAACGTGCAAATTCTATATCGATTTGCTTATTATTTTAATATTTTACATTTCACGTCCGCGGTTTAACATCTTTACGTCTACTTCCATTCGATTTATTTTTTGTTTTTATTTTAATACGAGATATTTTGGTGTTGGTGGTCGTTGATTGTGGTGCAATATTGATTCTACTTGGTATTGTTTTACGCCCCCCACGCAACGCGGGGGCTGAATACTAGTTGTATAAACAAAAGTGTAATAATAATATCAATTTATAGATACTCAAAGCATATCTTATCGACACATGGGCATGACTATAATATATATTACATGTCAACTCCCGTAGTCTTATACTTTATTTTATATGTAATGCATGTATATTACGTTTTCTAAATCAATCTAAAGATTTGCATTAATAAAACATAGTGAAAACAAGAAAATAAGTATCCTATTCGATTAGTTCTTGGTTATTCTTTTTAAATAGGTATATATTAAACAATAATTTACGTTTTTGTTATTATAATTGCCTTAAAATCATCATTTTAATTTTTAGTTTTACTTATTGCAACACTAATTTATTATTACTTAAATTAACTATGGCTGTCCAGAATAGAAAGTTGAGTTAACATATAGAGGAAATTATTCTTCCTTTATTAATACATGAAATTACACGGTATGTCATTTAGTTTTAATAATTACATCTAATGTCATTTTTTTAACATATGTGCACACCTATTGTCATTTACACTAACTTTTAATTAAATGTACAGTTAACTCAGTTATGTATCTCTCACATGAGGTGCATTTTTGTCATTTTCTTTCCACATCTAATATATTAAACAAATAAAAAAATTAATTATTTTATATGAAAAATAAAATTAAAAGATGTCGGACCGTTTGGGTAAGTCAATAAACCTACGTTCCTCTTACGTTCAATACCGTTAAATCCATCGTCCCCCTCTAATTGATAGCCCAATAACGGTCATTTTCACCACCTACAACATCTTACACACCATTGAAACCCCATGAACTCGAACAAACAACGATGGTAAGATTAAAATCCCTAATTCATGAATTGAGTATGCCAAGATCAGGGGTATTCCACACCACTAACGAATGTGTTGTCTTAATGTAACACTCTGAATCCTAGTTCAAAGAAATAAAAATGAGGATCATGCAATATATTAAAGGGCATGGGCTAAAAATGTTAAAACTAAATATCAGAAACTACACGACAACATCCAAACCCTGGACATTCCAAAATAGAAATAGGAGCATATAACAATGAATTTTATTATAAAGTTGTCTCGTATAGCTAGATGATTTGATGATATATGGGTTGTGGTGGATCGACTATCGAAGAGTGAACACTTTCTACCCATCTGAGAGACGTTCTCATCTGAAAGGTTACCGAGTGGGCACAACTTAATACCCTCAAACAGATGGGAAATTGGAAAGAACCATTCAAACGTTGGAATACATGTTTCGGGCGTGTATTATCAATTTTGGTAGAAGTTGGGATGAGTACCTGCCGTTAGTAGAATTCTCAAAGCTATCATGCTAGTAACGGCATGCCATCATTTGAGATGCTTTATGATAGAAGGTGTAGGACCCTGATGTGTTGGAGTGATATTGGATAGAATGAGTTAGGAGGAACTGAAATTATTAGGGCTACATCAACGAAGTTGGAAAAAATCAAGGTTTTCATGAAGGCAGCTAAATATAGAGAAAAGGCATATGCTGATAAGTGGCAAAGACCAATTGAATTTCAGGTTGAACTTCCTAACAAGTTATATGGAATTCATCCTCCGTTCCATGTATCTTACTTACGCAGGTGTTTGGTGGAAGGTGGTGTTGTTATTTCTCTTACTATATAAAATTGATGAAAGGTTAAATTATATGGAAAAACCGATGGCCACCTAGAGCGGAAGGAGAAGTAGTTGCAGATAAGGTGATTAGTCAAGTCAAAGTATAATGGAAACCTTGAAAGGTTCAAAGAAACTTAGGAATTAAAGGAAGAAATGAGAAGACATTACTCTGATCTCTTCAAGGAATAATAGATTTCAAGGACGAAACTTGAGTAAAGGGGTGGACTTATACACTCAAAACTTTAAAAAGAAAAGAAAATAAATAAGGGATAGTTTTAAGAAAATGAAAGGGTCAAAAGTGGATGAAAAGAAAAAAAGCATCCATGTGGGGTAAAAAAGGAAAGGGCTGCCCCTTCTATCACTTCCATGTACCCAAAAAACATCATTAGATAGAGAAAGAGACCTCGGTTCTAGAGAGAAAAAGTTGAAGGAAATTGCTAATGGTATGATTTTTATCATAATTTTTCATAGATCTAGGATAGAACTAAACTTCTATGATGTTTACAATGTGTTTCTACGCATAAAGTTTGAAACATTATGTGTGCATGTGTAGATAACGGTCTCTACACTCGGTTCTAGGATTTTGGTTTGAAAATTTTAAAAATAAAGTTTGAGATCCCCTCATTTACCTAGTTTATCTACTTTTGGGATTGACATGCATACCCAAATGTTAAACTTTTGATAAAACTATGACGAATTTTTACGAAAAAGTGATATTTTATGATGTTAATAGGGTTTTAACATGTTTTATAATGGTGTTTCATTTATAGTGTGTTTTAGTAATGACCCCTAATCATATAAGGCCTAGATCTATGGATTAGAACCATGAACTACTGTGTTATCAAATAAAATTACTAGGAATCAAGGTGGGTAAGAGGTTTACCCAGTTACATTCGTAATCAGTACCCTCATTGGTTAAGTATAGTCATCTGCATTTCCGTACATCACCCGTATGGACTAAGTATAGTCATTCGTATTAAGGTACTTACCCACATTGGTTACTTCACCTGTAATGACTAAGTGTTACGTTACTTACATGTAAAACTCAGTAAATTCCCAAGAAAAATAAACCAAGATCTCAATATCAAGAATGTGGAATGTAATTGAGATTAGAAGAAGAGAAACAATAGTTCAAAATGATTCAATTGATAATCAAACGATTACAATCTTGTGCAAATTACACAGAGTGATTACAAGCGAAAGTTAGAAAATTAAGAACAACTGCTTAGCACTACTATACAAAAGCGAAAAACAAATATTTATACTAAACACATATGTTCTCGCGTGAATGAGCTTGTCGCGCGGATGATCCTTTCGCGCGACATGTCTGTTTCGCATGACATCCCTGTTTTCGCACGACTTGAGCTTGATCAAACCATCTTTATTCAGTGTTAGTTGCTTTGCCGAGCCTTTTTATAGTCTTCTACAATCTCCCCCTAGGATCGGTGAAACAATCTTAGTCAAAATCTACATTAGCTTTCTTGTATGTTCCGGAATATGCATACCACTTATTCCTCAGGATTCGATCTGTCATCCATACGTACTGGCAAGATAGAAAATAAACAGACTCGTCAGCTGAGATAGAATAATGTAGCAGCTTATTCAATTCGTCTTTGCCAAACTTTATTAAGTCAGCTAGATCAATGATTCTGTATGATTTATCAACACATTTGATCACAGCCTGACCTGAATCCTTTTCACAACTCCAAGAAATATATTGCTTTAACGAATTTGGATGTACCAGAGCATGAACTGGAACTTTCTTTATGAACTTAGGATGTTGATAAACTCTTATCTTCATTGGAGCTTTGGTGTTTTCATCTAATCTGGAAGAGTCATCAATCACTTTTGATTTGGCAGTCCTGAAATCTTTGAAATTAGTTTTCATCTCCCTTCTTTTTAGATCTCATCAGTTCAGCTTCTCCATGATTACTTTCATTGAAAAATGGAACTTTACCCATAGCATATAAATCAGCAGCTCGTAAGATATGGAAATCTTGAGTACTCTTTAAATAATCAATCTCTCTATTCTTTCTTTTGATCACATACATCTTCTTCTCTCCATCATATGCCCAGCTAAACACATGAGAGATTTCACCATACTTGTCTTTTGGCTTTGATACAAATAAAAAGTGAGTTTCTGTAGGAGGTGGAGGTGCTCTGAACTGTAGTCCACCTTTGGTGTATAAAGAAATTTGACCTGTAGCATCCTTTTATATTGACGAAGTTGGAGTTGGTTCTCTTACAAACTCTGTTGGGATCTCTCCTTCTTCCAGATTAATATCTTTGAATAAGTCTTGTAAGTTGTTTCCAAAAATATCTGTTTACTCATTTGGCTCATCCATATCATCAAATAAGCCAAATTCTTCTTCTGTAGCTTCAGTAGATGCAGATTGCTGAAAAGAATACAACAATTTCTCATACAAGTCTTCAGTAGCAGGATCCAAAGGTTCATATCCTTCTGGATCACTAGCACTTGGTCCTGAAACATTGTCAGTGCTAGTGTCACCAGTTGGATTAGAAGATAAACCACCAACATCACCTCCATCATCGTCATCATCATTCTCATCATTATCATCATGATTATCACCATCATATCCACCATCATTGTCATCATCGTCATTATCTTCATCAGGGTTAACTTGTTGAAGATCATCAATCAAAACATTTGGAGCAGTAAGTCTTCCAGCCATGAATGCCTCATAACTAGACATGAAAGTAGTGAATAATGCAAGATCTTCCTCAACAATCTAAATAGTCTGTTTTGAATGATTTGTGGTAGCAACATAAGCTTGTTGAACACTCTGTGGAGCTGAAATATGAGGGATTTGTTGATGGATGATGGGGGAATAATGTTGAACAACTGGAACTTGAACTTGTGGGTTCATAACTGGTTGAATTTCTAGAGATGCTGAACTTCCTGTTTGTTGTTGCTAACACATCTGAGTATAACTGACATAGTAATTAGGATTACTAGCCATTTTAGCATATAGAGCAGTTGCTTCAGCACCAAAGAACTCAAATGATTTGCAGCTCTATGCTTATCATCCATTTCATAAGACTTAATAGTGGATATCAAATCAGTCAGAGGAAGTGTATACAAGTCTTTTGTTCTTTTGATCAAAGTACAATTGTGATTCCAACTATAAGGAAGTGAATTCAACAGCTTCTTATTAACCATGATTGGTTCCAGTGATATTCCAGCACTTTTCATTTTTGTAACCAGTTTTACAAATCTGGCTATCTGAACATCCAACAACTCTCCCACAACATGATTGAACATGTTAAACTCTTGATTCAGCATATGTTTCTTACTTTCCCTCATATCTTTGTTTCCTATGATTTGAGTTTTCAAAGCATCCCACAAAACCTTTTCTCCTCTGAATTCTTTAAACTTGTGAGAGATTTCAGTGGTTAAGGCCATAGTGATAGCAACATATGTCTTGTCATCTGGCTCGAATCTCTTCATATCATCTTCATCCCACAAGTGTTTAGGTTTCTTTACCATCTCCCCTTTGTCATTCTTGTACAATGGGATATAAGGACCATACTTGATTGACCTCCACATTTTAGGTTTAGTATAGATAACGTGATTCTCGAACCTATAAGCCCAATCCGCATAATCATCCTCACTGAGTAGTCTAGGTGGCTTATTCTCAGTGCCTATTTCAGTGTCTAAGTGAAGAGATGCAGTAAGATGCTTCAAATTAGGTGTTGATGAAGACATGTTGTTGAAGTGAACCAAAAAAACAAAACTTTCGTGTGAAAATTCAATTCGCGCGACAATAATTTTCGCGCGAGAATTCGATTCGTGCGAGATTCCCACTTGTCAATCAAGCGAAATCGCGTGAAAAGAAAAATAACTGCCTTTGCGAAAGGAGAGTTTTCGCTTGTGAAAAGTCCAGATGTTTTCACACACAACCAGTTTTTCAAGTGCGAATTTTACCAACTTTTCACCTCAGATTCACTGATTAGTTCCAATTTGATTCATTTTAGTTCAAGTTTATCAGTTTTCTTTCACTTTTCACCTCAGATTCACTGATTAGTTCCAATTTGATCAATATCTTCGAATTTCAGCAGCACAACAACTCCAAATTGAACTCTCAAGTAACCGAATGAATGAGCAAGATGAAGAACGTGTCAAATCAATTAAAAACTTCTTCTAATCTTGGTTCTAGAGCGAAATGCTCTAATACCAATTGTAAAACTCAGTAAATTCCCAAGAAAAATAAACCAAGATCTCAATCTCAAGAATGCGGAATGTAATTGAGATTGGAAGAAGAGAAACAATAGTTCAAAATGATTCAATTGATAATCAAATGATTACAGTCATGTGCGAATTGCACAAAGTGATTACAAGCGAAAGTTAGAAAATTAAGAACAACTGCTTAGCACTACTATACAAAAGCGAAAAAACAAATATTTATACTAAACACATATGTTCTCGCGTGAATGAGCTTGTCGCACGGATGATCCTTTCGCGCGACATGTCTGTTTCGCATGACATCCCTGTTTTCGCACGACTTGAGCTTGATCAAACCATCTTTATTCAGTGTTAGTTGTTTTGCCGAGCCTTTTTATAGTCTTCTACACTACATTAGTTCATTCACTCTCTTACACTACTCTTACCCACATTCACTATTACTCCCCATACTAATCAAGTGCTAGACATCTATATTGGTTGTCGATATTGAGTGGTTCGCCCGTATTTGCTATTAATGCACGCATTCACCATGTGTTGGCTATCTGTACTTTCTTTTACCTGAATTAATCTATCACTTACTGTTACTTGTATTAACACATCCGCATTTACAATATAACCCTCAAGATATTTTTACCATGGATATCACAAATTATCAGATGTGTTACTTATATAAATGTGCTATCCAATGTTCCATGTTATATGAAGAATTGAAATACATCTTATAAAGTATTATTTATAGCAAAGTGGAATATTAAATAAGAAAAATAATGATAATGGAACCTAAGAATGTTACCTAGACCTTAACGATGAATGAAAAACCTTGCAAGCACAAAGAGACTTCACTTATGTGAGTCACATGAGAGGATATAGATCCTTATTCATGTGCATGCTATGTGCTTAACAGTATGGGTCAATTGTTGGTGGTTTAGCTAACCGTTTACATCAACTGGAAAGGGTTTACATTTATCAACTATATTGTGCAAACCCACTGATAATGAAAGAATATATGAACACAAATAATAATGTTATTATAGGACTGAAATGAATGGTGATTGTGAGTTTATGATATGGATAGGAAGTATATTGTCTATATATATTATTCAAAACTAGAACTCACTTAGAAATGCTTACTCTGTATACATATTAGTTGGTTGGAAATTACGGATGCTAAGGATGACACTTTGGATTGGAAATAATTGGTGTTTAGAGACTAGCATCCATGCATTTTAACTCTTGTTTTAATTTGAGAGTATAGTTTACTGTTTTCGTTTAGGAACAAATGTTTAATATGTTTTTAAGACAAATTTTTATTTTGGATGGAGTATATTCTAGGATGATGTTTTAATTGTTTCTTTTCCCCAATGCAATCTATTATATGGAATAGTTTATGATATGATTAACCAATTGTGAGGTTTTCAGGAATGTGGATTAACATAAGAAAGTGCTAAACCATGAGAATTATCAAAGTATTGATTAACAGAAAGAGATAAAGTGAGAGATAAAGTAATAAAGATAATAATGATAAAGTATATGTTATGATATGCTAATGTAATTTAATAAAGGTAAAATTGAAAGTCGAGTAGCAAAGCTGACTTTCGTATATGTTTAACAGCTATGACAATAATGATGAAATAAAGAATTATAGCTTGGCATAATCCGTGAAGATGCTTTGCTGACTCAAGATTGGCATTCTGAAGAAACTAGTACTTTGTTATGGTTTAAATATATAATGATAGACAAATAATAATGTAATGAAAATCTATTTCCGTTTTTATTATTTATTGGTTGTTTAAATTTGAAGGATTATGAGTTTTATTGTACAAATTGAACGGTAAGGTTGCCGAAAGCAAGGCTTACATGTAAGTTTCTCATTTTGTGGAAAGAGTAGAATATATATTCCACCAATTCTTCATTATCTCCATAGAGCTGCCAATTTGGAAAAGAAAATAAATGTAGCAGAAGATGGGGTGTCAATGGAGGGTTTGATCATTAACTTAATGGTGATGAGTGATATGTGTGAATTTGATGAATGAAAAAAACTTCAAAACATGTATTTGTAATATGGATAATATGTAGAAACAAGTTATTCTGTGTGTTTTACATGTTGGAATACATGAAACCGAACACAATTGAAATGGAAACTATGAAAAGTAGGAAATTAAGACATTTAGATAGCCCTATTACGTAGAGTGTAGCTTTATGCCAAGCACAAGGTATAATATTTCTGAAATTTGACATAAACCCCTGTAAAGTATTAACAAGTGCGAAACACAAAGGTTGAAGATGCGTAACTTTACGGACTAGCTAGGGCATAACTCTAGCCTAGGTTATAAACTTGTAAGGTTTTTTTTATAGTTTTTTATGATATAAAGAAGCGGAAATCAAATCTAACTGATTCATTCATCATCTTTAAGGCTAAGAAACAATCAATGAAGGGAAATCAAATCTAACTGATTCATTCATCATCTTTAAGGCTAAGAAACAATCAAGGAAGAATATTCTTTAGTAACAAACAACTTTTTCATCTAAATCATGTCATTCACTTCCTAATTCCGCAGTTCTTCTTCAATTCCAACAACGACTATATACAACTCATTGTGATCATATAAGTGTGTAGGTTTTGATGTTGCTTAACACTTTTTAGGTTTGTAGTAGACTATACAGGAATTTACTTTAATTACTTAAGTGTTGAATCCTATAAGTGATTTTATACGTTAACATCTTTATGTGTTAATTGTCATTGAAGAACAAATTGTATTTGATTCATAGTGTTGAGTAATGAGCTGATATTGTATGTGATCATGTCAGACCTCGTAAATTATTCGGTTTCATTTTGTTAAATGGTCGTTTGTGTGAATTGTGACACACCAACTGATGGCCAAATCATTAGAGCAAACGAATGTGAATCGATTGTCGATAGCTCATGGAAACATATAAATTAAAATAATATTAAATGACATTTTGATTAAATAATACTACACAATTATACATTACAATCAAATAATAATTCAATTGCACATAATGAAATTGTCTTTTATTTTAATTAAATCCAAACCCTAAATATGCATATGGAAGCCCATTAATCAACATTCTTGAAATCATATAAAAAAGTAACAAGTTAGCTAACGAATTATCCAGTGAGTAAACACATGTTTGACATACATATATTGATTAAATTGATTGAAAATAATTTAATTAACATGACAGTGTCAAAACTTATAAATACAATAGTGTAATATGAAATACAAACCAAACACAATCAAACCAAATTATTGAATTGACTCGGTCTATAGAGTAACCCTTATGATTAATTGATTGAATGAATCTGATTCCTATCACCGCTCAAAAATTTAATAGGGTGGATTTGTCAAACCAATATATCTATTATCATCACTCGATTAACCATATGGGTTATGTTTATCAAACCAATAGATCTATTATTGTTATCATGGTTGTTTGAATTAATGAATGTGTTATCATCTGGTTTATCTAATTATGCACACATAGTTACAAGTAATATATAAACATATCTTGAATTGAATTTTAAAATAGGATAACAATAAATAACAATGACTAAATATTGAATTATATGATTTTTCCCAAATAATAAATATGAAAATAAGTTATGAATACTCACTTTGATATTTGAATGTGGTTTTAATACTTAGAATGCACGTATAGACACCAAAATTTTCTCACGGTTTTAACCTAAGGAAATGTGTCGAGCGTTATAATGATAATGATTTAAATACTATGTATGAATAAGGTTTTGATTTGTGATTTGGGGTTAAACAATTAGTTTAAATTAATGTCCTTGATTTATAATTTGAAAAATAATTAAATTTGAGAATAATAATTGATAAAAAAATAGAATAAAAGAACATTTAATTAATAACGCTTGAATAAATACAGTTTGAATTTTAGGATGTGATAATAATTAATTTTAATAATTAATTATTTAATATCTTGATAAAAATAATTAATTGAATAATTAATTATTCAAAAGATTTGTAAATTATTACTTTGTTGAGATAATGTGAAATAATATATTTTAGAATTAAAGTAATCTACAAGTTACATAAAACTTTTTAATACTTTTATAACAAACATCAAATAAAATTTTGATTTCTAATTTATGTTGAACAACCCATTTGAACTAAGAGTCATGCTATAAGCTTTTCATGGTTTAACATCCTACTTGCACTGTTAGCTAGGGTGAATAGGTTCATAAACTCACTTTTATCTTTCATTAGTCCTCTGGAGCTGATGATCAAGAGGAACAATACTAGTAAACTTGTTAGTTTCCTGTGAAAATCTCCGACGCATGAAAATTTACGTAAATTATGACACATTTTTAAAAAACTTCTCATGAAAATAAAAACCATAATTTGGTTACAAAATTATTCCAACACAATGATCAAGCACTTATGTGAGTGGAGATATCTAGTCATGTAGGTGTGTGGAATGATGACGGTGATGGTGAAAAAATGGTGGAAGTTGGTTGTTGGTTTCAAGTAATGACTATTAGTAATAAATTGGGGGACAGATTTGCTATAAGAAAAATTTTAGCCCTCTAACAATTAGAGTCCAACAAAGGTTTTATGTGAATGATTGCTACACAGGATCCGGCCCATATACAAGTTGGGGCTGGGCCTCATAGAAAATGCTTAACGTTCCTTGAAAAAATGTATGCATGTATGAGAAATCATAGGATGTTGAGATGTGATGCTTATAGATAAAGTAGATCTTTAGGGAGAAAAAATTGATAATTTGTGATATGCTAATAGGATTGACTTAAACTTAAGAATACCAATTTTTATGCAATAACTTAAAGAATATATGTGTTTACTGTCTCAACCTGGTGTGCAAAGTTTTAAAAGCTAAGTTTTGATAAAAACATGTTGTAATTGGTATTTTATACCTAGTATTCTCTTCTCAAACATCATATTTGTATCACTTATGACACCTTGACTTCAATATAATTGATTAGTTTGATATATATAAAAATATGAAAAAAAACATAGAGAAATAGGTAAAAAAAATAAAAAAAAGAGATGAGAAAATAAAGGAAGAAAAGTTTTAAGATATCACGTAGAAAGGAAATTAATAAACATAATAGTTATTATGCCAATGATGATGCATGGTTGTTTAAATGTGGTTTTGTGGTTCCTCAAGAAACCATGAGGTTGGGTAGGTTTTGCTACGTATGTTCAGGTGTGTGGTGGCTAAACCATGATGGTAATTTTATATATTATTAAGCATAATGCATTTGCTTAAGTTGAATTAACATGTTAAGTTTTAAGTGGATCAACTGTAATCATGGTTATTATGTAGTTATAATCCTGCTTAAAATGAAGTGTGACAAGATTAGCATGTCAATTATGATTTCATTGCATGTTTTTTACAAAATGAAAAAGGTTAAGTCGAGGAATGTGATTGGTAGTCGAATTCCATATGTTACTTGAGTTTAAATATGTGTTTGTAATTATACGTATGCATGGAATGGAGTTGCATTAAATATATTTCATGTTTACACGTCAAGTTGAATACTATGCAACAATCAAAATTGATACGTGAAAATAGAGAATATTAGCAATCTGTATAGCCTACTCCAGTATTGGCGTAGCCTACGCCCACAACACACCTAGCCTAGTGTTTTTTCCGGGACGGAAGAGATTTGCCATTTCATGACCTAGAGGCGTAGCCTATGCCAACATTGGGATAGGGCACCCAGGGCACGGGATTTTGGTTTTTTTTTTTTTAAATTTTAAAATCGTCTTATACAACACAAAACCTAGTCTTCAACCCATAAGAGATCTGAAAGTTTAGACACGGCTTTTTGGGTGAATATTGGTGATCAAGATGCAATCATCCTGATTACATCCTCGTTTATGTTTCAAAGATCAAAATCAACAATTGAAGACCTAATTAAGATGATTCAAGGCTAAAATATTTGTATCATTCCTGGGTGTAGGGTTTGTAATAGTTAGATTCTTTCATAGAGCAATTGATCTTCAATCCTGACCTTCATTTATTCATTGAATGCTTAGAAATCACTTAAAGGCTTGAGTGAACTACGGTTTCCTACTCTTCCACTCCTCCCGTGTTAATGAGACTCAATTTAGTTGTGTCGAATATCATAAATATATATGAAATTTTGAGCTAAAAGGCAAGCATGTCATTATCCAGATGTGACATATGGTCGTGTGATCTGTAGCCGCACTTTAATAAGTTCACTTATTTCTTGAGTTTTCTATCAAAATCACCAAGTCACCATTCAAAACTACAAAATTAAAATAAAATACAATTAAGTGTTGATTCACAAGAATTTACAAAGAAAAATATATATAATATTAAGGAGAAAACCTAATTATTTCTTGCTTTCCAAACTTGCCATAGAGAAGAACAAAAGACAACGAATAGTAACCGTTAACTTAGAAAAGAGGTAACTACAGGTTAGTTGAAAAGGACATAATGGGGATGATGAATTGTACGTATACCGTTAATTGAAACTTCAATATCACATCAAAAATAGTGTAAAACAAGAACATAAAGAAGAAACTTACAAGGGTCAGCTTCACCACTCCATGAATAAGAAAGAAACTACCTACTACCATAATTCAAAACATGCTAAACATCCAGTAAGAACCACCAAAACAAGGACCAACTAAACATGAAAATCCATGCAACGTGCCACATAAGCTCGATGATGACAAGTTAATACTCCTACTTAACATCGAGACGTTCATTCCCATGCGATAATAGAATGATTTCATCTTCGGAATAGGCAAATTCTTGGTAAAAAAAATACAAGTAATTCTTCTATGTCCACATATATACTGTAAACCGTCTTCAACTTCTAACCCCTTCTTCCGGAGGAAATGATAGCGAACCTTAATATGTTGGTTTGATAGTGAAAAGTCGGGTTTTCAGCTAATAGAAACACTAGTAGATGTCTATACAATGATCATAGGGTGGTTGTAAGATATAAAGAGATGAATTGGTTGAATGTGATAACCACATATGTGTTTATGTTGCTATTAAGGTCTTCTATTACTTGCCCGTCTCAGCAATAAAGTTTTTATATTATTAGTTATGATCTCAAGATGCATGCTTAACAAAGGGATTGCAAATAAGTTACGCACTCCGAATGATGTTTTGATGGACTATTCTATATCATTGGTATTGGATGTTGTTACCATACTTTATATTATAAATTATACATTATTTTGACATCTGTTACCAACAGATCCATCAATTAATGCCAAGCTCGTTAACTCTCCTCGTGCATTTATTACCCTTGCGTAATTTATTCGTTTTTGAAACCGAATCTCGTCTTATTTGCCCTACGTGTAAATCCAAATCTTATAATATGATAGTTAAACTAATTAAATGAATATTTTAAGCATTATTAAAATGATCATGGGTAATAATAAATTAGCCTATTATTATTATGATTATTATTATTACTATTATATAGATAGTTTCACTAGTGAAAAACCTATCAAATCACGCTCGCGACGTCGCAAATCTTGACCGCACTCATATTATTTCTCGTCTCGCCATACTCGCACACATGTTTTTCTCTAAATTACTTCGTTAAGGGTTACAGTTATAAAGTTTGGGTTAATTAAAATTAAAATAAAAAGTTCAGGGTCTAAAATAAATATTTTTTAAACTAAAAGGAATTAAATCCTAAATAGTCTAGGGGTCTAGTTGTATATATCAATATATATATATATATATATATATATATATATATATATATATATATATATATATAGGGGAGGGTTCTAATGAAAACCATATATAATTGAAAATAAAAAAACCATTTATTCACCATTGATCTTTTTGATCTATGGTTAAGATTAATTAATAGTATTTTAGTAATTAAATGAAAGTTTATGAGTGTTTAAATAGGCATTAAGGGTAAAATAGGAAGAACATAAAATAATTAACTTCCTAAATTTACTCACATCTTCTCAATTTCTCTCACCTATCACCTCTTTCTTATATTTAAATAATCAAATATATTATTTTTATACTTTGGATTGAAAAATTAAATAATCATTGTTTTTTTTATAACTAAACTAAAGAATATGATTGGTTATGCATGCATCACACAGTGTTACGTATGCGTAACATTGTGTGTTACGTATATGTAACATTGTCATACGTATGTGTAAAATTGATGCTCGTAACAGTGGTACATATACGTAACAACAGAGTTACGTATATGTAGCAACAATGATCATACTGTGATTATGATAAACTACAAATCTTCATGTTCTTCGTGTTCATTATGTTTTAGTGTTACATATACGATGAAAAATATCATCTTATAAATTAAATAAATAACAGAATAGATTTAGTCAACACCTACCAAAATTAAAGGGGTTAAAATTACCATGCTAACCTTTTAAATAAAAAATTAAAAATGAAAGACAATTTTTTCATTGATATGTAGCAAATGGATGGCTGGTACGTATGCGTATGGACAATGTATGTAAGCTTATATGTAAGTCTTTGTTCGTTTAATAGTGCGGTTAGGGTTTGCTTATAAACTAAAGAAGGTTGGTACATATATGTAAGCTATAGGATTCTGTTATTATTTGGTGGCTTTGGTTGCTTAGGAACCGAACATGGCTTGGTACATATACGTATGATCCGTATATGTAAGGAGCTAAACTAATGTACGCTATTTATTATAGTTATATAATGGATGGAAAGGAGTAATTCAACATATTAGGGGTGTATTTTGGAACATGGCTTGATACATATACGTATGATCCATATATGCAAGCAACAAAATTAATGTACATTATATGTATTTTTGTTACGTATACGTAACCTATATACATAACGTGTTAGGGTTTTCTAATCTTCATCTTCTTTATCATAAATACTAAGAACACACTAGTATGTGCTTTTAAATATATAAAATATACAAGATTTCATTCATATCTTGTTGTGAATATTAAAAATCATCATTAGAAAAAATAGGAAAATCTCAAAAAAGACGATTTAAAATAGTATATCATCAAAAAATAAAATTAAATTAAACTCACAAAAATAATGATTTCTACGTAGAAGAAGAGGAAGATGTATCAGAAACCTCATGATGCACTTACCAACTTGAGTAATATAATAATTTGAATTGAAATTGATTTGCGGTGGAGAATATATTCGAACAACAAATAAAATAATTTTTTTTATGATTTATAGAGAAATAAAAGAATGAGTTAGTCAACAAATCAATTAATCTTAGAGTAAATCAAGGAATTATTAAATTTAGATAATTACTAAAATTAAATGATGTCAAATTTACAAAACTAACCTTTTAGTTCAAATATAAAAGGGAAAAAGGGAAAAAATCTAATTGGTTGAAAGTGGTTTTCATGATTTTCAATTATAAAATGGGTTTTCATTTGATCCCTCCTATATATATATATATATATATATATATATATATATATATATATATATATATAAATATATATATATATATATATATATATATATATATATATATATATATATATATATATATATATATATATATATATATATATATATATATATATATATATATATATATATATATATATATATATATATATATAGGGATCCATTCAAATGAAAACTAAAATTTTGTAAAGAACCAAAAGAACCATCACACACCATTGATTGTTTAGATCTATGACTATAAATAAAAGGGATAAAACTGTAAAATTACATCAATTAAAAACCACACATGTAATAATTCAAGGGGCAAAAATGGAAAAACCATTCCATTTTCATAACTGTAGCAACTCACGTGACGTGGGCCATGGTTTTATTCTATATCTTTTATTTAAACATGTTTTGACTACTAGAAGATCAACCTAAATATATATTAAATTAAGATACAAATCTTGTATGAGTTTATTATGAATTGTACACATTTTATCTTTTTAAGTTTTAACATGTAAATTAGATCCCATAACGTGCGAAGTCTTCTCTACTGATATATACAGGAAAGCGTTGATTTATGACAAATTGTATTTAATAAAGACTTTGAAAAATCAAACTTATCATCTCATAAATGTAAATAACATCTTAATGTTTCTGAATATTATAACAGTAATAAAACCATATTTTTGGTTACATTATCTCATATATTTGAACAATAGTGCACTTGTGCATAATTTGATAATTGTACAGTGACGCATCTAGTAGTTGTTATATACATAATTGGAGTCATAGTTTAATCTTAACATCTTGAATTAGTGAATTATCATCAAATCTATATATAACATACATGCTATCCATGTAAACATACAAACAGAATTTTTACCTTGACTATTAATTTAACTCATAAAAGATATAAAACTATGTAACGAACACATGATAAGTTCACTATTAGTCATGAATTAGGGGTTTAATAACGCCTTATATTATTAGATAACATGTACTTGAGACACATTCCAACAACATAGTGATTAACATCATCAAGAAACTATTGTTCTCTTCATTAAAAAAATTCGATATATGCATCAACACATCTAAAATTTATATGCAATAATACATGTAATTAACATCCTCCCTTATCTCATAAACTCTCATTCATAACATATTGATTTTGACTCAATACAAGCAGCGTCATTCAATGCATGATGTAGATAATGTGCATTAATGCATATATTCATCTGCTTGCAAATTCAACCAGTGACGGTTATCAACAACCATAATTTGAAGATTGAAGTTGTTAATTTACCAAAATGACCCTGTTCATAATTAATTAATTATAAAAATTAAAAAAAACTACCAAAAAATGGGTGGTTGTAAATAGTTCTTTTGGTTCTTAATAAAAATTTGGTTTTCATTTGAATGTCCCTCTATATATATATATAATATATATATGGAGAGGATCATATAAGAACCCTTGTTTATTACGATAACCCATTACCCAACTAGTGGTCCACAGCAGGCCACGTCGCCACTGTAACTTAGAGTTACAGTGGGTAAAACTAGTGGTCCAAAACGAACGTTAAATTTTTTTTAAAAAAATACAACAAGACTATACTCAAATTAAAAATATTAAAACGATCTATTTAATGGTGTAATTTGTTTTAAAAAATAACGTCATACAAAAAAAATTAAAAACGTTATAAAAAATGATGGAGTTTTTAAAAAATAGAGGGAAATTTTGAAAATGGGAAAAAATTGTTACATCAGTGGTGTAACGCGATGTAAATGTTAGTTACAGTGGTGTAAGTGTTCATTACATTAGGGTTAACGGGTTATTGCAATTTTGATGGATTCTCAAAGGAACCGCACCTTATATATATATATATATATATATATATATATCTCTGTGTGTGTGTGTGTGTCTGTATATATATATATATGTGTGTGTGTGTGTGTATGTGTGTGTGCATATATATATACATATGTATGTATATGTATATATATATATATACATATACATATATATATGTATGTATATGTAATATATATATGTATGTATATGTATATATATACACACATATATATATGTATGTATATGTATATATATATGTATATGTACATATATATACATATATATATATATGTATGTATATGTATATATATATATATGTGTGTGTGTGTGTGTGTGTATGCACAAATGCATTAAACCATTGACCGAACACCCATTCGCAAACCCTACCTTCTGCCGCCACCGTACCACCACCGTGAACTGTCGAAATTGGCCCCATTTGCCTCCGTTATCCATCGTTTGTCGCCGCCGTCTCGCCGTTTACTTGATTCGTAGGTAACCGATTGTCATGAACTTCGTTTCGTTTCATTTCGTTTCGTTATTTTGTCGCGATTGGTTCGGTTGAATCGGGTTTTCATTTACGCTACATGTGTGTATGTATACACTGGTATGTATACGTATATAAACGTATGTATGTATCGATGCGGGTATATATATATATACATTGTATGTGTATGTATATATGTGTTTCGGTATATATGTATATATATATATGAATGCATGGGTATGTTGTGTGTATGTATGCGTGTGTGTGTGTGTATATATATGTATATGGTTGTGTGTATGCGTATGAAGTATGTGTGTGTGATGTCCAGGGGTGGACCCAGAAAAGTTTTTCTCCGGGGTCAGTTTTTTTCAGTTTTCAAGTAGATGTGTATATCTCAACTCAATGGTGAAATTTTGTTTTGGGTCTGGTCAGATCATACAAAATAAATTACAATCACATTAGAAGACATTTGACAAAGATACGATTTCATTATAAAGTAAAACACATTACATTTTATAGTTGTTTTTTATGTGTCTTCATCTATTGAAAAATATACACTACATCATCAATCGAAACCTTCTTAAAAACTTCTTTCTCAATGTAGCAAATTCAAATATTGTTTAAGGTATTCTTCTAAAAAAAGTTTAAAGATAATTAAGGAATGTTAATAGATTAATGAAATGTGTATTAGGTGTTTAGTTAAATAAATGAGCTTAGAGATTTTATACAAAATAAACCTATTGGTGATTATTCTGATATTATTTTTCTTAACTAAGTGAGCTATTATTTTAACTTTTAGTGGGTTAAACATTCCAATAAAAATGAGGATTAGGGGTCGTAAATTTTTTTATAGGGGTCAGTATTAAAAAATACACGGGGTCAGTAAAAACCGTCAATACACATTCCACATAAGGGTAAAAATCTGCGGGGTTAGTTGACCCCTCCTCGTACTTCTTAAGTCCGCCCATGGTGATGTCCATATTGTGTATGTACGTGTGATTTCATTGTGGGTGTATACGGCTGTGAGTGTGTGTGCTGCAACTTGTGTATATGCAACTATGGTGTGTGTGTGCAAGTGGTGGTGGTGAGTGTGTTGGGGAAGTGTGTGTTAAGTGTGGGTGTGGGCATTGTAGTTGTGTGTGTTGTGTGAGTTGTGAGTTTAGGTGTGAAAGATTGTATATCTATTGTATGTATTATACATACATACAGATATATATACATAATGTATATATACCATTATATATATATATATATATATATATATATATATATATATATCTGTGTTGTGTATGTGTGTGCATGTGTGTGAAATAGATGTATAAATATGTGTGTGCCTGTAGGTATGTATTCATATATGTGTGAGTTTAGTGTGTGATTGTGTATGTAAAAGTGTGTTGGGTGTGTATATATATATTATATATATATATATATATATATATATATATATATATATATATATATATATATATATATATATATATATATATATATATATATATATATATATATATATATATAGATATATATATATTATATATATATATATATATATATATTTGTGTGTGTGTGTGTGTGTGCGCGCGCGCGCGTGTGTGTGTGTGTTTGTTGAGTGTTAGTATGTATAATTTATATGAATGTGAGTGTTGTTATCTATTGTTATTATTATTAAGATTAATACTATTATTATTATAGTTATTAATAATATTAATATTATCATCATTGTCCTTATATGGTGTAGTAAAGTGTAAAATATATTTACACACATATATATTATATTTGCGTCCAACTAAACATGTAATCAAATTATTATAATTACATATATGTGGACGTAATCATAAATACCTATATTTATGTGTGAGCTGCCCTTCAACCCGAGCCGACCCGAGACCAACCGGATTTATATCGATACTCTTTAGACGTGTTTTAATACTTAGTCACAATTAATTATAGGTGCTTGATTGTTTCATTGCTCTTATCTTTAGAAGTCTTTTCATCGCTTTATTTCCGAATCTTTACAAGGTGAGTTCACGGTCCCATTTTCATTACAATTTTATAAATCTTTGGGGGAAAGTATGCTCACTCATTTCAGCTGTAAACTCAATTTATTTTGGATTAACGTGTTACTGTTTGCAAGCTATATCTTATGCATGAGTTTCTGTGTGGTTCTTTAATCACAACTATTTAACTCCAGTGTCGGAGCCGACGGACAGGTATTGATCGTACTATTGGGTGATGACTCCACCCATGTATGTTAGTATACTAGTTGAGACTGACTGTGGTTGACCCATCAGTGAATATGTTCTGGCAATTTTTGTGTGGTTCGTCATAGGTTCAGTTATGATGCTCATGTGATATTACTTGTGATAAACTTTATACACTTATGATCCATAAACTCATACACAGCAACAAGTTTTTAATCTATATTTAAACTTGTGAACTCACCAACCATTTGTTGACTTTTGAGCATACCTTTTCAGGTGATCACAATCAAAGGGGATAGCTATAACCGATGCCTTAGCAGAGACCCTAAGGATTTCTAGATCTGCATTAGTGTTTTGACTGTCATTTGAACTCGTTTATGATTACTATGTTAAACATTTCTGTTTGTTAGATCTTATGTTGAATTCGATATTCATTAATCGATAGACTATGCTGGTCATGTAACTGACTAACCATGACACAAGTCACCATTGTGTCAGGTGACGTCATGACACGTGGATCTTTACATTTATTATGTATCTGTAAACTAACAGGTGTTATGATGATCCCGTCCGTTACATCCTCGTGTTTCTGCAATAAGCGGGGGTGTGACAAATTAGTATCAGAGCCATTGGTTATAGAGAATTAGGTGGATTATTTGACCTAGACTATGACCTAAGTACCCACATATAGTATGCATAATAGGATTATGTGTGTAACAATATATATGTGAATGTTTTAAATGCATTATTGTTTATGCTTACATAGCCTGTCTTACAAGCTATCTATGGTATACTTAATTGAGAAGGTTGTGGGTATTATATTATCTATTTCTACCTTGAGAAAGCACTCGATACTCGCATCCTATCGTTATGTATTTGACTTATATTTTGTTTGGGTTGATAAGGGCTTTATAAGAACTCTCTTATGGACTTAGGTTGTTAATCCAACTTTTATTCCATGCATCTGGCGATGTCGCATTTGCTATATGCTCCCTTATTTATAACTTATTGGGTTGAATCTTGGAAGACGGACGTGCTGGCTAAGACGACACCAGTAGACAAGAGATGTGACGTATTCAGATTAAATGACTACTTCATCATAGTTTGGATTAAAGTACATGGATTCTTTCGACTATTCCTTGCTCAAGTGAATGTTTACTTAATCGAGTCCTTTGTACAACTCCAGTTATTTAACTCTTCGTTAATAACCAGATCCTTGATACTCAAATCATGGATAACACTCTGTACTTGACAAGATATGTTAACTTCGGTAGGTGGATCTGGTGTGAACATGCAAAGCAAATTACTATTACGGGTGCACACGTAATTGCAACTTGCAGTGTATGTGAAGCCTGGCGAATCTTGCCATGAGATAACGATCATGGTTAGTACAAATCTTTCATTCTATACCTTGGGAAACTAGATTCATAATCCTAATAAGAATTTGTTAATAACGATGAAACATTTATAACCTCTACTCTTATTTAAGTTCCATTCATATTATGATACCAGTCCTAGTCCTAATGAGACATTGCTCCTTTTAGCATTTAATAAAATATGAAATAAACTATTTGTTTAGAATGTTCGTGGCCTTCGCAAAGCGGCAACAGAGTGATGCTACTCCCTACACATATATTAACTTTTTTGATGGATTAATGTTGAAACTTAGAGCATTAATAGTTTTAATTTTCTATCATTATCTCTTGATGGAGTAATCAGATGTCACATAACCAGTTTAAGCAATGTCCTTGGTATAATATGGATGTGGTGGGAACGTTGCGGGAAACCCTATATATAAGCATAACCGATATACTAAGAATGTACCTGAACTGGGCTATGTGATGATGTTAATGAAATGAAGTAAGAAATGGTGGAAATGATAAAGTGACAGAATTGGCTGTACATACAAGAAATTCTTGACATACTGGTCGAAGGAGTATGATGAGAAATGGAAAGCAATAGCCCTGACCCATTTGATTAAGAAAATAAACAGAAATTATATGAATATCGACAGCTATGCTTAAAACCAGAAGATGAAGGCCTCACTCATAATTGTAATATGTAGCCCAAGCTGAACTGGGCACCAGAACAAGTTGGAAACAAACAGACTCAAGTAATGGCTATTACCAAAAATTAAGGATTAGGAAGACTATGGAAATCAAGCTCATGGAAATCCAGCACGCAGTAGTGTAATTGCAATCGGAGCGGAATACGTTTTCCAAGACCCGACCATTTGTACGGATTAAGATATCCTCAATAGTTATGACTCCTCTGTGTTACTTAATGCTAGGGCAGATGATAGCTTTGATTCTTCTGAAATTACTCCTTACCTTGGCATGAACCCAGTTCCTTACCAATGGTAATAGTTAGAGATTGCATATAAGTACAAGAAGATCATGTCTTTGACATGGAGTTAATTCCGTTTGGATTGGTTATCGAAGCATGAAGCCGAGAAAGTCTGTCAGGAGAAGGTGGTACGTAATTCTCTATTAAATGAAGAAGTGCTTAAGATTCAATGAGAATGACCTGAAAAGGATCTAAGACTTATTTTACAGGAAGATTTGTCAATGCCTAAAGAAGTGATGTTGCGTATTTCTAGCACATATGGTAAAGAAGAAGGCATAAGAAAGAAAGTTGAAAGATATTCCTATAGTACGTGACTTTCCAAAAGCCCTTCCTTGTGACTTAACAGGATTGTCCCCTCTTCATCAAATAGAAATTCTAGAATGATATGAGTCTTAGAGCAAGTTCTGTTGCAAAGGCACCGTATCAATTAGCACCAACACAAATGAATGAATTATCAAGTAAGCTACAAGAGCTCTTGGATCAAAGTTTTATTCGACGTCACTGCTATGGGGATCACCGATCTGATTGGTTGAAAAGAAGGATGGGTCGTTCTAGTTGTGCATAGATTATCGAAAGATGAACAAGTTGACTATCAAAAACCAATACCCTCTCCCTAGTAATTATGATTTATTTGATCAGTTGCATGCAGGACGCAACGTACTTCTCAAAGTTAGAACTCTGGTCAGGTTATTAATAATTAAGGGTTCAAGAAGACGAGACCCGAAGGAAACGTTTAGGACTCTTTACAGAAATTATGAGTTCTTAGTCATGTTGTTTGGGCTGACCAATGCTCCGATAGTGTCCATGGATTTGATGAACCGGGTATGTAAGCCGTATTGGATAAAGTTGTAATCGTGTTTGTAGACAATATCTCATCTATTCCCGATTAAAGGAAGACCATGATCAATGTTTACAGACGATACTGAAATTATTACGAGAAGAGTAACTATACACCAAGTTCTCCAGGTGTGAGTTCTAGTTGTGTGAGGTGAAGTTTTAGGGCATGTGGTTTAAGAATAGGAAATTCACATTAATCCATGAAAGTTCGAAGCAGTGAAGTAGTAGGATGCACCTAAGGATCCCTCGAAAATTAGGCCATTCTTAGGATTGGCTGGATACAATCGATGATTCACTGCGAACTTATCAAAGATCGCTCAACTTTTAACAATGTTAACTCAACAGGATAAGAACCGATTAATTTTCCCTCATGGGTCAAATGCCTTCATGGCATTTTGTGACGCCTCACATGAAGGGTTGGTTCCATTCTAATGCAGAAAGATAAAGTGATTGCTTACGCCTCAAGACAACTTAAATACCTATATTTATATGTGAGTAGCCTGTTGACCTAAGCCGACCCTAGACCAACCGGATTTATATCGATACTCTTTATACGTGTTTTAATACTTAGTCACAATTAATTATAGGTGCTTGATTGTTTCATTGCTCGTATCATTAGAAGTCTTTGATCGCTTTATTTATGAATCTTTACAAGGTGAGTTTCACGGCCCTATTTTCATTACAATTTTATAAATCTTTGGGGAAAAGTATGCTCACTCCTTTAAGCTATGTACTAAATTTATTTTGGATTAATGTGTTACTATTTTCAAGATATATCTTATGTATGAGTTTCTGTGTGGTTCTTTAATCATAACTATTTAACTCCGGTGTTGGAGCCGACGGACATGTATTGATGGTACTATTGGGTTGACACTCCCACCCATGTATGTTAGTATACTAGTTGAGACTGACTGTGGTTATGATCGACCCCTGGGTGAATATGTTCTGACTATTTCTGTGTGGTTCGTCATAGGTTTGGCTGTGATGCTCATGTGATATTTTTTTGTGATAAACTGTATACACTTATGATCCATAAACTCATACACAACAACAAGTTTTCAATGTATGTTTAAATCTGTTAACTCACCACCCATGTGTTGACTTTTGAGTATATCTTTTCAGGCGATCACAGTCAAAGGGGATAGCTATAGCCGATGTCTTAGCAGAGACCTTAAGGATTTCAGTAGAGCTGTATTAGTGTTTTGACTATCATTTGAACTCGTTTATGTTACTATGTTGAACATTTTTGTTTGTTGTATCTTATGCTGAATTCGACATTCGTTAATCGATAGACTATGCTGGTTGTGTAACTGACTAACCACGACACAAGTCACCATTGTGTCAGGTGACATCATGACATATGGATCTTTGTATTTATTATGTCTTTGTAAACTAACTAGGTGCTATGATGATCCCGTTCGTTACATCCTCATGTTTCCATTATAAACGGGGGTGTGAAATTATTATTTATGATCTCAAGTGAAGTCATTCTTTGACATAAGTTTGAATATAATGTAAGTCTTGACAAATCAGGCAAGCAGGAGTTGTTAGTTTAAGTATAATGGCATGAGTAGTCAATTGGTCTATTAAAACATAAGATGTTTGCATGTGTCACCTGTTAGCTTTTCATTACTATATGTTTAATGTGTTAATGATAATTACCTTCTATATAAAATTTTTGTGTGGTGTTATTTATGAAACTATGTCATTTATATAAAATTCAATACTTTTACTATTGGTTTGAATAGATATGAGTTGTCGGTCATGCTTACGCGTGTAAAGGGTTCATAGATATGTTATATCTAAAGTAGTTGTTAGAAGAATTATGAACCTAATCACCTGGTAGTTCAAAGGTGAAACCATCTTGGTATAATGTTCTGGTGATATATTTAATTTGGGTAATATAGCTTGCTTTAATACGCATGAGTAACCAAACTGGTATGAGGAGCTGTATTTACTTTCAAAATGACCTAGTAATCGCTGATGTGATCTTGTCATTTGTATCTATATGAGCCATATATACCAAAGATAAGTATTATCAATGCAACGCAACATTAATAATCACTGTTGTGCAATGTCATATTCTATACAATTAAATAATATAGTTGTTGGGACCGTGTACGTACGGAGTACTAACTGATTCTGCGCGTATATCAACTCAAATAGTGTGGAATCCTATTTGATTGGCGATTCAATCAGTGAGAGCGAGAATCTGATCAATTCTATGATGAAACAAACATTAAGAAAGATCAAGAATTGATCAGAAACGAACTATGAAGTTGGAATGATGAACAGAGACTCTCTGGACTGCTAGGGTATGTGGATATTCGAAGTGTTACGTTTTTCCACGAATTAAGTGGTATTTATAGGTTCGGGTTTTCCATTCGTACGACTGAACCAATAGCATGGTTCAGTCGTGCAACTGAAGCACGCAGTTGATCCATCCGCTCGACTGAAGGTCCAGTCGTGCGACTGAGTCAATCTCATGTCATAATCGTGCGACTGATCCAGTCTCTTGGTTCAGTCATGTGACTGGTCCATTAGCATAATGTGTTCATGCGTATGGTCTATTAGTATAGTCCATTCGCATGAGAACTTCACACAATTAAGTTTAAACATGTTTCTCAACCATTTTTGACTAAGAATTATGCAAACAATCATAAACCTATATAGTTAGTTCAATATGCGTTATTACACTATAAACAATGAAATATTAAACATTATAAGCATCAACCACATATTGTATTTCATTCATACCATTCAATTATATATATGTAAGACATGAAAGACATTTTACATTTGGCTTCTAAACTAGGTACACATGTATCAACAAACTCCCTCTTGGACCTAGTTTACATCATTGTCTAACATTCTTCATCAGCTCATCAAACTTCTTGTACTTTTCCTTTCTTGTAACTCCGGCATTTATCTCAAATACGAAACAGAGTCTTATAACATTTTGAAACTGAAGGGCTTGTACAATGTCTTGCGAAAAAAAACAGTGGCCACTTGTACAATATGTATACATCATCAGCAGATAAGTTCATCAGCCAAATTGGGTCAAATACCCAAATAGTATCCATTTGGCTCTCTTTTTGCAAGACTACAACAACTTCACCTGTTCTCCAATCATAGTACCACCACTTGAAGTGTGGAGTTAATTCCTGTGGCATTTCCCTTAGAAGGATTCTTGACATTGTGCGCGAAGGACTCCACTTCAACACTACCGTCGACTTTCCAGTAATGGAATCAACTTCAGACCTTCTGATATATCTCGTCGGTTGTTGAGGTCTAAAGTTAACCCACCTGGTGTGGTACTCTCTCCTCAATGCAGCCTCAAACCAGCCTGACATCTCTCTCGGGTCAACATATAGCAACTTTAAGCGTGCTAGCTGGTTGAGCTCAAAATCGGGAAAAGTCTTTAGATCATGTGGAAATCTAAAGTACTCTATTCCCTTCTCCCTCTTCACTGCATAAACATTCAGATCCTTAAAATATGCCCATGCTATAATCTTTCCTGACACCTTTAGATGCTTCTTCACTTTGTAGAGCTTGGTGTAGGCACTCGGCTTTGGAGTAGTGTGCTGGGCTCGGATCTCTGCAAACAAGCCGCCCATTCAGCCTTTTTGAGGTCAATATCGGCGTCTGAGGCTTGGGCTTGGCTTTCTGACTTCTCTGCCTCCTTCTCCATCTGATCCAGCTTATCAAATGTATCATTGCTGAGAGTATCACCCAAATTCGGAACCACATTTCCCTCTCGGTCTATGAACTCTGGATAATGCTAGGCCGTGACGTCTTCAATCTCTATTTCTTCCACATCATTAAGCTCGTCATCACTAGCCACGTCAACGGTAGGAGCGTCCTTGACAATCTCGTCCGGGTCAAGCCAGAACATCTTAGCAAGTTGCTTATCAGTAAGGTCATGAATTATTTCTCCTTCTTCGGGAGCATAACTCACAGACCTCCTGTTAATCCCTTGCAAATCAAGTATCATTGTAAGTTGAGACTTGATTTGCTAAAGGGGAGTAACATCATACTCATCTTGCTGAGATGATTGATCTGCTTCATTTAAACATGTAAATACATCAACCGTTAGTAATTCATCAAGACAATCAACATGCCATAAAGATACATAAACATTAAGTGCATAAGTTTAAAACAAATTTCAAGAACAAAAGCTTTCAAACACATAAATATCTAAGCATTACTTTTGCCTAGAATAGCTGGCTCGTCAGCACGTGGGGCAGAAGATGATGCTCCTTGGTCTTGATTTCTCTTTGTCCTTCTCTCTCGACCCTGAGCTGAGGCAGATGCAGCTGCATCTCCTTTATCATCATCATGCCTTCCTCTTGTCTCTTCATCATCACAGCCCTCATCGTTATCACTATCATCATCTTCACCATCATCATCATCATCATCATCATCATCTCCTTCTCTTATCTTGAGTGGCTCATCCTTTGATCCCTTGAGCTTGAGCATGATGGTCTTATTGGAAGCCTCCAACTCCTTTATCTTCTTTGCTGATTGGACGTTATGCTCCTGGAGTTAGGCAATTTGCTGAGCTTGCTGTGAGATCTGCTGTGCTTGGGTAGCGTTTAGCTCCTCAAGCTGACGTAGTCGGGCAACCTTCTCTTTATCAGCAGCCAACAGCTTCAGCACCATACGGTTAAGTGCTGACAGCTGTTCCTCTACTCCAATAGGAGGTAGAGATGATCCTGTGATGAATGATGGTCCGACTTGGTGGCTGGTGGTGGTAGTGGTGGCAGTGGTGAATATGGGTGGTGGTGTATAAATGGGTGGTGAAGTGTAGGCTGTAGTAGTGGAAGGTGGAGGTGTAGTAGTAGTGGTGGAGGGTGTGGCAGTGGTAGTGGGTGGAGTGGTAGTGGTGGTGGGTGGAGTGGTAGAAGTGGTGGTTGGAGTGGTAGTAGTGGTGGCAACCAAAGTGAACCTGGGCCTCTTCCCCTTCTTCCCGTAGGGTTGAGCCATTCTCTTTCTCCTCGAGCCCTTGGAGACAGTGGCTCCCCCTTGGCTATTGGGCTTGTCTGGGGTGTAAGATGGATCAGTTGCAGCCTCCCCAGACTCACCCTGGTGCCCACCTACCGCCCTAATCCCCCTCTCGGAGGCTACGACCCGACTCCCCACTGTTCGCACCAGAGGTTCCTCATCCTCCTCCTCCTCCTCATCAGGTCGGAAGTCCTGAGGGAAACCTGCAGTCTCTGCTCCTCCTCGGGTGGATGATGGAGATGTGACATCAGTAGTAGTGACCCTAGATTAGGTGGGGCCAGCATTTCCACCATCACCGCTATCATCATCATCAGAATCATCAGTGGGGAGCACGATCTGCTCAGTGTCTGAGTCACTGTCATCGTGGCGCCACTTCCTCTTCGCTGGCGCCACGTAGTCCTCTCGGGCCAATTGCCCAAACAACCGCCTGACAAGGGGTTTCACCTGCTTCCCCCTGTACACCTTAATCCTGCCTAAGGTGGTATCGTCCATCACCTCAAGCACCACGGCATCCTTCTTCTCCTTTGGCAGTAAAGGGAGCTTCTAGTCAATAATCATCTGCATAAAGCGAGGGTAGATGCAGAAGCTCTCCTTGCCCTTCGCCTCAATGTTCTCCACCAGGTAGGTGAAGATCATCCTCGAGAAGCTGAACGGATGGTTTAGCACCAACGCCATATAGGCGTTCTGAATCTGATCCGACATCTCATCGAAGCCTCCCTTTCTTGAGGCAATGCACTTAAGCAGCACATATGCTAAGTACTTGAATTAGGGGCACAGGTTGCTCTTATTGAGCACACCTGCGTTGATATCCCCCGAGTACTTGGCCCGCAGAAAATAACCTCGTACAGTCAGTGGGTGCAGTCGTTTAGGGCAGTCTGCATCATCCCCAAACTCCAAGACTATCCTGAGATCGTTTTTAGTGATCTCTATAGCCTAACCAAAAATGGAGCTCCTGATACAATGGGGCTCTAAGGACCTGTCGACTACAGAGCTTTCCCAAAAAGCCTGCTGAACTGAGCCGTACAGAGTGCACTGAGTCGATATAGCACGGAAGATCCTCGATCTCCGTAAGAAGGTAATAATGCCCAAGAACTCAGCCGTGTTCCGAGAGGTCAGATCCAGATGAGCACAAAGGTTATGCTTTGTGCTCATAGTCCAATGACTTGCCATCTGTTACACAATGTAAATAAACATTAGTGTGTGTCAATGAGTAACAATTTGATTCATTGGACTTGAAATCTTCTGTTCTGTCATGCGAATGAACTGTGCGACTGAGAACTAGTCGTGCGAATGAGCTCATACGTACGACTGAGCATGTGACTGGGCTTAGTCGTATGCTATCCCATGCGTTTACATCAGTCGTGCGACTGAGCTCACATGCATGGTTCAGTCGTGCGATTGAGCCATTCATCCAGCTCAGTCATACGATTAAGCCATTCGTACAGATCAGTCGTGCGATTGAAGTTCATCAGGGTGTCCATTTCCATGACAGACTGTTTTGTTTTTCAAATTCAAATTTTTTGCAAAACTTGATGTTAGACTTCGTAGTTTGGCTCATTAGTCTCTCAAATGACCGACATAACACCTAATACTTTTATTTGAACAATATACTTAGTTTTATAGGTTTCTTAGGCAAACTAAGTTTCGGTTATGTTTAGGGCTTAAATTCAATCATTAGGGCACAAATTGATTGAAATTTGGAGTGAATATCATCGCGCATTACCCGGATTAACACTAGAAACGTTAGATCACAACACTCAGTGGTCTAGAATAGTCAGAAAAAATCGGGCTGAGTAACAGTGCTTCATGCGATTTTAGGGCGATTGAGGGTGAATGGGCTTCTGCGACCGACTCCTCCTCTATTTATACTAGGGTTCCTCCAGTCGTGCGACTGGATCCATTCGCACTCTTCAATTGTGCGATTGGCTCAGTCGGTCACATTCAGTCGTGCGACTAGGTTTCAATCGTGCGATTGACTTATTCGGTCACCTCCATTCATGCGATTGGTTCAGTCTTGTGGTCCAATCATGTGAATTTACTCATGCTTATGGTCCAATCGCACGTCTGGTCAATACGTGTGGGTTAGTCGTGCGATTGGGCTCATACGTGTGGTTCAATCATACGGCTGGTCCATACTCATGGTCCAGTCGTGCGAATGGCTCATACGTATGGTTTAATCGTACTGCTAGTCCATACTCATGGTCCAGTCATGAGAATGGCTCATACGTATGGTTTGACTTTATGACCATTTTACACTTAGCCCTATTAACAATTGATAAAACATTTTCAGCATTCGATCATCTCAGACATGACCATTTTAACTTAGAAAACTGTTGATCACCTCAGACGTGATCCTTTTAACAGTAAAAGCATTTTGTCACCTCAGACGTGACCCTTTTAAGTGATTAAATCCCAGATAGAATTCCAATGCATAGTCTGATATTTAATAACTGTTGGACCAAAAGAACCAATGAGCCAGATCAAAAAACCTTTAAGTCCCACAGACATCATAACAACTGAAGAAGGCTACATCAGCTGAAGACATCAGCTGAAGACATGTACTGAATACAAAGTCTGAAGTTCAAGTATTGAAGACAAAGTCTGAAGTTCAAGTACTGACGACAAAGTTTGAAGATCAAGAACTAAAGACAAAGTCTGAAGGTATCTACTGAAGACAAAGTCTGAAGTTCATCTACTGAAGATAAAGTCCGAAGTTCAAGTCTTCAGAGGTTGTGACAACAGCTGAAGTAGTACTCTTCAGTAGTTGTGATGGTTTTATTTCAGTAGTTTTCTTTTGTAGTTTCAGTAGTTTGGTTTCAGTAGTTTGGTTAATGTAAAACGTCTGAAGAGCTTGTTCTTCAGACGTTGTAGCTTCAGTAGTTATAGTATTAGTTTACACTTAGCTTTTGTAAGAAGATGTCAGCTATTGTAGACATCTTCAGTGGTTATGTTTTATCTTCAGTTGTTATTTGTAAAACGATTAGATGTCACTATCAAGTGACATCAGCTGACGTCTCCTTCCTTTATAAAAGGAAGGTTGACCTAATTTGTAAAGTGCCGAAGCGTGTGTTGAATGAAAACATTCCTTTTTTTAGAAATACTTTATCTCTCTATAACTGTACTGTTTTATTAAAATATCATTTGTGTTCTTGCTTGAATTTCTTCTAATTCTTATGCTATTCCACTGTGAATCAAATCTAATTGATCAAAATAGATCCGAGATCCCTTCAAATGGTATCAGAGCCGGTTAATCATTAATCGATTCAACAATTGATCATTGAAACTGCTCTTTTGATATCTACGTTTGATTGAATTAGCAAATTTGCAAGAATTGGTTATAAGTCTGAGTTTCTGTTGCTTCTGGTCAATTAATTTGAGGTTCTAGGTGTTTTGAGCTAGATTTGTTGAAATTACTTTGAATTTGCTTGAATTTGTGAAAATGGCGACACCAACCAAAGATCCTCACAATACTGGCTCCTCAACAAAGCCTCCGATGCTTGTTAGGAGTGAGTATAACATATGGCAACGACGTATGCTCCATCACCTATCTATCAACAGCACAGGATGTTGGAAATCTGTGGTGCATGGACCATATAAGCCTATGGTGAGTCTTCCGGAAACAAAAGAGATGGGTCCGAAGAAACCTGATCAATATTCGGATGAAGATCTAAAGAGTTCGAAATTGATGCTAAAGCTCATGGAATTCTGGCCATGGCACTGCCTAATGAAATCTATATAGGGCTTATGCATCATGAAACTGCACATGACCTATGGGTTGCTCTGAAGGAACAATTTGGAGGAACTGATGAGGTTTTGGCAAACACTAGAGAAATCCTTGCCCAGCAATATGAGACATTCTCTCATAGGAAGGGTGAGTCTCTGACTCAACAGTTTGAGCGATTTTCCTGTTTGATCTCTGAGCTGAAAATGGTTAAACAAGAATATACAAACAGCCAGATGAACAACCGATTCCTTAGATCCCTGCCTGAGAGATGGGATACATACACTATTGTCCTACGCTCCATTGCAAATCTGGATACTCTATCTCTCACTCAACTTCATGGGAAACTGTTGACATTTGAAAGAGAGATAGAACAGAAAAGAAAGTTGTCTTCATCTGGAAAGCTCACTGATGACTTTGTACCAGGCAACACTGCACTGGTTGGTCAGGAGTCAGAGTATGCTGCATCAGAAGTTTCCTATGATGAGCATATAGATTTCTCTACAAACATTGGAGAACATGCTTTTGTTGGTGTGGATTGTAATTCAGGTGGTAGCAGTGATAATTTGTGCTTTTTAATGGAGGATTTGAAAGGAATTCCAGATGATGATCTGGAAGAGATGGATATTTTAAGCCAAATGGCAATGATCAATATCAGATCACAAAAGTTTTACAAAGAACTGGTAGGAAATTCCCAGGTCTCTCTGGCAAAACCAAAGTTGGTTTTAACAAGAGTAAGTTAAGGTGTCACAAGTGCCATAGGCTTGGACACTTTGCAAGAGAGTGTAGATCATCTGGATCTAACTCATCTGCACCCTTTGTGACCTTCCCAAGCAATAGCTCACAAAACAAAGGGCAACATTTCACCAGTTCTGGTCATCCTCCACAAGCTCAATCATCACCTGCATATTTTGTCCCTCAAGGTCATATGCCATATCCTTACCCCTGCTTCTACATGCCTCAGACAAGCCAGGTTCAAGCACCCATAGCTCAACAACCACATGCCCTACCTGAGCCTCAACCATCTCAATCTCATCAACAATCTCAATCTCAACCACAATATAGCTTTTTCACCCCTGGAGTTGTTGATTGGAGCAGTTTACCAATGACATTTCTGGTCATCATGAACAACTGTTTCCTGGTGCTGGTCAACATGGTGGTGACAATCCTTTTGAAATCTTGCTCTTATGGCCCTGGAGTCTACTGATGGTTCCTTCTCAAATGCTTCAACATCACATGTATCACAGGTATCTTTAGAGGCCAAGGCCAAGTTATGTTCTGAATCATGCATAGCCATATTTGCCTCTATTAGAGAAGCAAATGTAGCTTAAATCAATAAAAATCTTGAGCTAGAGAAAGTACTTTCCAAAAGAAAAGCTGAGTTTAAGTCTGTGCTAAATGAAAAGAATGATGAGATTTACAAATTAAAATGCCAAATCACTGATGACAAAGCAAAGGAAGAGGTACTTTTAGAGAAGTATAAGGACCTCAAAGAAACTCTTGCATCTACCCAGGTAGAGTGTGAACGCTGGGTAACATCATGCAAGGGTTTTGAAATCTTCTCAGCAAACAAACAGCTTCAAATGTGAAGTTTGGGATTGGTTATAATCACACTGCTCCTCCTACAGATTTTACTCCCAAATTAGAAGTAGAATCTGAAGGAGAAAGCAATGACCAATCCACCTCATCATGTAATTCATCCTTTGATAATGCACCAAAATTAGAAGATGAAGTCAACATTAATACCTCAGAAAACCAATCAGCTGATATTGACACAGTTGAGGGTTCTAATGCTGACAGTCACATGATCAGGAGAGAGTTGATCACTTCAGGTGTTGTCTCACATAGTACTCAAAGTACTGATGGGCAAGTCACAACACCTGAAGAACAAACCCAAACTACTGAAATAAAGAGGGTTTGAAAACTGCTGAAGAATCTATCAGGAAGTCTGAATGTAGTGATAGAAAACTACTAAAGAACAAATCTTTAGTAGTTAAGACTCCTTCAGTACTTAACACATGTACTGAAAGGAAGAAAGTACTGAAGAACAAATCCTCAGTAGTTTCATCTTTTAGCAGTTGATCAACTGAAGATGAAGAAAAAGCCATGTGAAATATGTGGCTTATTCAATCATCTCACTAATGACTGCTGGTTCAGAAAGGGTTCAAAACTCAACAAAGATAAGAACATTAAAAAGAAATTAAAAAATGAAAGTTGAGTTTGAAACCAAGTTTGTTCCAGCGGCATCTCAACCTGAAACCCCAAAATCCTTAAAGAAATCCAAAAAGAAGGAATGGGTTAATCAGGAAACAGCTGAAGGTGTTCAAAAGAAAATGGTGCAACATAGGAATCCATCCATGTCAAGAACTGATGTGTCTGATGAGCTGAAGGCTTTAGCAAACAATCAGAAACAACTTGTCATGATGGTTCAACATCTGTTGGGGAGAGTCAACCAAATAGATGTTCCTGTGATTAAACCACAGAAAAGAAACCCAAGCCCAAAACAAAGGAATTCTTTTCTGCACCATCTCCATCACCACAAGTTGTCACTCATGACAAACCAGTTAGTGTAAAATCTGTTGATGAGAACAGACCCAAAACCAAGATGGTTTGGGTCTCAAAAACTAACTAGTTTCTTGTGATGAATGCAGGTTCTTCAGCATGCCAAGGAAGCATCTGGTATGTGGACAGTGGAGGATCCATGCATATGACAGGGAGCAGCTCTCTTCTTAATGACTACTCTCAAGGAAAGAAGGGGTTTGTTTCTTTTGGTAATGATGCTAAGGGTTACATCATCAGCAAAGGCTTTGTTTCCAATGGTGAAATAAGGTTTGATGATGTCAACCATGTGGAGAATCTCAAGTACAATCTCTTGAGTGTCAGTCAGATGTGTGATAAAGGCCATGTTGCCCTTTTCACCAGTCAAAACTGCAGGATTCTGTCTTCCAAAGTTCTGAGTTTGATTGACAAGGTATTGGATTATCATACTCTCCTGAAGGCAAACAGGACAGGAAGAGTATATGCCTTGGATTTGTCAAAGAAAATCGATGTAAAAGGCCATCCTTTCCTGTTCTCCAAGGCATCTTCTTAGGAATCTAATCTATGGTATAGAAGGCTTGGTCATGTGAATCTCAAAAACATGAACCAGCTGATCCACCATGGTTTAGTAAGAGGATTGCCAATGAAGGAGTTCAAATGTGATGATAACTGCTCTGCTTATTTAAAAGGGAAGCAACACAAAGTATCATTTCCTCCAATAGAAGAGCCAAAGTCCACTGCCTGCTTGCAATTATTGCATATGGATCTTTTTGGTCCTGTAAGAGTGATGAGCATGGCAAAGAAGAAATACTGTCTTGTGATTGTGATGATTACTCCAGATTTGTATGGACTTTCTTCTTGCATTCAAAAGATGAAGCTGCACAAGCTATTATGTACTTTGTGTTGTATGTTGAGAAACAATATTCCCTTCCAGTCAAGTGTGTAAGGAGTGATAATGGCACAGAATTTAGAAATCACACACTTGATGAATTCTCCTTGTCAAAGGGAATCAAGTGGCAGTTCAGCATTCCAAGAACTCCTGAACAAAATGGAGTGGTGGAGAGAAAGAACAGGACACTTATTGAAGCTGCCAGGTCAATGTTGTCTGATCCAGGTTTGCCACTGACCTTTTGGGCTGAAGCTGTCAATACAGCTTGCTATGTGCAAAATAGAGTCCTAGTAAATTAGAGGCTGATGAAGACTCCTTATGAAGTGCTACATCATTTGGCCCCTTTGATTTCATTTTTTAGAGCATTTGGGTGTCCCTGTTACATTCTCAACAAAGAATCCACTTTAGAAATTTGAATCAAAGGTGATGCAGGGTACTTTGTTGGATATTCATCTACTTGCAAGGCATACAGAGTTTTCAACTGCAGAACAAAGATTGTTGAAGAGACTTTGCATGTGAAGTTTAATGAAACTCCAAAGGATAAAATCCCACAAACCCTATGGAGCTATTTGATTTGGACATACTGTAATATGTTCCTTCTCAGTCTCCAGCTGTTGTAGTTCCTGATAATCCATCACCAACTGCAAACAGTTCTCCACCTGGTGGTACTGATGATGATGCTGACAGTACTCACCTTTTCAGGTTTAGTGATCAACTGCCTGAGTCATCTAAACCTGATGCTCCTGTAGCTTCAGCAGCTTCATCCATACAAATGCTGATGAGATTTCTGAATCATCTACTTCATTTGAGTGTCCATCTCCAATATGGTTTCAAGAATCTGCATCAATATCTGTTGCTGCTGACTCTCCTACAAACACTTGCACAGATCTCATTGTTTATCAAGAGTTGAAGAATCACCCAATGTCTCAGATCATTGTGATATCAATGCTGGAGTCTCAACCAGAAGTCAATTGTCCAATTTTTGCTTCTATGCTCTCTTCATCAGTCAGCAAGAGCCAAAGAACTATCATGTTGCATTAAGAGACAATGGATGGATTGAAGCCATGCAACTTGAGCTTCTTCAGTTCAAAAAGCAGCAAGTGTGGGAGCTAGTTCCTTTACCCAAGGTAAGTGTGCAATAGGCACTAAATGGGTGTTCAGGAATAAAACTGATGTAAAGGGTCAAATTGTTAAGAACAAGGCCAGACTGGTTGTATAGGGGTTTGCACAAGAAGAAGGTATTGATTATGATAAAACCTGTGCCCCTGTCACAGACTGGAGGCAATCAGATTGTTCTTAGCTTATGCTGCTTTCCACAATCTTAAAGTTTTTCAAATGGATGTCAAAAGTGCATTTTATATGGTAAAATAAAAGAAGAGGTTTATGTGTGTCAACCACCAGGTTTTGAGGATAATAAACATCCAGATTGGGTGTACAAGCTTGATAAGCTCTATATGGGTTAAAACAAGCTCCTAGAGCCTGGTATGAAACATTGTCTAATTTTCTTCTTCAAAATAATTTCACTAGAGACTCCATCGATAAAACTTTATTCATAAAGAAAGTAGGACAGCATAAGCTACTTGTTCAAATTTATGTCGATGATATTATTTTTGCATCCTCTGATCCACAGTTGTGTGATGAATTTACACAATTAATGCAACAAAAGTTTGAAATGAGTGCCATGGGAGAATTACAGTTCTTTCTGGTTTGCAAATCAAACAAAGAACTGATGGAACTTTCATTCATCAGTCAAAATATACAAAAGATCTTTTGCACAAGTTTGATTTACAAACTGTAAGCCCTGTTCTACTCCCATGAGCACCACCAACAACTAGATGTTGATCAAAAAGGTAAAGCGGTTGATGAAACCCTTTACAGATGTATGATTGGTTCCTTGATGTACCTCACAGCTTCTAGACCAGACATTATGTTTGCAACTTGTGTCTGTGCTAGATTTCAAGCTGCACCTAAAGAATCCCATTTGATTGCAGTCAAAAGGATCTTTAGATATTTGCAAGGAACTCAATCTCTGGGACTTTGGTATTCCACTGGGCACTCTTGCAAATTGGTTGCTTTCTCTGATAGTGACTATGTAGGGTGCAAAGTAACCAGAAAATCAACTTCTGGTGGATGCCAATTTCTAAGCAATTGTTTGGTTTCTTGGCAGAGTAAGAAACAAACTTCAATTGCTACATCCACTGCTGAAGCAGAGTACATTGCTGCTGCAAGTTGTACATCTCAGGTACTCTGGCTTCAAATCAATTATTGGATTATGGCATTACAGAGACTAAGACTCCATTACTAATGGACAGTGCTTCAGCTCTTTGTATTGTTAAGAATCCAGTCCAGCATTCTAGGACCAAACACATTGAGATCAGACATCATTTTATTAGGGATTGTTATGAAAAAGGTCTGATTGATCCGAAGTTTGTTCCTAGTGCTGATGAGCTTGCAGATATATTTACTAAGCCTTTAGACAGTGCAACTTTTCAAAATCTGGTGCTAAGGCTTGGTATGCTGCAGCTGGAATAAATTGACTAATACTGATGCTCTCAGATCACAAGTACTGATGAGCATTCGTATACAAAAGTCAAAAATAAGTACTGATGAGTTATTTTGTCTTCAGCATTTTTTATAACTACTAATGAAGTGGTATAAAGACTGAAGACTAAAATACTTAAAAGTACTGTACATTATTTGTTGAAAAGAAATGATGAAGTTACAACTACTGATGTGGTTATAACTCCTGATGCCTTTTGTAACAAATAAGTACTGAAGAACAAATTTTGTCCAAAAGTACTGATGTGTAATCTTACACATAAGTACTGAAGACAATATTTGTTCACAAACTCTGAAGAATATTTATTTCAACAGATCTTCTGAACATTTGTTCAGAAGAGCTGAAGAATAAATATTCAAAAGAGTTGATGACCAATGAAACATCTGAAAATCAGACAAAGTCTGATGAGTAAATGTTGAGGTCAGAATGAAACATCTGAAGCCTATGAATTGACGACAACAGCTGATGAGTAAATTTACTCTTCAGCTGATTCAATCAACTGTTGTTTCATTTCAAAACAACTGAAGCCAAAACCTTGTCTTTAGTAGTTTTCAACTACTGATGACTAACACCAAGTCTTCAGTTGTTTACAACCTCTGACGATTCAAACCATGTCTTCAGTAGTTTCAACTACTGATGATTAACACCAAGTCTTCAGTTGTTTACAACCTCTGAAGGTTAAACCATGTCTTCAGTCGTTTCAAACTCCTGATGACTAACACCAAACCTTCAGACGTTTTCTATCAGCCGTTTCATAACCATACCTACAAATACCAAGCCCTAACTTAAAGTTTTTCTTTCTCACAACCCTATTATTCAAAAACTCTGACCTTCCCTCCTGCATTAATGGCGACCATGCAACTCAAACCACGCCACAATGTGTAGCCTACCTTACCAAATCGGCTTTTTGGACCAAGTTCGATGACGCCATCGATCTGATGGTTGATTCCCCATACAAACGGCCTTTCTTTTGAATCCAATCATACACGCCGAATCCCTCAAACAATTCTGGACAAACGTCACCCTCATAACTGGTGAGAATGATGCCGAGGTCACTCTCCAGTCGTTTGTCAACCAAAAGAAGGTGGTCGTCACTTCTGAAATCATTCGACAAACCCTAAATCTGAATGATGCCACCTTCGTCACTGAATATCCTAAGGGACAACCGACTTATCTTTCGCCCATTATGGATACGAAGGTGACCTAAGTGCTACCACAATCATGAAGAAGCACTTCCGTGACTCTGAACGCCTAATCTTTCACATGGTAAATGTCTGCCTTGCCCCCAAATCATCTTCATGGGATCAAATGTCCTCAAGGTGGCAGCAGGTATTGTATTCTATCCTTGAACAACAAAATCTAAATTTTCTGAAATTATCTTTTTGGAATTAAAAGATATGGCTTTGAAACCTGTGGCTAACAGATGGTATTATATCCAAGGTTTCTTATGGCCATATTGAGAATCAATTAAAAGCTGAGGGCCTTGTTGGCCTAGGAGTCCCTGCTGTGGCTGTTTTGCCTGAAGTATACTCCAGGCACAACTCAACACACACCTAAAAGAGGCTGCCAAGCTGCTAAAACCCAAGCAGCGGGAACCCACAGCCTCATCCTCCAAACCCAAAGTCCCCACCAAGCCAAAAACTACAAAGCCCAAAAAGGCTACTCAGGGAGTTGAGTCCCATGAGAATGCCCCTGCAACACAAAAGCAGGAAGCAACTACTGGTAGTAATCCACCAGTAGTTCTAACGACTCCACCAACCACAGCCGCTCAGGAATCCTCTCAAAAGGATCTTGAAGCAACCATTTCAGGGGAAGCCACATTTCTGGAACCTCTCTCACTTGAGAAGGTTACCATTGAAGAGCACCACTCTCCCCAGGTGCAATCTGCTTCACACCTATCTCCCACTGCAACCGCCCCACAAAGTCCAACACTTATAATTGCAAAGGTGCTGACTCAGCTTAACACTCCACCCTCTCCCCAGGAACCTATCACAACTGGGAGCACCTCATCCACTGAGAGGGAGGATCATAGTGTTCTGAGAACCCATAGCACAGGGATTACAATGTTCTATCTCCCTGTGTAGAGGAGGAGATAAGAACTTCTGGTGAGGCTGCCACTTCTCCTCCTTCAACACATGAACAGGCTGAAGTTGGTATCATCTCTAAGACCTCACCGAGGCAACTGCTGATGAAGGACATCATCCTGAGGCAGGAAGTCCCCAGTTCCAAGACAAAGGGGCACATATGAATACTGATCTACACTCAGCACATGTTCATCCTGATATACTCAGGAGGTCAGATGATTCAGCAAATACTGATGATGACCTGGGCTTCTTCTATGATTTTAGCCCAAAACACTATTCTTGAGGATGAGGTAAGTAGACTACAAGAACTACTTGCCAAATGTCTCAAGAATAAGTCCATCTGCCCATATTCACCCACAGATGGCACCTTCTTCTGAAGGTCCCCCATACACAGAGCCACTCCCAACTACTAAGCCACCAGCTCTGCTTCTGGCACCACTCTTAGGGACAGAACCCCTCTGAGCAAATGGTTGCTATCTTTAAAACTTCCCTGCCTCTCATCACTCCTATAATCACTGATATTATGCATCAAGCCCTTGATGAGAGGCTTTCCACAAATATACAAACCCTGGTTGATGATGCAGTTACTAAGAGGCTTTCTGACATTCAACCCCTGAATCCAATGCACCAAAAAGGGGAGTCTAAGTCAGTGAAAGCAATCAAAAGGAAGAGAGTTGAAGAAGAAAAGAGAAAGAGGTGGAGAAGGAGGTGGAGAAGGAGAAGGAAATGAATAAGGAGAAGGAGATGGAGAAGGGGACATAAAAAGAAAAGGACTTTCATGTCACATACAAGAAGAAGAAGGGTGGTGAAAAGACTCCTGAAGAGATGAAGTTAGATGAAATGATTAAAGAAGTTGATGAGCAACATAGCAGGTCAATGGATAAAATCATTGATCAGCTATTCAGACAAGGATTTGATACTGCTAAGCTTGACTCTGAGATCAGGAAGTTGGAGATTCAGGAGATTGAACATAGATGGGCTGGTTATAGTGAAAATGAAAGGGAAAGGCTGGATGCTATGGTCAGGTTCATAGCAAAGTATTTAGGGAGATCAGTTCTTGAAATGAAATCATGGACCAGGGATAGTATCTTGAAGATAACCAACAAGATCTGTTCGTCTGAACCAAAAGCTTACTCATAGAAGCCCTCGATGAAGCTGGTGCTGGAGCAGGAATGTTCTAGCAAAGTGGTCCAAAGCCTCTCTTACAACAAAAATGCTAGAACAGCCTGTACAATCTCCCACACCAAAACAACCAACATCACAACCCACAAAACCAACTCCTTACCCAAGAAGCCAACACAAACAGCCGATGATGCACCCAAGAGAAAGAAAGGGTGTTGAGGCTTCAAGAAGAAGAAAAGATGATGATGAGGAGGATAGGCTGCCTATCTCATGTTATCAAGTTGCCTGAGCCCAGGAGTCAACAAACAACAATCACACCTGACATCCAGAGGCAAATGGTAAAAGTTAAGCTGGAAGAAGAAGAACAGCATAAACTACATGATGATCAGTTGTTGAGTTTGGTTGACAAAGATTTTCCTCACACTTCATCGATTCTATCAATGAGGAAGCATGCTCAGAGGTTATATGCTCTCAGGTTCACTTTTCAATATCAAAGGAGAGAGTAAGAATCTGGCCTGATCCCAGGGTAAGTCACAAAATTCACAAGAAAAACATTCCACATAGATACAATGGCCAAGTGAAGAAGATTGTAGATGAAGTGATCATGCTGGCCATTGTAGTATCACCCTGGAAATCCTAGAAGACTTCAAGAGAGCCTATAAAGCCAATCTTCCCCCACAAAGCTGTTAGAAAACAAAATGGTGAAAAAGGGGCTAATTTATAAGAGGCTTGAAGAAGTTAGACATAATGAGCTCCAGTTGTTACTAGAGAGTAATCACCCTGATGAATTTGCTTACAGAGAAATAACAACTGTGGAGTTAAGAAATGGGAAACAGGTCAGATATCTATCTGAGTATTATGGGCCTGAGTTTTTGTTGAAGGAGGAGCTGAATAACTCACACAAGAAGAACAAATTGTCTTCTTGGAGGCCTATGTGAGAGAGTCTTACAGACTCATTGTAGGGAAGTAGGTTTCATGGATGGGGTAATAACTCTGTGTCCATTCCCCAAGACAGAGTTCCCATCCATCCTTTGCTAATCAGATCTACTGAAGCCTTTTCCCAGGCATGTGCTTATATTGGTCATTTCTAAGCTGATCCAGAAGAAAAGACAACTTTTCTGCCTAATAAGTGGGACTCAAATAATCTTAAAGGTTTTGCTGCATTGGTTCAGGGGGAGTTTGTTGGACCAAAAGAACCAATGAGCCAGATCAGAAAAACCCTTTAAGTCCCACAGACATCATAACAACTGAAGAAGACTACATCAGCTGAAGACATCAGCTGAAGACATGTACTGAAGACAAAGTCTGAAGTTCAAGTATTGAAGACAAGTCTGAAGTTCAAGTACTGAAGACAAAGTCTGAAGATTAGAACTGAAGACAAAGACTTGAAGTATCTACTGAAGACAAAGTCTGAAGTTCATCTACTGAAGATAAGTCTGAAGTTCACGTCTTCAGAGGTGTCACAACAGCTGAAGTAGTACTCTTAGTAGTTGTGATGGTTTTATTTTAGTAGTTTTCTTTTGTAGTTTCAGTAGTTTGTTTCAGTAGTTTGGTTAATGTAAAACGTCTGAAGAGCTTGTTTCTTCAGACGTTGTAGCTTCAGTAGTTATAGTATTAGTTTACACTTAGCTTTTGTAAGAAGATGTCAGCTGTTGTAGACATCTTCAGTAGTTATGTTTATCTTCAGCTGTTATTTGTAAAACGGTTAGATGTCACTATCAAGTGACATCAGCTGACGTCTCCTTCCTTTATAAAAGGAAGGTTGACCTAATTTGTAAAGTGCCAAGCGTATGTTGAATGAAAACATTCCTTTTACAGAAATACTTTCTCTCTCTATAACTGTTACGTTTCATTGAAATATCATTTGTGTTCTTGCTTGAATTTCTTCTATTCTTATGCTAATCAAATATAATTGATCAAACTAGATCCGAGATCCCTTCAATAACTGAACTGACTCAAAATTAAACAAATTAAACAACTAGAACTAAAAGACAAAATTAAACTTATTTTGTAATTTTGTGTGAGGTTGAGATCCTAAGATAAGTATCTACCAGATTTTCCTTTCTAGATAGTATAGTATCAAGTTACATTGATCATAACTGGAAAGATTCATTATGGAATCATACAGGTTTATCAAATCATTTGGGACATTTTATCAAAGCCTTTTGATGCTAGATTCTTGTTTCATCGAGAGTCATTAGCAAGTTTAGGAAATCACACTAGTGCTGTAAAAATCCACAATGATTTTGACTTTCAAGAATTGCAGCTCACCATGATTGCCAGTATACTTGTCCTCTTAAATCCATACACAGATTTTTGACACACATTGGTGATCATTTAAGGTTTAATTATTTCAATAAGCGTTTGTGGATCCCACACTTATATGGTAATCAACATTCCTCAGGAGATTTTTGAGCGGTCTACGGGTATTTTGACAAGAAGAGACTATTCTAAGAGCTTTCAAAGAGATGCAAAGCCTCAGGTCAGTGCCATCGCACAGCAGAGAGGCGCAAACAACAATAAATTCTAGAATATTTATGTTTTGCTTATCCTCAGGTCAGTGCTACCGCACAGTAGAGAGGCACACAACCTATCTTCTTGATTGCTTTTTGCATTTTTTTATGTGCTTTGCTCATTTTTACGGTCATCCGCACACATTTGTGGCGTTTTATTTTACTCGTCACCCCTTATTAGAACTTCGTTGATTGTGTTAACCAGGGATAAGATGATAACCCACACTTGTTGAACAACTTAGTTTGAGCTTGAACTCACCAATGAAGTCTACTTGTCTATTGTGTTGAATCTACCGACACATCATCTAGTGATCTAGCAACCTCTAGGTCTACTTTCTCTGTGTTACCTTATTAGCAGCTAGTTTTACTATCATTTTTCTTTTATGTTGCTTAGACTTCTCAGACTTATACTTCCAATTTTGCATCTTAATCAGTTAAATTCTTTTAAATTCCCAAACTCTTTGTTCCTGTGTGCTATCATTTTCCACAATCCTTGAATCAGTATCACAGATACGATGTCCTTTCTCTTAACTAGACTGTCCTCCTCCCTTTTTTTTGTTTTTTTAAGTAATTAAATAAAATAACTAATTTAATACTAAACTAACCTATTCTCCCCCTAAAATTCTAAAACCAAAAATATTTTTTGATTTTTTAGATTTTATAGAAACAGGAAATTAAAATAAGAAAAATAAAAGAAAGAAAAAGAAAATAAACAGTTGTCGGAATAAGCATTTTCATCTTCTGGAATCACTTCACATTTCTTTTTCACCCCATTGACCTCTAACAGATATAAAAATCTTGGTTTATCAAATCTTTTGTGTAGAGGTCAGTGCGTTGAAAATCCGTATTAATTTTAACAACGTCGATTAAATTCTTTTCAAAACAATTATGTATAAAGTGATATTTAATTCCGATGTGTTTGGTCTTAGGATGTTGGACTGGATTTTTAGTTACGGATATAGTAGCAGAATTATCAACAAATATAGGAGTGTTAGAGAATTTCAAACCATAGTCATGCATTTGCTGTTGAATCCAGATGATTTGTGAACAGCAGCTTGCAGCAACAATGTATTCAGCTTCACAAGTTGACAAAGCAACCGATGTCTGCTTCTTACACTGCCACGTGACTAATCTTCTCCCAAAGAATTGACATCCTGCTGAAGTGGACTTGTAGTTTATTTTGCAGCCGCCATAATCCGAATCACTATGAGGATACCACAACCTTTCAGTGTAAGAGGATACCACAACCCAAGTGTTGGAGTACCCTTCAGATAACGAAATATCCTTTTGACGCCTATGAGATGGTTGACTTTAGGTTTCGCCTAATATCTGGAGCGTAGACATGTCGCGTACATGATACCAGGTCTTGAGGCAGTGAGGTACATGAGAGATCCTATCATTCCTCGGTACATAGTGGCATCCACCAGATCATCATTTTCGTCGGGTGCGACGTCATGGTTTGTAGCAAGTGGAGTTCCAGCTGCGGAAGCATTCTCCATATAAAACCGATTGAGAATATCGTCTACATACTTGGTCTGATGCAGAAATATCCTCTTGGTGTCTGATCCACCTGTAACCCGAGAAAGAATTTCATCTCACCCATGGCACTCACCTCAAATTCAACTTTCATTATTGCTTCAAATTCTAATTCTTCATTTTTGGAACCGAAGATTAGGTCATCAACATAGACCTGAACTAGCAGTAAGTCACCATCTTTTTCTTTGATGAACAGTGTACAGTCAATCACTCCTCTACGAAAGCCATGTTTCACAAGATGAGTCGAGAGTTTCTCATACCAAGCTCTTGGGGCTTGATGGAGCCCGTAGAGAGCCTTATCTAGTTTGTAAACTTTGTCCTGATGATACGGATCCTCAAATCCTTCGGGTTGACTGACTACACTGTCTCCCTGATTTCACCATGAAGGAATGCACTCTTTACGTCTAATTGATAGACTTTGATCTTCATGTAAGATGCATAGGCTAGGAAGATACGGATTGCTTCCATTCTTGCCACAGGTGCAAACACTTCATTGTAATCAATGCCCTCGACTTATCGAAATCCTTAAACTACAAGTCTAGCCTTGTTTCTTATTATGACCCCTTGGTCATCTTTCTTGCACTTCAAGACCCATTTGGTTCCAATGACCTTAGCACCTTTAGGTCTATCCATAGAGTCCAGACTCCTAACTTCTTGAATTGAAGAAGTTCTTCTTGCATGGCACTCACCAATGCCTCATCGTTTAGGGCTTCACTAACATATTTTGGCTCAAATTGAGACACAAAACATCGATATGCACCATCGTGAAGATATCCCTTTTCCATTACCGAGGCATAATCAGCTGAGTATAGCTGATTTCTAGTTTGGACTCCTGATCTAACATCTCCAATGACATTATCCAACGGATGATAAACATTTAGTCGAGATCTAGGAGTGGTGGGTACAACTACCTCATTATCCAGATTGTGAACAGCAGGTTCAGTATCTGAGACAGTGGGAGTGTGAGGTTCCGAAGTGTCGGAGGCATCAACATCAGATGCTTGTGTACTTGGAGTAGTAGGAACCTGTTGCCCTTGATCCACCTGATCATTTTCTGCGTCTTCATCATAGAGGAGGAGTCACTTACCTCAAGTGCTCCCCCTGAAGAACTAGAAGACTCACCTTGTGAAGCTGAGGTCATCGGATCCAGTGATGGTGTGTTTAATACGTCGTATATCATTCTGGTCGATAACTCATCCTCAAGAGGACAGAGAGGGATGTTGAAGGACTAAAGAATCCATCATAGTCGAAAAAGAAAGAGGGTCCTTCTCCAGCAAGGGGTGGTGTATCTCTGTACATCAACATTGCACCACACTTCTACTAGACCCGTTGAGTTGTTGTAAACTCTCTTATTCGGTATGTTGTATCCTAAGAAGATCCCTTCTTCAGCCTTCTTGCTGAATTTCCCTGACTGAGTTTTCTTCAGCAGTGTACATGGTGCACCAAACGGTTCAGGTACTCTGGATTGGGTTTACGTCGTTGGAGTAACTTGTAACACATCATACCATGATGCTTGACCACCAGACTCGATTAAGGGGGTAACATGCATTAGCTACTGCCTCGTTCCAAAATTGGATAGGCAGTTTCGAGTCTGCTAGCATCGTTCGGGCTGTCTCTATCAAGCTGCGATTCTTTCTCTCAGCAACCCGTTCATTTGAGGAGTGTAGGCAGATGTGAATTGGGGCACAATTCCTTTTTCTTTGCAGATTGCCTCCATCCATTGGTTCTTGAACTCGGTGCCGTTGTCTGAGCGAACTTGCCTTACCTTTAGCTTGTAGAGTGACTCCAATTTAGTTACTAGCTATTTGAATGATTCAAATGTCTCTGATTTTGGATTTTAGAAACATCACCCAAGAAAATCTTGAGTAATCATCCGTAACTACATAGTAGTACAAATCACGGCAATGCTCTTTGTACTGACTGGCCCAAACAGATCCATGTGAAGAAGCTCAAGAGGTAGGTTGATAGAATGAACATTCTTTGTCTTGTGTGACTTCTTTGTCTATTTCCCTTTCTTACATGCGACACAGAAATCCGGTAGTTAGAAGTTTTGAACATTTACTCCATGCACTAGATCATTCTTGATTAAGTGATTCATCTTCCGAGGATTGATGTGTCCCGTTGTCCTATGCCAGGAGATGGAGTCTTTTTCTGTTGCCTTTGACAAGAAGCATTGTACTTGATATCGGTTGTGAGAGCCTTTGAGAGGTCTAAGACATACAAATCATTATATCTTAAAGCTGACATTAACACTTGGTCCTCCAGGATGACATAGTCCTTTTTCAGAACATAGCACTTCTTGTTGTCAAATACAACTCTGAACTCTTTGTCGCATATCTGGGAGACAGAAAGTAAGTTATTTTGAAGTTGTTGAACATAGTTTACCTTATCAAACTTCACTTTCTGGTTTCCCACTTCTCCTTGTGCAGTGATATAACCTCCTTTATTTCCAGCAAATGAAACGTGTCCTCCTTTAATTGTTTGACGTTTGATAAGAGAGACAGGTTTCCAGTCATATGCCTTGATGCACCACTATCAACAATCCAGGTATTCATAGAAGCACTATAGTGGACACCCTGCACATTCAAAGGAAATGATTACTTTAGGTTAGGGACCCAAGCCGTAACTGGCTTGGGTGACCCAGAGGAATTACACATCATAAACTCTACCCACTGTCCATTTGAGGAAGAGGGTAGATCATTTTCTTCTTGTTCTCATTTTTAGACACAGGACTTGATTTTTCTTTCCATAAGCCAGTTTTATGTAAGGCCTGTTTGTGATAAACAGACGATTGGCTTATTGTTTGAACTTTAGGTTCATAAGTTCTTTTTGGTGGACTAATTGAAATCCTTTTTGAAGAACTTGGTTTTGTATCATTAAGTTCAATCTTCTTTCTTGGTGTCTGATGATAAGAACATATAGAAGCAATGTGTCCATACTTTGACAAGTGTAGCACAATCTACTTTCGACATGTTGGTGAAACAATTTCTGTGAGAAAGTGTGTGACACCGGTGTTGTAAGGCCCCGTTTCCCGGGACGCATACAGCTGGTCAATCATCGCACATAAAACATCATCATATATAGTCTTTACTAAATCATGCAGCGGAAACTATGAAATAACTTTTCATTTTACTAATAATGCTTTGCAAGTTAATACAACGTTAATCAATTACAAAAAATATATTGTTGCATTACATCACAAAAGCATTATACAAAGAATGCCATCTAAAAGAGCGAGAGTAGTCGCTCCGTGCCATCCTAAGCAACCTTACCTGCCAACTGGAAACACATAAAAAGTCAGCGTTGCTGAGTGAGTTCTAATTTTTATAATAAAACATACTTTACTTTTATTTAAAAGTATTTCCTTACTTTAATGCTATCACACATCATCAGTAATATCATTATATCTTCATCATCGTATCTTTGTTTCTATATAGGTCTTGTCACACTTTACCCTCTTCACGGCACTCAGCCATGATTACGGAGGTCGAGTGGCAAGGATCCCATTTCATACTTTATCATTATGTTTCTTTCGTTCATTTCTTTCATTCGTTCATTCTTTAACTTTCATTTATTGATCGTACGTCTTTAACTTTCTACTCTTTAATCTTTACTCTTTTCTTTTTCATTACCCCTAAACCTTACTTTGTATTATAGTGGTACTGGAACTAGGCCTATCATAGACCTTCTATAACGGTGCATCGCACCTCCTGGCCACAGTACCTAAGGTAGAGTTTAGGAGTACCATTGCTATATACAATACCTTTCTGTTTCATGGTGCTGGACCTAGGCCTATCATAGACCTTCTATATCGGCGCACCGCACCCTCCTGGCCACAGCACCTAAGGTATAGTTTAAGTGTACCATGCCACTTAATATCCTTCTGTATCATGGCACTGGACCTATGGTATCATAGACCTTCTATATCGGCGCACCGCAACTCAGGGCCACAGTACCTAGGATATGCAGCGATGGTTCTATACAATGGTTCTTTGATCCCAGTGTCAGGATTTTACCCTCTTCGTGCACACAGCCACGATTACTAAGGTCACAAGACAAGGAATCCATTTCGAGTCTGTTGCAATAACAAGTCGCTCACCTCCTATATTTGCTTGCAAGTCTTTATTACTCTCCTTCTTTATAATGCATGCATTCATCACCATGTTCCTCTTTCATTATCTTTCACTTTACGTTACATAATACTTTCATTTCATTCATTAACATAACACGTAAAGCCACGGGAAAGATAAACATACTCATAATAAGGAACATCAATATAACCAATTGCATTACTATACAGGGCATCTCATACATACATAACATACATCATGCATAAACATGCAACATCATCATTATCATGCCCTACATTACTTCTAAGATCCCCACGGTCATCTTACGTGTACCTACGGAACTTCCACGTCAAAACTTACATCTACACTTTCCCCGAAAAAGTTAGTACTTTAACTATGTTCCTCCTCGGGTACAACAACCCTATTTGGGCGTATGGACACTCTTCGGTCGCACGGCCTTCATGCGACTGAACATCATGCGATTGGACCTATGCGGATGAACACCAATGCGAATGAACACCAATCATGCGAATGGACTCTCAATCGTGCGAAATGGACTCTCAATCATGCGAATGGACACTATGCGAATGGACCTCATGCGAATGGACCTCATGCGAATGGACCTCATGCGAATGAGCACCTATGTGACTGGACTCTCAGTCGCATGACTCCCCATGCGACTGGACCCCCAGTCGTGCGATGAACCTCAATCGTGCGACTGAACCTCAATCGCCCTCCAATCGGCCGTATGGCCTCCAGTCGGTCGCCCAGTCCTAAACTGGTGCAGAATGCAGTTCATCCGAACCCAATCTGCCATTTTCGACCTCCAAGCTCATCCAAACCGATTCTAAGCCCAAATCAACCATCCTAAACCTTAGGAATGCACACTACAACACCATTCAAGCACACACAAGCCCAAGAACATACTCCAAACGCATCACACGCAATTCACACCCAAATGGGTCAAAACACACACATATACAAAAACGGGTTACTATGTGTCCAGCCCAAATCAGTTGAAAACGTGTAAAATAGGGGTCCTAGAACTCACACAAAAACCACAACAAGAAGAGCTTGATTTGACTCGCTTCTCAACGGGTTTTGCTCACTCGAACCAACCCGAACAAACTTTTCTTCTCTTTTCTTTCTTTCTTTCTGTCTCTCTGTTTGGCTGAAATATGTGGGTGTGGGGAGAGGGTAAGGGCGCCCTCTCCCTTAAATGCCCCCACTCACCTGGTTCTTTCATTGGCGAGTTTGGTCCCTCAAACTTTGGACTTTATTTCTTTTCTTCTTTCGTCGTCTTCAAAATAGATAAATAACCAGGTGTTACAAGTCCACACCCTTATATAGGTTCGTCCCCGAAACCTGTTATTCCTCGAACAAATGTGGGTAATGCTGTCTTATTTCTCTTCAGTCTCCCACGTTGACTCGGATCCCTTCCTGTGCTTCCACTGTACACGCACAAGAGGAACCACTTTATTTCTCAACCTCTTCTCTTTTCGATCGATGATCGCCACGGTTGCTCCACATAATTGAGCCGTTCGTCTACTTCGATATCCTCCAGTGGAACAATCATATCCTCATCTGCCAAAACTTCCTTAGATGAGATACGTGGAATGTCGGGGTGAATTCCACTTAACTCATCTGGTAACTCCAGTCTATAGGTCACCTCTCCTACTCGAGCAATGATTCGGAAAGGGCCTATGTATTTCGGGCTCAACTTTCCCCGTTTTCTGAACCGAATGATACCCTTTAAAGGTGAGACCTTGAACATAACCCGGTCACCACCTAGAACTCAATTGGTCTGCGTCGTTTATCAGCATACGACTTCTGTCTATCTTTGGCTGCCTTCATGAAGGCCTTGTCCTTTCAAGCTTTTCAGTCGTAGCCTCGATCACCTCGACGCTCCCTAACTCTTTTATGACCATATCACCCAAACAAACGGTGTTCTGCATCTCCTACGTATAGCATCCCATACGGTGGCATACCAATGCTGGCATGATAGCTGTTGTTGTATGAGATTCAACTAAAGGTAAGTGGTCATCCCAACTTCCCCTAAAATCATAACACATGCCCGAAGCATGTCCCAATGTCTGAATGGTCCTTTCTGACTGACCATCAGTCTGGGGATGTAAGCCGTGCGGATATGTAACCTCGTCCCTATGGCATGTGGAATTTCCTCTAGAGTTTAGATGTAAACCGGGTGTCATGATCAAACACAATAGACACCGGCACACCGTGACGAGTCACAATCTCCTTAATGAAAAGATGTCAACCTCTCGGATGAATAGTCTCACGCATCGGTAGGAAGTGAGCACTCTTCGTTAAGCGGTCAACAATCACCCATATAGCGTCATACCCATTTGGAGTACGCGGCAGCTTCGTAATGAAATCCATGGTGATGTGTTCCCACTTCCATTCCGGTATATCCAAGGTTGGATCTTCCCATACGGATTTGATGCTCGGCCTTCACTTGTAAAAAAGTAAGGCATTTACTCACATACTACACCACATCGCGCTTCATACCCGGCCACCAATAGTCTTTCTTCATGTCTTGGTACATCTTTGTAGCACTGGGATGAATAGAGTATCGAGTCTTATGAGCTTTGTCCATAATCTTCACCGTAGATCCCCAAGTCGAGGAATCCACATCCGCCCGAATCGGGTTTTACACCGAGTGTGTTTTCAACCAATTACGCAACAAGACCTCTCATTCTTTTCGAGTTAAGATGTTCTTCTTTCAAAGCCTCATCTTGAAACTCCTTGACTTTCTTCCACATCAGAGGTCATAACAACTGGTACGCTTTCACCCGAATCGGCTCGGTTCTCTCCTTTCGGCTAAGGGCGTCCGCCACCATGTTTGCTTTGCCCGGATGATAATGGATCTCACAATCATAATCCTTTTGAGCTCTAACCATCTCCTCTGCCTCATGTTAAGTCTTTCTGCTCGAAGAAATACTTCAAGCTTTGTGGTCAGTGAATATGGTGCACTTCATCCCATACAGGTAGTGCCTCCAAATCTTTAACGCAAAGACCACTGCCGCTAGCTCCAAGTCAAGAGTATATAGTTAACCTTATTAACCTTTCAACTGTAGGGGAGCATAGGCTATAACTTTCCCTCTCTGCATTAACATCCCAACCCCGAGTAGGAAGCATCAGAGTAAACCACCAGGTTATCGCTTCCATCGGGTAACGGCAGAACAGGAGCTTGAGTCAATCTCGTCTTAATTCTTCAACGCCTTCTCTTGAGCTTGACCCCATGCAAACTTTACATCCTTCTGGGTCAACTTGGTTAGTGGAGAAGAGGACTTTGAGAAGTCTTGAATGAATCTTCTGTAATAGCCCGCCAAACCTAAGAAACTACGGATCTCGGATGGTGTCTTTGGAGACCTCCATTGCATTACCGCTTCCACCTTTGCCGGATCCACATAATCCCCTCGGATTCACCACGTGACCCAAGAATTGAACCTCACACAACAAAACACGCACTTGGAGAACTTGGCATAGAACTTCTCCCTTCTCAGCGTCTCTAACACTTCTCGAACGTGACCGGCGTGCTCTATCTCGCTCTTTGAATAAATCAGGATATCATCAATAAACACAATCAATGATTTATCCAACATTGGCCGACACACTCGGTTCATCAGATCCATAAAAGCAGCTGACGCATTGGTCAAACCAAAAGACATGACAAGAAACTCGTAGTGACCATAACGCGTGCGGAAAGCTGTTTTAGGAATATTCTGCTCTTTCACCTTCAACTGATGGTAGCCAGACCGAAGATCTATCCTTGAAAACCAACTGGCACCTTGAAGCTGATCAAACAAATCATCGATCCACGGCAACGGATACCGATTCTTCACTGTCAACTTGTTCAGCTCCTGGTAGTCTATACACATCCTTATACTACCATCCTTCTTCTTTACGAATAAGACCGGAGCACCTAAGGGAGATACTCGGTCTAATAAACCTTATCAAGCAGCTCTTGCAACTGCTCCATCAACTCTTTCATCTCCGTCGGAGCCAACCGATACGGTGCTTGGCAACTGGGTTGGCACCCGGTATCAGATCAATCTGAAACTAAACCTCTCGGTCAAGTGGGCACTTAGATAAGTCTTCTGGGAACACGTCTGGAAAATCACACACAAACCGGAACATCGGATAGTTGTGGTGTTGGCATTTCCACATCTTTTACATAAGCCAGTAGGCGCTACATCCACGCCTCATACACTTTCCCGCCACCGCCATTGACATTACTTTCGGGATCGCGTGACCCAATCCCCATAAACAGTTACCGAACTCCTATCATGCACTATCAAACGAATCATCTTCTTTCGACACACTATATTCGCCTTGAAGTCCGCAACCAATCCATCCCAAGAACCAAATCGAAACCACCTAAGGTCATCACGAACGGTCGAACAGGAAACCTATACCTTCTAATTCCACATCACAGTTCTCTATCGTCTCAGAAATCCTGGTAGACTTACCTATAGCAGTTTCTACATCAAAGGGCGCGTCCACCCGTCTACAACTAATAGGCAGTTTAGCACAGCAGAAAATAAAACTTCTACTGGCAACCGAATCAAACAACACAGAAGCAAGTTTGATTCACCAGAAACGTACCGGACACAACATCAGGGTCCGTCCTAGCCTCCTCTTGTGTCATAGTGAATTCCCTGGCACTCGACTCGGTCCTTCACCTCCTGTCATCTTCACTCTGGAACCCTCAGCCTAGGCTTCTTACAATCCTTAGTTACGTGGCCCTCCATGCCATAGTTAAAGCATCGGATCACATGACAGTCCCTGGCTATATGCCCCGGTTTCTCACATCTGAAGCACACGTTCAACCCAGTCTACATTTCCCACAATGCTCTCTCCCACACTTACCGTACTTCTTCGTACCCGCACCCGAGTGACCACACGAGGTCATCCCCCGTGCCTTCTTATTACTCGTCGAGGAATTACCTGACCAAACCTCTTCCCATTCTAGTTTCGATCCCACCACCCTTCCTATTACATTCAGCCACCACCACGACAGCCCTTTCATCATACAGTCTGCCCGCCAAGTCCACTGCGACCTAAACGTGCCGGTCGGGCAGCGATCATATGCCTCGAATATCCGCCGGCAAACCTTGAATATACCTCTTGATCTTCGCGACAGAGGTGTCACCTGATTCGACACCAGCCGTGATTTGTTGAATTTGGTGGTGTACTGCTGATGCGTCATCGTCCCCGCCTCCAACTGCAGGAACTCCCTTTCAACTTTATCCATTTCCCTGTGAGGGCGAACTCCTCAAAACCAACTTCTTCAGTTCAGGCCATCTCATCCTCCCGATAGCCCTGCTATCCTCAGCTTTGACTATGTTGTCCCACCAGCATAAAGCCGAGTCCACAAAAGAATGGGCAGCAAACTTTACTTTCTGATCCTCCCGGCAATCGCTGATGTTCAAAACGGCCTCCATTTCACTCACCCATCGGTGAGCAGCAGCAGCCGTGCCGTTACCATCAAAAGTAGGGGGCTTGCATCGTTGAAAATCTTCATAGTTACAACCTCATGCTGACTCCTGCACAGGCTCCTCCTCCTCCTTCTCATTATCGGAGGGAATCATCTCAGTCTCGGTTGTTCCCGACCTCCCGAGGTCTGGTTCCTCTCTTGCCTTTCCCTTTCCCGTACTACCTTTCCTTAATAACTTCGGTCACCCCAGACGGTAAAATTGTCTGCATGACCTGATGCACTTCTTCAAACACCGTCTCTTTCACCGAGGCCCTCAAATTTGCACTCTCATCACCGCCCTCCGGATAAGGGGTCTCGGGTCCCTCAGGAACCACCTTCTCAACTCTAGGTCTGCCTCTTTTGGGCCGCGATGCAGCACCAAGCCCACCACGTGAGGCTTTGGATGATTTACCATCGGTCATCCTCTATCACACACTGAAAGATTTAAACACAACATGGTCATTCAAGGGATTAGCTCAGTTTATGTCAAGTATAGTACATCCCTAATTACAGTGACCAGTTGTGATTAGTCACTTACTTTACTCTTCGTACCCCGAGCATTACCTGTCCTAACTACATCAGTATCAAAATCTACCAGCAACACATACCACATAACATGGCACACAACTACTCAATTGGCATCCCTTCCCTTTCGTCCCATTCTCAGTTTAAGTTAACGTTTATTTTGAAAATTTACCCATTTCACTTAAACTTTAGCTTTGATACCAACTTGTAAGGCCCGTTCTCGGGACGCTTACAGCTGGTCAATCATCGCACATAAAACACATCATTATATAGTCTTTACTACAGTCATGCAGCGGAAACTGTGAAATAACTTTTCATTTTACTATAAATGCTTGTGCAAGTTAATAAAACGTTAATCAATTACAAGATATATATTGTTGCATTACATCAAAAAAACATTATACAAAAGAATGCCATCCAAAAGAGCTGAGTAGCCGCCCCATGCCATCCTTAGCAACCTTACCTGCTAACTGGAAACACATAAAAAGTCAACGTTGCTGAGTGAGTTCTAGTTTTATAATAAAACATACTTTACTTTTATTAAAAGTGTTTCCTTACTTTAATGCTATCACACATCATACGTACACATAGATAATATCATTATTATCTTCATCATTCGTTATCTTTGTTTCTATATAGGTCTTGTCACACCTTACCCTCTTCACGGCACTCAGTGAAGATTACGGAGGTCAAGTGGCAAGGATCCCGTTCATACTTTATCATTATGTTTCTTCCGTTCATTTTTTGACTTTCATTTATTGATCGTACGTCTTTAACTTTCTTACTCTTAATTTGTTTCTTCCGTTCATTTCTTTTATTCGTCATTCTTTGACTTTCATTTATTGATCGTACGTCTTAACTTTCTTACTCTTTAATCTTTACCTATTTTCTTTCATTACCCCTAAACCTTACTTTCTGTATCATGGTACTGGACCTAGGCCTATCATAGACCTTCTATAACGGTGCATCGCACCTCCTGCCACAGTACCTAAGGTAGAGTTTAGGAGTACCATTGCTATATACAATACCTTTCTGTTTTGTGGTGCTGGACCTAGGCCCATCATAGACCTTCTATATCGGCGCACCGCACCCTCCTTGCCACAACACCTAAGGTATAGTTTAAGTGTACCATGCCATATGTATATCCTTCTGTATCATGGTACTGGACCTAGGCCTATCATAGACCTTCTATATCGGCGCACCACACCCTCCTGCCACAGTACCTAAGATATACAGCGATGGTTCTATACAATGGTTGATCCCAGCGTTAGGATTTTACCCTCTTCGTAGTACACAGCCACGATTACTAAGGTCATAAGACAAGGAATCCATTTCGAGTCTGTTGCAACAACAAGGTCGCTCACCTCCTATATTTGCTTGCAAGTCTTTATTACTCTCCTTCTTTATTAATGCATGCATTCATTCACCATGTTCCTCTTTCATTATCTTTCACTTTACGTTACATAATACTTCATTTCATTCATTAACATAACAAGTAAAGCCACGGGGAAGATAAACATACATCATAATAAGGAACATCAATATACACTATTGCATACCTATACAGGGCATCATCATACATACATAACATACATCATGCATAAACATACAACATTATCATTATCATGCCCTACATTACTTCTAAGATCCCCACGGTCATCTTACGTGTACCTACAGGAACTTCCACGTCAAAACTTAAATATGCACTTCCCCCAAAAGTCAGTACTTTAACTATTTTCCTCTTCGGGTACAACAGCCCTATTTGGGCGTATGGACACTCTTCAGTCGCACGGCCTTCATGCGACTGAACATCATGCGATTGGACCTATGCGGATGAACACCAATGCGAATGAACACCCAATTGTGCGAATGGACTCTCAATCGTGCGAATGGACTCACAATCATGCTAATGGACACTATGCGAATGGACCTCATGCGAATAGACCTCATGCGAATGAGCACCTGTGACTGGACTCTCAGCCGCATGACTCCCCATGCGAATGAGCACTTATGCGACTGGACCCCCAGTCGCATCACACGCAATCACATCCAAATGGGTCAAAACACACACATACAAAAACGGGTTTACTATGTGTTCCAGCCCAAATCAGTTGAAAACGCGTAAAATAAGGGTCCTAGAACTCACACAAACGACCACAACGAGAAGAGCTTCGATTTGACTCGCTTCTTAACGGTTTTCCTCACTCGAACCAACCCGAACCAACTTTTCTTCCTCTTTCTTCCTTTTCTCTTCTCTTCTCTGTTTGGCTGAAATATGTGGGTGTGGGGAGAAGGTAAGGCTATCATCTCCCTTAAATACCCCCCACTCACCCGGCTTTCTTTCGTTGGCGAGTTTAGTCTCTCGACTTTGGACTTTATTCTTTTCTTCTTTCGTCGTCTTTAAAATAGATAAATAACCGGATGTTACAGGTGTGACTTTAGTTTCTTTGGGTTTTGACACTTCTTGTTTAGATGTTTTGACTTCTTAACAAAATTCATTGTTTGAACATGTTTAACATCTTTACCCTTTTGTTTATTTGGACTAACACATGGTGCTCGAGATCGGTTAAATTGTTTGGTCTTTTTGGGTTCTGAATTAGACATGTTTGAACCTGACTCCACCTTAACCTTTGCAAATTGTTCATCCAAATTAACAATAGGCATCTTACCTTTTGACTTCAACGTGGTCTCCTTGTGTTTAGTGACAAATTCAATAGGTTTACTTATGAAATCTGGATCACTTACAAGAGGAGTGGACACCATATGATCCTTGATTGGGTTATTATTAATTGGTTTGCATTTAGCATTCAACAAGGTGTCATGTGGTGGTGGAACCACTTTGTAACCCAAACCCTCCCCATGGTTTTGTTTTTTCACTAAGTGTTGAACTATGTGAGAAGAACTAGTCCAACTGTGTAGTTTTTGTTTTAAAGAATTGACTTTGACTTTCAAAACTGCTTTTTCTTTCTGGTTTCTTCCAAGCAATTTAAATAGAACTTTATATCATTTGCTTGGTAAAGGCCACAACTTCGGTTTCCCTTAGTTGTTTATTTAAAAGTTCTATTTTCTCTTTATAATTATGCTCATTTTCTTTTAAAATTAGGTTTGCTTCTGTGCACAGTTGTAAATCATTTACTAAGCTATCATTGTGATCTAATAGCCTAGCAAATTTTGAATCTATGCTATCCCTAAATTTATCACATTCAGAACAAGCATGATTATCAAAAAGTTGGTCTATGGTACTTACCTGAGAAGGTTCGGTTGAATCAGCCATCATCGTAGAGTTTGACAGTTCGGGTGCTGGTGATTCTGAACATGTTGTGCTGGGAGCTTCTTCATTTAGGGAGTGTCCACAGTAGCAGTATCTTCATGATCTGACATTACGAGTTCCACTACTATATCACCATCGCTTGCAGAGTCGTTATCCAACCCTTCAACACATGCAATGTTTGATTCTCCTAGAGATACAAAACAAAAGGTCCAATCTTGTCCTTCATCGTCTTGTGCATTCAAGGCCTTAGGATCCGTGCTTGATGATGTAGCCCTATTGGTGGGTTTATCTTGACGATTGAAGGTGGAGAATGGATTACCATTACCTGTTTTCTTGGGCTTCACACATTCACATTTAAAATGCCCATTTTCTCCATAATTAAAGCAGGTAACTTTGGTTTTGTCAAAACCAAAGGTTGTATCCTTTGTGGCTATCAAGTTCTGTCCTGTCTTCTTAACAAACTTCTTCGCCCTCCGGACAGCACTAGCCAGCGCCCACATAATGTCCATCCTTTCAAGCTCATTCTCGTCTATCTGCTCGTAGTCTTCATCGGCGAGATGGCACTTTCCAATCTTTCCCGTAACTAGACCGTCATAGGAGTGAACGACAGCTGCTAGGAGATCCATATGCTCCTTTGCTACCTCTACAATCACCTTACCTAGATTCTCGGTCTTCAATTTCGCAGCATTGGCTTCAGTTGCTATGTACTGGGTGCAAGATGACCTGGACGTGTCAGATCCTAAAGTAATGGCTTGGGACAGAGCAGCTGAACTGGACAAGGATGCTGTTTGTAGTGGTGCTCCAGAAGTTTTGATTAAGGAGTTGAGTTGTAAAGAGACGAGTTCTGATCATATGAACCCTTTTGAGACCTGTACTTCATCCTCAACTCTTCTTTCTCAGCTTCAGAATGAAATCGTTGATATCTAACTTTGCCAGCATATCATTCTATCTGAGATTTGACACAAACGAAACCCACTTCTCAGGCAATCATCTGCAAAACTCGACACCTTGTCTTCCATGGACGTGGTAACCCCATGAGTGTGCAGCTCACTCATCAAGTGGTAGAAATGGTCGATACTGTCATCCAGGCTCTCTTTTCCTATTGAGGAGAAGTTATCAAACTCCTTCTTCAAAGCCTTTGCCTTTAATGCCTTCAACGTCGCATTCCCGTCATATCGTTTTTCCAGAGCTTCCATAACTTCTTGGCTTGTTTATTCTCAGAAAACTAATGGAATATATCCTTAGGAATTAACTAAGTTAACAAAGCATACACCTTCTTCTCTGCATTGTACTTTACCTTCGGGCTATCAGTCATGCCCCCAAGGTAAGCTTTACTCCATCAGCACCAACCGGCATGCTATACCCAGTCTCGATTGATTCCCACAGATTAAGATCAACTCCATTTAAGTATATCTCAAACCTTTGCTTCCATTATGGGTAATCATCTAACGTTATGAGCTTAGGGGGCTTATTGTGATTACCAACTTCATTTTCCAGAAGCATTAGATTATGGATCCATGAATCCCTACCGGCAGTGAAAGCTGAGTACTGATCTTCCATTTGTATAAACTTTAAGCTTAATCTAAAATTTATTCACTTGTGCGAATGGAGATGTGCGAATAGGCCAAACGTGCGATTGAATAATGCGGATGGCTAAATCGTGTGATTGAACAATGTGGATGAGTCAATCGTGCGATTGGACAAGGACGACTGGACAATGCGAATGGAGTGTTCAGTCGTACGATTGGATAGGCGACTGAGTTCAATCATGCGTATGGGATGTACGATTGAGTTCAGTCGTGCGATTGAGTCAATCGGGCGACTGAAGCTGCTGGTTTTTGAAATTCGAAGATTTTTTATATTATGACTCAAAAACATGAGTTTTCAAGAACCCTAATCTGCCGTATGATGAAAAACGTGAACTTTTTGATCTAGAGACGTTGAAAACGATGTTTTAACCAAAAAGATGGTGTTTTTGAACGAAAAACGTGATTTTTACACCAAATCGATCGAATCACACGCAAAATCAAGAGCCAATGCTCTGATACCACTTGTTAGGACCGTGTACGTACGGGAGTACTAACTGATTCTGCGCGTATACCAACTCAAATAGTGCGGAATCCTATTTGATTGGCGATCCAATCAGTAGAACGACAATCTGATCAATCCTACGATGAAACAAACGTTAAGAACGAACAAGAATTGATCAGAAACGAACTATGAAGTTGGAATGATGAACAGAGACTCTCTGGACTGCTAGGGTATGTAGATATTCGAAGTGTTACGTTTTTCCATGAATTAAGTGGTATTTATAGGTTAGGGTTTTCCATTCGTACGACTGAACCAATAGCATGGTTCAGTCGTGCGACTGAAGCACATGGTGATCCATCCGCACGACTGAAGATCCAGTCGTGCGATTGAGTCAATCTCATGTCACAATCGTGCAACTGATCCAGTCTCTTGGTTCAGTCGTGCGACTGGTCCATTAGCATGAAGTGTTCATGCGTATTGTCCATAAGTATGGTCCATTCGCATGAGAACTTCACACAATTAAGTTTAAACATGTTTCTCAACCATTTTTTACTAAGAATTATGCAAACAACCACAAACCTATATAGTTAGTTCAATATGCGTTATTACACTATAAACAATAAAATATTAAACATTATAAACATCAACCACATATTGTATTTTTCATACCCATTCAATTACATATATGTAAGACATGAAAGACATTTATATTTGGCTCCTAAACTAGGTACACATGTATCAACAATTGTTGTGTACCTTTAGTATGTAACACAATGATAATATAACAAATACTTATTTAATAAATAAAAAATAAGAAAAAATGATATAGAATATAAAACATGTTGATAAAATGTCTAATTTTGTTTTTCTGAGTAATATTTTATTTTTCTAAAATGATTAGTTTTAGTCAATAATGTACTTTATTTGTAACACAATGTCAAAATAACAACAAATTATATAACATATAAAGTCAATTACAAAAATAACACTAAATAATATAGAACATAAAAAATAACAATAAATACACATAACAAATAATATAAAATATATCTAACACTATTACCTTACATATTTGATGTAATGACCAGACATATTAGAGACAATAACCTATCATTTTAGAAACAGTGACCTAATATATTTATACAATGAATAAATGTAATAATTTTAAATTATAAAATAACACATGTGAAATCCAAAATCACTCTTATAATTTTTAAATTAAATACACTTTTATATAACTCTACCATAACTGTAAACTAATATAAATTTAAAACCCAAATAAAGTTCAAAAAAGAAATATGAGGTTAGTCTTGTGGGATCGAACCCACACTTTTGTCTAAAAGATAAGTATCTAACCATCTTGTCAAGCTTAGATGATGTTATTCAATATGGTAGGTTTATATATATATATATATATATAATATATATATATATATATATATATATATATATAATTATATATATATATATATATATATATATATATATATATATATATATATATATATATATATATATAAAATTAAATTCATAAGCATTCGAAAACTTCCTTGTATACAACATGAGATGTTTTATTGGTGATTTTTCCATCATTATGTAATATTAGTAATTTTAATCCATGTCTACCTTTAACTCGAGATAGTGCAATATCGAACTGACCATGGTGAGCGCTAGTTGTTTAAAAAAAAACCAACTTTGGATACCGATTGTCCTTGTCTCTTGTTTCTTGTAATTACAAAAACACTGCTATGGGAACTGTTTTCTTTGAAATTTAAAAAAAATATGGTGTCAAAATTAACCATGGAATCAAAGTGTGATTTCCAATATATTTCCAGATACATCAAAACAATTTTCACATATAAAATGAATTCCAATCAAACATCTATCTATTATAATAAAAGAAGATTTTAACTTGTCACTTGTCATAATATTAGACCTCATAATCCTAATTTCTTCGCTTCTCTCTCATATTAAAAATTTACATTAACTAAGAATTATATTATTTAATTCTTTTTAGTTTAAAAAGTAGCTTTAATAAACTAAGAAATAGTTATTTTTATAAATGTGATTCTAAAGAAACAATGTTTTGGATAACATTAATAATTTTAAAGATATCAATTTTATTAAAATTACAAAATATTTAAAATCAATTTTTTTTGAAACTAAATTTTTTATGAACCATAAAAAATAAAATTCAAAGTTATAATAAGAAATTTTTACAAAATGACATTTTTTAAAACGTTTGATTTAGAAAGAATTTTTTAAATTTTTTTAGACAAAGATATTTAAGACAAAAGTTCACAGAAAATAATATCATTGTTTTATTACTTATTATAGTCCTTAGTTAAACGTAATTTAATAATATCATATTTTAAAAAATCATTTTATAACTAATATTTTTTATTATTAATTATTTAATATTTATTTATTCAACCCCTGTAATATACGGGATACTAACCTAGTAATAATAACATGACAGTACACATAAAAAGAAATAAAGAAGTTTAAATGTAGAAATATGTATTAGCTCTTCACAGATGGATTGTTGAAGCATATAGCCTTCAAATTAGAAAAATGAAAGTAAAACAATATTAATCCAAAAACACATTTTAGACAATGATAAGTTAAATCATAATCGTAGAGGCCGAAAGCTCAAATATAAGAAAAACAAGTAACTTTTGTTGAAGAAAACTTGATGAAACCGAATCTATCTATTATAATAAAATAAGGTTTTGACTTACCACTTGTCATAATATTAGACCTGCTAATCCTAATTTTTTTCGATTTCTCTCATAATAAATATTTACATCAACTAAGAATTATATTATTAATTCTTTTTAGATTAAAAAATAGCTTTTAATAATTAAGAAAGAGTTATTTTTATAATATGATTTCTAAAGAAACAATCTTTTGTATAACATTAGTAATTTTAAAGATATCAAATTTTTTTAAATTACAAAATATTTAAAATTAATGCTTTTAGAAATTAAATTTTTATGAACCATAAAAAATAAAATTCAAAGTTATAATAAGAAATTTTACAAAATGACATTTTTTTAAAATGTTTTGTTTTAGAACGAATTTTTTAATTTTTTATAGATAAAGATATTTAAGACAAAAGTTCAAAGAAAATAATATCGTTGTTTTATTACTTGTTATAGTCCTTACTTAAACGTAATTTTAATAATATCATATTTTAAAATATCATTTTATAACTAATAAATTTTTTAATTTTTAATATTTTATTTATTTAACTCTTCTATACAAGGGGTACTAACATAGTAATAATAATGTGACGGTACATATAAAAATAAATAAAGAAGTTTAAAAAGTAGAAGTATGTAATACCTCTTCACAGATGGATTATTGAA
>CM044004.1:8459790-8584790 GCA_024085815.1 Flaveria linearis | reverse complement strand
GCAGTGGAGAGCAACGCTGGAGAAACAGGATTAACGATAAGTCGCTCTAAGACGGAATACATGCATTGTAACTTTGGTGGTGACGAGGAAGAGGACACCCAAATCAGTATCCAGGGTATGCTGGTCCCACGGACATCTAGGTTCAAAACCTGGCTCGTACCTGCAGGAAGACGGAGAGATACACAGCGATGTAGCTCACCGTGTCCCAGCAGGATGTTGCGTGGAGAGCAGCATCAGGTGATCCTATGTGACAAGAGGTTTCCAGCAAAACTTAAGGGAAAACTATACAAAGTCGTGGTACGCCCAGCTATGCTATATGGAACAGACTGCTGGGCCATAAAGAAATCGCACGAGAAACAATAGAGGTTGGGAAATGCGAATGCTAGGTGGATGAGTGCCGTACAGACTGGATCGGATAAGAAACGAAGTGTTCGACAGAAGTTAGAAGTGGCTTGTATTGCAGATAAAATACGAGAGGAAGATTAAGGTGGTATGGACATGTCAAGAGGAGACCAATGGCAGCACCGGTCCAGAGCAGTGGAGAAACATCGTCATAGAGGTAGGAAGAGTAGAGGAAGACCTAGGCTTACTTGGGAAGAGATAATTAGGCGAGATATGACACACTTGCCCCCTCTGAGCACATGATCGGGGATAGGAGCGAGTGGAGACGTAGAATTAAAATTAAGACTTTAGTGGTTTCTGTAGCTACGAAGGGACTTTCATTACTTCTTACGGGGCCTGATGTGTATGTAGTACACTGCGACTTTTAGGGAAAATTTGTTGCTTCCCTGATGCAGGCTTGTTCATTTTATATTTTTTTTGATGATTTTAATATTTGCTGTTTCATATATCATATATCATATAACTTTATATCATATGTTTGTTATATATGATTTCCAGCTTTATTGCTTTTTGTTATCGAGCCGGGGGTCTCTTTAGAAGCGTCTCTCTACCTATCGGGATAGAGGAAAGACTTGCCACCACCTACCCTCCCAGACCCTACTTTTGAGTGGGATATACTGGGTTGTTTGTTTGTTTGTTTGTTTGTTTGTTATTTAGTAATTGATGTTCATGATTTCTTTTATGTAGCGTTTCAAATAAGTCCTCAACTTTCTCATTTACACACATAAGTGTGTATTCAGTGCTACAATCACCAATACACATTAGACCTTGCTTAACACATATGTATACTGGATACTACATATATGTATCAATTACGCAAGTATAGTAGTTTTAGGTTACATACATGTAACTTGACTAGATACATACACATACATACATTGGTTTACATTACATAAGCTTGTTTATACACATGCTTACATATACGTAACACAATGTTCCATAGACGAACAAAGTGTTACATATAGTTATTTCAATCAAAATTCTAGTTGTGGTTAAAAATTTTGTGATTGTTACTGTGACATCCGGTAATTTTCCATTACAAAACTCCGTTAGTTCCGTTAAGTTTTTGCATACACGTGTCGTAGCACACACTAGTTGTCGTTTGACGTTGGTGACCTAATAATAATTAATAATGTAAATTAATAATATCTAGGGGATTAGATAATTATGTGTTATGCTTATGCGTTTACGAGATTTAAAGACTATTTGGGAATTTTATCACGTAACGTGGAAACACATGTGTTAATTCGTAGTCTTGTGTTTTTTATAAATAAAAATATAAGTGTTTACCATTAGTTTATATGCTCATATTATTACGTTAAAAACACTTTACAAGGAGGTTAAAAGCTTAAATTTTATAAAAATACAAAACACAAGGGTTAAGTGAAATTTAACATCTCGTATTTCTACAGAAATAAAAAAAATTTCCGTCGATTAATCCTCGTATTATATTATATCATTCTTTTTCATTTAACGTTAATAACCCCAAAATAAATATAATAAAAATAATGTAAATAAATAATGATAACAAAGTGACAGGATCTCAGCCTCTAGTTTGATCATTAGATTGTTTCGCAGCGGATTTAGCATGATAATTAGCAATTAATACAAGAACATAAGGAATATTGCATGTAAAGTAAATTGTAGAGAGAATAACTCTGCATAAAAAGGAATAATATTTTGTTTATTTCACATGTTTCAGCGTGGAATACAATCAGGTCACTGCCCTTTTATAGGCAAAAGACCCATACTGTGTCAGATTCCACTGACAATAAACAGTTATTTAACTAACTACTGATAGAACAAAACTACTGAAGATGTCACAACAGCTGACATCTTCTTACAAAATTCTTAAGTGTTCTACCTATTACATACTGAAAAGGAAACTACTGAAAGCTACAACGACTGAAGAACAAACTCTTCAGTCTTTTACAACTACTGAACTATAACAGCTGAAGAACAAACTCTTCAGCTGTTGTACAAACTATTGAAAGGAAAATGTAAACTACTGAAAAGAAAAACCATCACAACAACTGAAGAAGACTTCTTCAGCTATATGACAAACTCTGAAGCTTCAGCACTTTGGTCTTCAGACTTTGGTCTTCAGATGATTCATCAGCTGATGACTTTAGTAGTTGTCATCAGCTGATGTCTTCAGTCATGTCTTTAGACTTTGTGCATCAGCAGTTGATCTTCAGTTGATCTTCAGTTCTTCAGTTCTTCGACTTTGATCTTCAGCACTTGTCTTCAGTACTTGAAGTCTTCAGTACTTGTGTTTATCAGTTTTTTAGACTTCAGTACTTATCTCAGTACTTTGGGATCTTCAGCTGTTGTACTTCAGATCTTTGATCTTCAGATGTTGATTCTTCAGACATTGTCAGAACAGCTGATGGAGTCTTCAGCAGTTGTTGTGATGTCATGTGGGACTTAGAGGTTTTCCTGATCTTGGCTCATTGTTCTTTTGGTCCAACAACTCCCCCTGAACCAATGCAGCCAAAACCTCTAATTATTTGTTGTCCCACTTATTGTTGGCATAAAGATTGGTCTATTTCCTTCTGGATCAGATCAGAAGTTGACCCTGATAAGCTTAGCCTGGGAGAAGGTTTCTGATATTTGTTTGGCTAAGTATGGATGGGAGCTCTGTTTTGGGGAATTGGACACAGAGCTGTTGTCCCATCCATGAAACCTACCTCCCACGACAAGCCTGTAGGATTCTCTGGTGTAGGGTCGGACAAAATCATTTGTTCTTCTTTAGACAGGTCTTCAGCCCCACCATCAAATAATCCTTCACGGCCGTACAGCTCTGAGACAAACTTGACCTGTTTGCCATTCTTGAGCTCAACTGTTGTGATTTGCCTATATGCAAATTCATCTGGATGTCTGCCCTCTAGCAACAAGTTGAGCTCATCTTTGTGGAAGTTCTCAAGCCTCTTATAAACTAAGCCTTTCCTAACCACCCTATTCTCCAACTCATTTCGGGTGGTTGCTTAGACTTATAGGCCTTCTCGAACTCATCCAAATTTTCCCAGGGTGTTAATACAAGAGCCACTGTAATCACTTCATCTACAATCCTCTTCATCTGGCTCTTGTACCTCATAGGAATGTCTTTCTTTATAATCCTGTGAGCCACCCTAGGATCAGTCCAAGTCCTCACTCTCTCTTTGTCATATTGGAAAGTTGTTTAAGAGTGAAGAGTCTCAGAGCTTCTTCTTAATGTTCATGATAGAGGTAGAGGCAGCATATGCTAGGTCAATTGACTTAAGCATTTCAGCATCATGAAGCTGCTGCTGCTCCTCTTCCTCTAATCTTACCCTCACAGTATCCATCTATGAGGTGGGAGTGATGGTTTGAGGTTTTGGCTTTTGGTAGAGGGATGACTGCTGAAAGGGGCAGTCTATCCTCCTCATCCTCCTCTTCTTCTTCTTGCCGCCTCAACACCCTTCTCTTCTTCTTCAAGGGTGGATCATTGGCTGCGGGTTTTAATGGTGAAGGGGTTGGTTTTTGTGGGTTGTGTTTGGGTGTTGGTGTGGGTGGGAATGTTGGCAGACACTGCTAGTAACCTAGAAATAGAGCAGGTTTGGTTTGTTTTTACTAGCAGGTCCTGTTCCCAGCACTGGCTTCTGAGAGGGCCTCAGCGACCAGTCCTTTAGTGAATCACCAGCGAACAGATCTTGGTGGTTATTGCCAAGAGTCTGTCCCTGGTCCATGCCTTGACATCAAGGACTGGCCTGCCCAGGTACTTCAAAGTGAACCTACTCATAGCCTCAATTTCTTTTCTTTCCTCTTGGCTATAAGTAGTCCATCGGTACTCAATCTCTCTCTCCTCCATATTCCTGATCTCCTGATCTAGCAAGGCAGTGCCTTGTTAAAGCCTTGACTGAACAGCTGATCAATGATAGAGTCCATTGATCGGCTATGCTCAGCATCAGCCTCCTGACAAGGGCTGCTAGATCAGAGTCAACACCCTCCCTCACCTTCTCTTTCTTTTGATATACACTGAAATCCTTTGGATTCCAGTCACTTCTTTTTCAGCTCTCTCCTCCTTCTCCCTCCCCTTCCCTTAGTCTCCTCAACCTTCTCCCCTTAAATCCCCTCCTTTCTTCCTACTTCTAACTCCTCCTCTCCCCTCTTCCTCTTACTTGCACTGAGGTCTCCCCCTTTTTGGATGCATGATGCGCGGTAAAAGCTCGGGTTTAAAAGCATAAAATGGCATATTTATAGCATAACTTCGAGTTCAAATGATTTATGTTGATGGTGTTTTGCGTTTGTTAGGTCCGGAACAATTAAGAGTACACTTCGGGGGTCATACGGGATGTCGGAATGGAACTAGGAACAGTCGGATACGCGAAACAAACAAGGAAAAAAATGCTGTTTCTGGAGCAAGTCGCCGACGCCCTAATAGGGTGTCGCCGACGCCCTCTAGATTGTTTATATCGGATTTTAATACCCACTTTGTTTCATTTGAGTTGTTTAAAACGGGAATCTTCAAGTGGCACTAAAAGAGGGCATATAATAGGGAAGAAAGTCAGGGAAAAAAGAGGCCCATCATTCCTCATTCCTCTCACTTGTGTTTTGTCTCCAAGATCCAATCTTCATATTATCATTAACCATCATCTTCATCTCTCCACATTCTTTATCTCCAACATTCATCTTCATACAACCATCCACGAAGCTTTAGAGAGAAACTTTTGCAATTGGAGCTTTTCATCATCAACAAATTCAAGCAAAATCCAGTGACATGGAATTGCAAACAAAATCATCACCCGGATTCCAAGCTTCACCAACATGAGAGGCTAAACTTCTTTGGTTTTTCCCCCGTTTTCATATTGTAAGATATGGTTTGTTAACGTTTGAAACTAAATTGCATCATTGTGTTTTGTATTTGATTGCTTGAAACATTATGTTACATTTTGATCTTAACTTGAATTCCAAATTGCATGAATGATTATGAAATTTGTCTTTGAGAAATGGAGTTGGTCATGTGTGCTATGTAGTGTAGAGTTTTGAATGTTCTTGTGTAATGAAGTGTACTTTGTCCGTAATTAACGTTGACAATTCTTGACACCTAAGCCTTGTAATGATGAACTCGTTAGCATGACTCACATCTTTGATGCAAATTAGTTGGATAGTAGACCATAATTTTATGATATCAACCGGGGTTGAACCTTGTTATTAAACTTAGTATTGTCAACCATTGTTTCTAAGTTCTCAAGTTCTTATTAATCATTCTTAAGTAACCATTTTTGTTTTGTTCATTTCTTTGTGTTGGACAAAGTTTCAACACCATTTCAAGTAAACATATAAAATCTTTTATGAACAAAATAGCAAGCTTCATAATTAATTTGAGTCCAATTCAAGTCTAAACACAACCACATACTCCTTGTGATTCGACACCCTTCTTACCATTTGCTACATAGTTTTGGTACTAAGGAACTATACAAATACTATCTTTGACTAGTGCACGCGACAAGCCGGTCAAATTTTGGCGCCGTTGCCGGGGAGTAGTGCGCTTTGTGTGTAGAATTGTGTTGACTAGTTTGTAATTTCTGTTTAAGTGTTTGGTTATTTTTGCATCATTCTTTTTCCTTGTTATGCTGGTTGTGTTATTTGTGTAGATCACAGGTAGTGCATGCATACTAGAGCATCCGGAAGAACCTCTCCGTTGGTGTTTGAACCGGAAATTGAACGCTTTGCAAGAAGGAACCGAGCCAACCAAATGGAGGGAGGTAGTAACAACCGCCCCCACCACAACACAACATTCCACAAAATCCACCACCACCACCCACTAATGACCGTAACCTCAACCCAAACCGTAGACAAGCTCATAGCCATAGTAACCCACTTTTTGAACATGTGAACCAAAACCCCATGGGTCACTTTGGCCCACCAAACTTAGATGAGCTAAGAAATGCCATTCATGAGGATGAGCCATTTAGTGTTCCATCTTACCAATCACCCGAACGGGTGAGTGTTCATACCTATCACACGGGTGATAGTGATGATTATGAGTATGACAATGAAGGCAATGGGGGTTCTACAATGAAGGAGGTATGCTGGTGATTATGGCTACCAAGGTGATAATTATGATGAATGGAACCATGGGTACATGGAGAATGAGAACTACAACTACAACCGTCAACATAGACAAAACCATTTAGGAATCCAAACATGAATGCCAACCCAAACCAATTCCTCAGTTTGTCGGTGTAGCTAATCAAGGACCACAAAGAAGATACCCCTGCATCAAGAAGTGAATGGTCCTTCACGCCAACAACCTCAACGAGCTAGAACACAAGGTAAATGGTAGGTTTCCGACCCATCATATCGACAATGTCTCTCCTATTGTTCCACCGATTCCGGGAAGGCGTTCATTTGATTGTAAGCCCAACTACATCAACATCTTACCTCATTTTCATGGCATGTCAACGGAGGAGCCTTACACACACATATCTGAATTCTCCGACATATGTGGCACAATTGGAGGCCACAACAACTCTCACAAGATGAGTGCGTTTAAGATTGTTCCAATTTTCATTGAAGGACAAGGCAAAGCAATGGTTTTTTAACCTGCCGGCTAATAGTATTCGAACATGGGGAGAAATGCAACAAGTCTTCCTTGACGAATACTATTCAATGGCCAAAACGGATGAAATGAGGGACGAGATCCGGACATTCCAACAACAATCCGGAGAGCCACTTCATGAAGCTTTTACTCGTTTCAAAGAGTTGATAAGAAAGTGTCCACATCACCAAATTGAGCTTTGGGAGCTAGTGAAGAGTTTTGTGAACGGATTGACAAAAGAAAAAGGAAGTACCTCAAGTCTACTAGCAATGGAACCTTGTTGAATAACCCCGAGGAAGAGGATTGGGAGTTCCTTGAAAGGATGAGTAAGAACTCAAGAGCCGAAGAATCCGCGATAGGAAAGCAAAGCACCCTATTCCAAAATCCACCTCCGACATTGACTCAAGTGCAAAGGATCGAATAGCCGCATTGGAAGGGAGTTAGCTCGCATGAAGAAGAAAGATGTAATGCGGTTCAATTCGCGGTTTGTGAAGAATGTGGGGACATTGGTCATAGAGCCGATAGTTGTCAAGTAAACATGGCTCAAGGAACCGAAGAGGTGAATCAAGTTTATGGAGACCGGAAGCCTTTTGACATGAACTCCAACACTTATCATCCATTTGAGGAACCATCCCAACCTTAGGTATGCAATCCTTCAAACCAAATGAACCCAAACTTCAACCGCCAATCAAGGTGGACAAGGCTATCAAAACCGCCAAGGAACAATCAAGGGGAAATTACAACCAAGGTGGCTACCAAGGAATAACTATAATCAAGGAGGTAATCAAGGCTACAATCGGGATGGTAACTTCCAAAGAAATTACACAATAATCAAGGTGGACCATCGGGAAGCCAAGGTGGTGGAGATGACTCGTTGAATGCAAAGTTAGATGCTCTTATGAACATGGTGAAAGAATCTAACAATGACATCAGGAGATGAAGAGAGCAAATGAAGTAAGAGACAATCACATGAAGCTCTCACAAGGCAGTTGGTCAACTAGCCGAAGATTGGGCCGACTTAAGGGAAGCGGTGGAAGATTGCCAAGTGATACAACCGTGAATCCACAACATCAAGGCTCAAGTTCTAAAAACACACGCGAGGTATCAATCAATAAACTTACTTTGCGTAGTGGTAAGTAGTTGACAATGGTGTTAAAAACCACCCCACCCCCTCAATTGTTGAGGGGTGTGGAAGATGTTACTGATGAAAGTGACGATGAGGGTGAAAGTAGCCAACGGGTCAAATGAAAATTTTTCTGAAAAATCTAAAACCAAACCCGTAGGTTACACAAACTCCTAAGGCTAAGGAAAAGGTGGTGGAGGGTAATACCGTTCTTTTCCCGAAGCTCTTAAGGCACCCTTGCAAAAAGTGGTAAAGAAAGAGGCCACAACAAGATGAAATGTGGGAAATTTTTAAACAAGTGAAAATTAATTTGCCACTTTTAGATGCAATCAAACAAGTTCCTTCATATGCTAAGTACTTAAAAGAACTATGTACCCAAAAGAGAGCTCACAAATTCCCTAAAAAGCTTGATTTGACTGAAAATGTGAGCTCTATTCTTTCGGGTGCCCTTCCACCTAAGCTACAAGACCCGGGAGCGCCCATTATACCTCTTCAAGTGGGAGAATTCAAAATGACAAGGGCACTCTTGGATCTTGGTGCTAGTGTAAGTATTTTACCGGGTAGCTTGTATGACCAACGACTTTGGTCCGCTTCAAGAAGCTAAGACCACCGTGGTATTAGCCGATTTAACACCCAAGCTTCCCCGTGGGATAATTACTGATGTGATAGTAAAAGTTGAGAATTTTTATTATCCGTGGACTTTTTAGTACTTGATTATGTTTCCATAGATCAAACCAAACAACCTACGGTTATCTTAGGTCGACCATTTTGGCAACTTCAAATGCTCAAATCAATTGTAAAACGGGAACGGTTGACATGACATTTGGTAACAATAGGTTGAGACTTAATGTATTTTCAGTATGACTGACCCTCCTATCAATGATGAATGCTACATAGCCGACATTATTGATGAGTGTATACCTCTATGCGACATGGTCGTTGATGAGGAAAACACAATGGAGGATTGTTTCATGTTTGACAGGTTGAGAGTGGAAACTGAAAAGCATTAGAGGAGGAAGAAAGGAGATAATGAGTGCTGCCATGAGGAGTGAACGACCACCATGGTCGGTTCAAGTGGAGCCACTACCCGAGAAGATTGACACCGGGTTGAAACCTTCATTGCAAGAACCACCACAAGTTGAATTGAAAGAATTACCAAAGCATTTAAAATATGCTTTTCTTGGTAAGAATGAAACTTTACCTGTTATTATTGCTTCTAATCTATCCATTGAACAGGAAGGTGCGTTGATGGAGGTGTTGATTGCTAACAAGGAGCGATTGGATGGACCATTGCGGATCTAAAAGGAATTAGCCCCTCAATTGTTATGCACAAAATCATCACGGATCCGGAAGTCAAACCATCACATGATGCCCAACGAAGGTTGAACCCAAACATGAGAGAGGTAGTCAAGAAGGAGGTATTGAAGTGGCTAGATGCAGGTATCATCTTTGCAATCTCTGACAGTACTTGGGTGAGCCCTACACAAACTGTACCAAAAAAGGCGGGCATCCAAATTGTTAAAGATGACTCAGGTAACGAGGTAGCTACCCGGCCAGTAACCGGTGGAGAATTTGTATTGATTACAGGAAATTGAATGCTGCTACCTCAAAAGATCATTTCCCTTTACCATTCATTGATCAAATTGTTGAGAAACTATCAGGTCAGAAATTTTATGCTTTCTAGATGGTTATTCAGGTTATAACCAAATAGCTATTCATCCTGAAGATCAGGAAAAGACTACATTTACTTGCCCTTATGGCACGTTTGCATTTAGGCGAATGCCCTTTGGGTTATGTAATGCCCCCGCCACCTTTCAAAGGTGTATGATGAGTATCTTTTCAGATATGGTGGGGAGTCATTAGAAATCTTCATGGATGATTTCTCAATTTTTGGCACATCGTTTGAATCTTTTTGCTTCAATTAGAAAAAGTTTTAAAAGATGTGTTGAAACCAATTTGGTCCTTAGTTGGGAAAAGAGCCATTTTATGGTTCAAGGGGATAGTATTGGGTCATGTTGTGTCTAGCCGTGGGATAGAGGTAGACCATGCCAAAGTGAAGGTTATTTCCACTTTACCTCACCCCACTAATGTTAAGGGCATTAGGTCATTCTTGGGGCATGCCGGTTTTTATAGAAGATTCATAAAGGGATTTAGTGTCATAACCAAACCATTGTGTAATCTATTGTTAAAAGATGCCCCATTTGAGTTTAATGAAGAATGTGTAAAAGCCTTTACATCTTGAAGCAAAAATTATTGAAGCTCCAATCTTGCAATCACCTAATTGGAAATTGCCTTTTGAAATAATGTGTGATGCAAGTGACTATGCTATTGGTGCTGTCTTGGGTCAACGGGTTGATAAGAAACCGTTGCCATATACTATGCAAGTAAACTCTCTCAGATGCCCAATGAATTATACAACAACTGAGAAGGAATTACTTGCGGTGGTATATGCTTTAGATAAATTTCGGTCCTATATATGGGGTAGCAAGGTTATTGTCTATTCTGACCATTCTGCTGTTAGGTACCTCATGGAGAAAAGGACGCGAAACCAAGGTTGATTCGTTGGATTTTGTTATTGCAAGAATTCAATCTTGAGATCCGAGACAAGAAAGGGAGTGAAAATGTAGTCGCAGATCACTTGTCAAGAATTCAACCGTGGAAGAAGATACCACCGGAGATAAACGAACATTCCCGGATCTATCATGTCTATCACCACCAATAACCCCTGGTACGCCATTTTGCAAACTATTTGGCTACAGTACATTGCCGGAAGGATGGAGTAAGAAAGAAACAACACTTCAAGGCTCAAGCAAAACATTACATTTGGGATGACCGGACCTCTTCAAAGTGGGAGCTGACCAAATCATCCGAAGATGTCTACCGGATGAGGAGATCCCATGTGTATTGAGCATGCTTCACGAATCGGCATGTGGAGGACATTTCAGTGGACAAAAGACGGGTCACAAAGTCCTTTCTTGTGGTTTTTATTGGCCCACCATCTTCAAAGACTCCCATGAATTTGCCAAGAATGCATAAGATGCCAACAAATGGGAGTGTGACAAGAAGAGATGAAATGCCTATGCAACCAATTTTGGTGGTGGAAATCTTTGATGTGGGGCATTGACTTCATGGCCCTTTTCCAAACTCTTTTGGTAATCTCTATCTTGGTGGCGGTCGATTATGTCTCTAAGGATAGAAGCTATCGCCACCAAGACCAATGACCATAAGGTGGTATGCAAGTTTGTCCAACCATATTTTTTCAAGATTTGGTATCCCTCGCGTGATAATAAGCGATGGGGGATCGCATTTCAAAAACTTCAACTTTGGCAAACTTCTAAAACGTTATGGTGTTGACCATAGAATTGCAACACCATACCATCCACAAACAAGTGGACAAGTAGAGGTTTCTAATAGGCAAATTAAAGAAATTTTGCAAAAAACGTACGACCCGATCGCAAGGATTGGTCAACTAAACTAGATGATGCCTTGTGGGCGTATCGTACCGCTTACAAGACGCCTATTGGAACCACTCCCTACCGGTTGGTCTATGGAAAGGGTTGTCATTTACCTGTAGAATTAACTCATCGTGCCTTGTGGGCAATTAAAATGTTAATATGAATGATGGTGCGCAGGTAAACAAAGACAACTGGCGCTGAATGAGTTAGAAGAAATAAGGGACGAAGCCTATGAAACCGCATCCGCATACAAGGACAAGATGAAGCGGTTTCATGATGCCAAGCTTCGTTTGAAGGAATTCAAGCCCGGACAAAAGGTATGGTTGTATAACTCACGTCTAAAGCTATTCCCGGAAAGCTAAAAAGTAAAGACTGGTCCATATTTGATCATCCGGGTGGGCGACTTTGGAGACGTGGAGATTGAAGACTTTGATGACCATTTACAGCAAACGGTGAATGGACACCGCCTTAAACCATACCTGGAACCAAATGACATAAATGGGGCGGACAAACAATCGAGTGCTTGTTGTTGAGCACTCTTGATGAGGTAACGATTTGATCGCAGCACTACAAAGTCCGGCTAACGACAGGTAAACTTAGCGCTGCGTGGGAGGCAACCCACGAAAGGTAGCTTGTACATATTTGTTGCTTTGCATTACTTATCTTAGTATAGACCTTCTCAGTTTTTTTTTAGAATTGCCAATCCGAATCCGAGTCACAAAATCATGTTGCGCGTGCGACTTGTGTGTATTCGGGACAATACACGTGTGTTCGGAGGGGTAATATATATAGGTATAAGGTATATATAGCTACATTTTTTATTTTATTTTCTTTTTATTATTTTTTTTATGGTGTGCGTGTGTTAATTTTTTATATTTTTTAGGTGTGATTTATATATATATATATATATGTATATATAGTATGTAAATTCTTTGTGTTAATGTTTGTGTTAATATTTATATATATAGATATATAAGTTTGTAATTTATATATTATATATATCTACATATTTACATATTTCATGTGTGTTAAGTAGGTGTTAGTTTTTGTGTGATATCTATTTATATATGAATTTGAAAAAAAAAAAAAAAAAAAAAAAAAATTAAAATTAATAATGGTGATTGTGAAGCCCGTCGCCGACGGGCATATGCTGCGTCGCCGACGCCACACCCGTAGACCAGAGTGCCCGTAGACAGCAAGTTAAGCCGTCGACCAAAATGCACAATAGAAGCCGCGTCGCCGACGTGCTAGCTCGGCGTCGCCGACGCCCACTCCTTTCCACCACCCGAAAAATTTTCCCTTTTTCTTCAAATTGTAATCCATTCTCAACCACACAAAACCCCTTATGGATTTTTCACCCACACAACCCCTATTTCACCCCAAAACACACTCTCACTCCCATTTTCATCCAACCATTCCAACTCTTTCTCCCTTCTTCTCCAAACCTTCTCAAGAACCCTAAATCCTCCATAACCTAACTTCTTCCAAACTTAACCAAATCCAACGATTCTTGTGGTCTAAAGTGTTTAGTTTTTCGTGAGGAACAAAACCCCGAGCATAGTTTTTGCTAATTCCTTGTTGTTAAAGAGAAATCTAAGGTGCAAAATTCGGATTTTTGGGTTTTCCTTCAAGAACTTTTCTATTGCAACTTGTTGGGTGAAATTCTAAGCATATAAGGTATGGTTTCTTCTCATTCTATTACTAGCATTACATAGTTTGTAGAAATTGTCTCTTGAACATGAATGTGATTAGTGAAACTAGTTTTGACTATGTATGGATTGTTGAGTAGGAACCTTTGGTTGAGTTTAGATTATGTATGGTGAATGTAGATACAAAACAAGTGTGGGGAGAGGGTTCTAGCACAATTGCTCTTGAGAAATAGGCATAGAACAAAAATGAAGGTTATGACAATTTGGATACATGGTTGTAAGCATATGATAGTATTTCATGGATAAATATAAAAGAAAACCTCATTGTTGGAAATAAACTTAGAATTTTGAAGATAATGCAACATATTGTTTGTTAAGAACATACTTGTTTATTCAAAATTGCAAGAGGAGCGTATACTTACAAAACCATGATCTATGCCTATTTGTTGGAATTGTTGAATGCAAGTAATTAATGGGTGTATTTGGTTGTTGTGTTGTAGTTCAATGGCGAGTAGGAAAAGGAGCAAGGCCTCAAGAGGTGCAAGTTCATCCTCTCGTAGGGTGATGAACTGGGAACAAGAAAGCTCTGTTACTGAAGATGATGCAAGGCTATTTCACCAAGACTGGACGTGGACACAACATAAGAATGACAGAATTGGGGAGAAATGGGAATCCGACGCCCAAAAACGATTATCCGACTTCCACAATAGAGCTACTGAAATCCGTCTGTGGAAGTGGAAAATGGCAAAGGTCCAATATGGCGTCCCAGGTGTGTGTGTGCCGGAGAGAGTGGTTAATACTGAAGAGCTCTCCAAATAGGGATAACACAAAATTTGAAGCTCTAGGATGGGAGAGAGCTTTAGATTGGTGTGCTGCAAATACACATCGGGTTTATTTGGGGGCGGTGGCTGAATGGATGGCTTCATTAAGATTTGAAAACAAAAGCAGCCATCCATCACAATGGAGGTTATCAGGGGAAACAGGTGCGGGTATTATGGTGATGTCTTTTGAACGATGAACCGGATCGCCCAATTTGATTCTTTGGGCCAGGGCAACTATTATTACTATAGTATGGATCAATTTTTTCAAGGCCCGTTCTAGAAGCATATCCGGTAAATTTAATCAGTTTGACTGTTCCTTTCCGTGAAGGTAATGAACTTGAGAGGAACCACTTATCCCTTGAAGGAAAAATCCTACAAAATATCTCTCTTGAAAATGTAATGGTACGATTGGGAGATCGAGGGAAAGTGAGAACCTGGGACTGCAGAATTTTACACTCTTTGCTTTATGGAAGCCCTAAACTCTCATGGAGACATATAGTGATGATGAATATTTGGGAATCAAGGGAACTATATGCTAGGAAAATGGTCCCATATATTCGATTGATTAGTGCTATGATCATGCAACAAGATTGCCTTCCTCCAGAGGCACTCTGGGTCAGTAAACCTTTGGATTTCTTTGATTTTAAGAAGATGAGAGCATCGAAGATCTTTGTTGAACAGCAAGGGTTTACATTTGTTGTCCGGGATACTGAAACCGGACAATCCTTTACTGCAAGAGACCCAGATGCTCCTCCACCGGATGAATTTGAAGCAATGGAGGAAGAAGAGGCACAACCGAGGAAACAAGGCCCTCAAGAAGGCGAACTGCCCGTCAACATCGAGAGGTGTCTGATAATGTAGCTGAATTCACTGTGAGACGAAGGCAGCCGGGTTGGGAATCTTTGCAGGTCGGGCACAGGCAGACATATGACAATGTGTCTGCTTTGATGGGAGAAATGAGAGAAGTAGAGGAAGCAAGAAGAGAGAGTGAAAGGGTGTGGAGACTGCAGCAAGAGGAACATTGGGCACAACAAGAAGCCCGACGGATGGAAAGGGAACAGTTAGAAGACAGGCGTTGGATGGCCCTTGCAACAGCCCAACAAATGGCTGTCAACAACGCCTACATTCTCCAAGAACAGGAAAGGCATCACCGGGATCTTGAAGCAGGTCGAAGCTATCAAGAGTTTACCCCGTGGACAGACTATTCGACCATCAGGGACCAGCCAGAAGAGGTGCAACAGTCAGTGCATTGGCCCCAGGGCGTGGCGTCCAGCTTCATTCCCATTCCTGCGCCACCACCAACTGAAGGGGGAGCATTTGACAACTTCAATGAGATGTTTTCTGCTCTAACTGGCTATCCTTATCAACCATACCCGCCAAGAGATCCAAATGAGCGCTATCAAAGATAGGTGGCGAGGTATGACTTATGTGTTTGTACAGTTTATTTAAATGTTTGAGTGTTTGTTTTTTCTGTTCCTTTTAATTCTGTAGTTGTTTTTATTAAGTGGTTATGGGAATTCCACAATTCATGCTAATTGATTGGTTGTCAAAGAGGTGAGAAGCTTGCTTCTACACAAGTTGTTACAATTGCAGGTTTTGTGCTACTTGGATTGAAAAGCTAATGCCAAGAAAAAGTGAAGAAATCCAGGTGCACATGTTCCTTTTAGCATGATTATCTTAGTAGTTTGAATAAGTGGAACGTTATTTTAGGTCGGGAAAACCCTTGGGGAAGAAATTGGTATCACATCCCTTATGTTTTGAAAAGATTTTCACCCACATTGAGGACAATGTTAACATTAAGTGTGGGGATGGGGGAAAAATAGCAAATTTTTCAAATTTTCAAATACTTTTGGTCCTCATTTTATGCAAACAACCTCGATTGTCACCAAAAGATTTTCAAACCGAGAAAATTGGGTAAAAGGTCGTTAGTCATGGTTGCTCCAAATAGTCTCATCAAGTGCCTTTAAAGAAAACTTTAAGTGAGATGCCTAGCTAGTTTTAGCATGCTTTAAAATAGTCACACATGCTACATGTCGGCAACCCATTTCTCCTCCATCATGTGAGTTTTGAGCCATACTTACCTAGATTGCTAGATCACTTACATATATAAAAGTTCATTTGTTGAGTGTGATCATTATGCGATTAATTGGTAGAACTTGTATGGTTTGATACGTGCTAAGACCGCAAAGGAATATGTGAACGGAGATGAAAAGGCATTAGGATCCCTCATTATTCCCTATTACCCATAAAGATTATAAAACTATACCCCTAGTTGCCAATTTTGAGCCTATTTATGCGAACACAAGTATGTGTAATAAATTGTCCTTTCGTTTGTCAACCCACTAGCCGAGCATCAAAGAGTTATCCTCTTGAAAATTTCGATGAGAATCCAATTGATTTTGTTTAAGTGTTAGTCAAATTAGTGTTCTTTAGTTATATATATATAAAAAAAAAAGAGAGAAAAAATGAATAAAAAAAAATATATACATTGTGTTTGAAGAAAAGATGTCAAGAAAAAGAAAAAAATAGAATAAGAAAAGCATTGGGATAGAAATTACCCGAGTGCCATTATTAGTAGTTTGTATTGTTTTGGATTTCTCATCACATTAGCCACTAAATAAAGCCTTATTCCTCACCCAAGCCTAAGCCCAAAAACCACAAAAGTCCTTTGATCTGGGAATTATTCCATTAAAGCGGTGAGGCACGATTGCTTTACAAGCTTATGCTCACATTATTGCATATGGTTTTGAGTGAAAACCATACTAGCACATCACATGCTAGTCCACAAAATAGCCGAGAGGAGCGTATCATTGCGAGGGGCATGAAACATGAGTGCAAAAGTTTAAAGCATGGTAGGATTAGTTAGGCAAGTCTTGGTTTGTTATTACATATATCATTCACTTATGAACTTGAGGGGCGGGTATGACTTTGGACCTTAACTTGATAGAAGGTGAGAAATTCTAAATGTCTTGTAATGTTTTGAAAAATATTGTATGGTAGTTTGCTTGAGGACAAGCAAAAGATAAGTGTGGGGATGTGATGCGCGGGTAAAAGCTCGGGTTTAAAAGCATAAAATGGCATATTTATAGCATAACTTCGAGTTCAAATGATTTATGTTGATGTGTTTTGCGTTTGTTAGGTCCGGAACAATTAAGAGTACACTTCGGGGGTCATACGGGATGTCGGAATGGAACCAGGAACAGTCGGATACGCGAAACAAACAAAAGGAAAAAAATGCTGTTTCTGGAGCAAGTCGCCGACGCCCTAATAGGGTGTCGCCGACGCCCTCTAGATTGTTATATCGGATTTTTAATACCCACTTGTTTCATTTGAGTTGTTTAAAACGGGAATCTTCAAGTGGCACTAAAAGAGGGCATATAATAGGGAAGAAAGTCAGGGAAAAAAGAGGCCAACATCATTCCATCATTCCTCTCACTTTGTTTTGTCTCCAAGATCCAATCTTCATATTATCATTAACCATCATCTTCATCTCTCCATCATTCTTCATCAAAAACATTCATCTTCATAGAAGAGATCCAACGAAGCTTTAGAGAGAAACTTTTGCAATTGAAGATTTTCATCATCAACAAATTCAAGCAAAATCCAAGTGACATGGAATTGCAAACAAGATCATCACCCGGATTCCAAGCTTCAATCAACATGAGAGGCTAAACTTCTTTGGGTTTTCCCCCGGTTTTCATATTGTAAGATTATGGTTTGTTAACATTTGAAAACTAAATTGCATCATTGTGTTGTGTATTTGATTGCTTGAAACATTTATGTTAGTATTTTGATCTTAACTTGAATTCCCAAATTGCATGAATGAGTATGAAATTTGTCTTTGAGAAATGGAGTTGGTCATGTGTGCTATGTAGATGTAGAGTTTGAATGTTCATGTGTAATGAAGTGTATTATTGTCCGTAATTAACGTTGACAATTCTTGACACCTAAGCCTTGTAATGATGAACTCGTTAGCATGACTCACATCTTTGATGCAAATTAGTTGGATTAGTAGCACCATAATTTTATGATATCAACCGGGGGTGAACCTTGTTATTAAACTTAGTATTGTCAACCATTGTTCTAAGTTCTCAAGTTCTATTAATCATTCTTAAGTAACCATTTTTGTTTTGTTCATTTCTTTGTGTTGGACAAAGTTTCAACACCATTTCAAGTAAACATATAAAATCTTTTATGAACAAAATAGCAAGCTTCATAATTAATTTGATAGTCCAATTCAAGTCTAAACACAAACCATATACTCCTTGTGATTCGACACCCTTCTTACCATTTGCTACATTAGTTTTGGTACTAAGGAACTATACAAATACTATCTTTGACTAGTGCACGCGATAAGCCGGTCAATGCATTGGTTGGGGTTTGACTCTCAGCAAGTGCTTTAGCAACAGCAACCTCCACCAGAGGTTGGATATGAGTGGGAAGCCTCTCATCAATGGTTTTCATCACAATTTCTATGATTATGGGTGTGATGAGAGGCAGGGATTTCTGGAGGATAGCATCTAGCTGCTCAGGGGGGTTCTGGCCCTGAGAGCTAGTGCCAGAAGCAGGGGCTGGTGGCTGAGTTTGTGGGAGTGGTTGTGTGTTTTGGAGACCTTCGGGTGAAGGTGCCATCTGTGGGTCAGTGGTGGCAGATGGACTTCTATCCTGAGTCATTTGAGCAAGCAGCTCTTTGAGTCTGCTTATCTCATCCTCTAAGATAGTGTTGTGAGCGACTACATCAAAGAAGAAGCTAAGGTCATCATCAGTGTGAACTGAATCACCTGATCTCCTGACTGTGTCAGGATATACATGCTTTGAGTGTGGCTCAGTAGTAGCATGTGCCCCTTGTTCTTGGTACTGGGGACTTCCAGCCTCTGGATTGGATCCATCATCGGCAGTTTCCTCTGGTGAGGTCTTATTGCTTGTACCAGCTTTTCCTATGTGCTGATGCAAGGGAAGTGGCAGCCTCACCAGAATGTCCTATCTCCCTAGCCACACTGGGAGATTGGGCATGTGATTCTCTGTGTTGTGGGCTCCCACCGGCACTAGTGTCCACCCCCTCTTTGGTTGGAGTCTCCCCAGTTGTAATTGGTTTCTGGGGAGAGGGTGGAGTGCTCAGATGGGTCAGCACTTTGGCTATTATGAGTGTAGGGCTTTGTAGGGCGGTCTCAGTAGGAGATGGGCTTGAAGCAGTGTGCACATGGGGAGGAGTGTGCATTTCAATGGTAGTCTCCTCAAGTGAGAAAGACCCCAGAAGTGTGGGTGCCCCTGAAGTGGTTGCATCAGGTTCCTGTTGAGATGAAGCCTGTGCGGTTGTGGTGGGTGGAGTCATGGTAGCTGCTGGGAGAATCGAGGCAGCAGCCACATCCTGCATTTGTGTTGCAGGGGCATCCTCAGGGGACTCATTTCCCTGAGTAGCCTTTTGGGCTTCTTTTTGGGTTTTGGTTTGATGGGGACTTTGGATTTGGAGGTGGAGGCTGTGGGTTCCTGCTGCGTGGGTTTTCGCAGCCGGCCAGCCTGTTTGAGTGTGTGGTCGGCGTTGTGCCTGGAGTATACCTCGGCTAAAACAGCCATGGCAGAGACCCCAGTGCCAACAAGTCCCTCAGCTTGAAGCTGGTTCTGGATGATGGCCATTATGAACCGAGGATACAAGATCCAACGGTTAGAAATGGGTTTTATGGCCATATCCTTGAGTTCCAAAAATATAATATCAGTAAAATTTAGGAGTTGTTTCTCAAGGATAGAATACAATACCTGTTGCCACCTTGTTGACATCTGGTCCCATGAAGATGTTTTGGGAGCCAGACACACATTCACCATGTGGAAGATGAGTCGTTGGGGATCTGGGAAGTGTTTCTTCAACAAGGTGGTGGCAGAGAGGTCGCCCTGATAGTCGTTGGCAGTGAAGCATAGATCGAGGGCGCCTTTGGGGTAAGTGGTTGGGTAGGTGGCATCCTCCAGCGTTAGGGTTTGCGCAAAGTAGCTGGAGTGATAACCACTGGGTGGTTGTTGACGGAGGACCGGAGAGAGACCTCGCCATCAGTCTCTCCGGTTTGGAAGGTGATGTTCGTCCAGAACTCCGCCAAGGAGTCGGTGTATATGGTCGGGTTGAGAAGGAATGCCGTTTGGTATGGTGAATCGGTCATCAGATCGACGGCATTGTGAAACTTAGGCCATAATGGCGATTTTGTGAGATGAGCGACACAGTTGTGTCGAGGTTGAGTTGCATGGCCGCCATTAATGGTGTATGGGAATTTCAGAGGTTTTAGAAAAGTTAGGTCAAGTGAGAATGAAAAGCTCTGAAGGTGGGTATTTATAGGGTATGGCAAAGGCTGAAAGAAAACTACTGAAGGTTTTGGTGTTAGTCATGGTTGTAACATCTGAGGACTTGGTGTTAGTCTTCAGTAGTTGAAACTACTGAAACCTTGGTTTTGTCCTTCAGATGTTGTAAACGGCTGAAGACTTGTTGTCAGTCTTCAGTAGTTATAAACTACTGAAGACCTAGTTTCCATCTTCAGACGTTGTAACAACTGAAGACTTAGTGTTAGCCTTCAGTAGTTATGAACTACTGACATCAGTAGTTGTGAACTACTGAAGACATGGTATTGCTTCAGTTGTTGTAAACAACTGAGGACTTGGTGTTAGCCATCAGTAGTTGTGAAACTACTGAAGACATGGTTTTGTCCTTCAGTTTTTTGGGTATGAAACAGCAGCTGTTGGCATCAGCTGAAGAGTAAAATTACTCATCAGCTGTTTCTGTCAAATCAATTGTTTCATGCTGGCCTCCACATTTACTCATCAGCTCTTTGGCTGACTTTCAGATGTTTCATTGACCCTTCAGCTCTTGTGTATATTTATGCCTTCAGCTCTTGTGATCAGATGTTCACAAGTGCTGATGAAATACTCCAGAGCTGGTGAACAAAATTTGTTCTTCAGTACTTGTGTAAGATTACACATAAGTACTTGTGAACAAAATTTGTTCTTCAGTACTTATTTGTTTGAAAATAATACATCAGTAGTTGTAATCCACTTCACTACATCAGTTGTTTTCAACAAATAATGTAAATCAGTACTTTGAAGCATTTTAGTCTTCAGTAGTTGTGAAAATGCTGAAGACTAAATTACTCATCAGTACTTATATTGAAGTATACACAATGAGAACCGAATGAAACCCATCATTTATTTTCTCTCTCTCTCTCTCTCTCTCTAAGCTTTCTCTCTCTATTGTACCGTTAACCATCACCACCACCGGTCACCGCCACAGCCGGCCACCGGAAACTCGCCGGAGCCCTAGCAGGCGGACCATCGGAAACTCACCGGAGCCCTAACCGTCACCACCACCGACCACCTGCAACTCGCGGTGCAGCAACTTGTTTGTCTTGAAACTCGCGGTGCAGCAACTTGTTGAAACTCGCGGTGTTCTCGTGGATCTGTATTCGTCTGGATCTGTATTCGTCTGGATCGCGGTGTTCTTGGGTTTTGGTCTTGAAACTCGCGGTCTTAAAACCCTAGCAGGCGGACCATCGGTAACCCACCTGGATCTGTATTCGTCTCTGCAACTCGCGGTGTTCTCGCGGCTGTTATCTCGTGAGTTCCTCGAAGGAGGTGCCGGTTGGTGTTCTCTGATTGTTGTTCTCTCCGATTGGTGTTCTCTGTTCCTCTGATTGGTGTTCTCTCCGATTGGAGGTGCCGGTTGGTGTTCTCTGATTGGTGTTCTCTGATCTGTATTTGTTGTTGTTTCACGAACCTGTTTGTTGTTATCTCCGATTGGTGTTCTCTGTTCGAAGTATTGCGAAGGATAGGGTTCGAGAAAAACCCTAACTCCTTGGATCTCTGTTCGCGTGAAGCTGTGCGAAGAGTAAAACCCTGTAACCCTCGAAGGTTACGGGTTGCGGCTTGGATACTAAGCTTCTTCTGTGAAGTCTTGTAACCCTTGAAGGTTACAGACTCCACCGCTTCGGAGAACCCTAACTTGGGTCAACCCCACGGTGATATCTCTCTTTGCTTTATCTTTTTTTTCTTTCTGTTTAGATTTCTTTGGCTGGGTTAGGGGTACCAGCATCTGATTCTGATATACATTTTATCTATTTGTGCATCACGTGTGTGCCTGACTGATTAGTTGTTATAACTTGCTGATTAGTTGTGTAATTGATTAGTTGTATAATTGCTGAGTAAGTTGTATATTGTATATTGTGGCTGATTAGTTGTATATTGTATATTGTTGGCTGACTGGTTTGTGCCTAATTGACTAGTCGTTATAACTTGCTGATTGGTTGTGTAATTGACTAGTTGTATAATTGCTGAGTAAGTTGTATATTGTTGGCTGACTTTGTGTGTTGATCATTTGTGGCTTACTGTAAGGTCTTGATTACCGCGTGTGCCCATAGCGTGTCCCATAGCGTATGGTTGACCACGTGTGACAGGTCCTTTTGATCGTGCTTTACCTGTGCCTGGTTTCTTTCTAGTGTGTTGTCCGTGTTTTTATTTTTTGGCGGTTCTAGTATACTCTGTCTGGTATAATAGATAGTCGGAGCCATTATGCTGCCCCGAGATCATGTTCGGTGAGGAGAGGTGCCAAGACAGGGAATAAGGTCTGTAGATTAAGAGTGGCATCGTGGAATGTAGGAACATTAACTAGTAAGTTACTAGAGTTAATTGATGTGCTGAAGAAACGTAGGGTCCACATAGCATGCCTGCAGGAGACTAGATGGCGAGGTGGGAGAGCAAAAGAGTGCGATAGTTATAAACTATGGTATTCAGGGTCTGATGGAACTAAAAACGGAGTAGGTTTTCTAGTCGCTAAGGAACTCCAAGATAATGTAGTGGAGGTGAGAAGATATAATGATAGAATGATGTTGTTAAGAATAATAATAGGAGATGAGGTAGTGACGGTAGTTAGTGCGTATGCACCACATGTTGGACTAGGGGAAACGGAAAGAAAAAGGTTCTGGGAGAGTTTAGACCACGTTATGGCCAACATACCTAGACAAGAGAAGTTATACATAGGAGGAGATTTTAATGGACATATCGGAAGGGATAATGAGCATTTCCAACTGGTGCATGGAGGATACGGGTATGGTCTTAGGAATGACGGCGGTAGGGAGCTGCTTGAATTTGCAGTAGCGCACGACTTAGGCATCATAAATTCGTTTTTTAAGAAAAGAGATTCACATCTAATTACATTTAGCAGCGGCGGGAGACACACACAGATAGACTATTTATTAACGAGGAGAGAAGATCATAGCACGTGGAAAGACTGTAAAGCAATCCCGGGAGAGACAGTTGTGACGCAACACCATATGTTGGTGGCGGATATACGAGTCAGGAGGCCAATTGCCCAACGGAACAGGAGAAGTACACCCAAGATCAGATGGGGTCAGCTCAAAGATGAAAAGATTACCCTTTTTAGAGATAAAGTCATACCAATGATCCAAAATGGGCCACAGGAAGACGCAAACCAAAAGTGGGAGGCTATGGCAACTAGGATCACCCAAGCAGCTAAAGAAACGCTTGGAGTTACAACAAAAAGGACAGTTGGTCATAAGGAATCATGGTGGTGGAACGAAAATGTACAGGAGAAGATACGTATCAAACAACAAAGTTTTAGAGAGCTCATACGATGTAACAGTGAGGAAGAACACGCAGAGCTAAAACAAAAGTACAGGGACGCTAAGAGGCAAGCAAAAAAAGCGGTGTCAGAGGCAAAGAACGCGGCATACGAAAACATGTATAAGCGATTAGAGACGAAAGAAGGAGAGCATGACATGTTTAAGATAGCCAAGGCAAGAGAAAGAAGCAGACAGGACCGGGGAATGGTTAAGTTCATAAAGGCGGCGGATGAAAAGGTTTTGGTGAAGGAGAAAGATATCAAGGAGAGATGGAAAACTTACTTCGATGATTTATTCAACAAAACCAACCCAAATCAACAAATGGAGATGGATAGAACAACCCAAACAACGCAACAAAACCTGTGCTATTGTAGAAACATCACAGTAGACGAAGTAAAAAGAGCTATGAAGAAAATGGGAAGGGCTAAAGCGGTGGGCCCAGACAACATACCGATAGAAGTGTGGAAATGCCTGGGTGATGAGGGACTCCAATGGCTAACAGATCTATTCAACACTATCTTTAAGACAGGGAAGATGCCATACCAGTGGAGAACCAGTGTCATAGTCCCCATATATAAGAAAAAAGGAGATATCCAAGGCTGCGAAAACTACAGGGGAATAAAGCTGCTGAGTCACACGATGAAACTATGGGAAAGAATTATTGACACGAGGATTAGACGGGAAACCCAGATAGCAATAAACCAATTTGGATTTATGCCAGGACGCTCTACAACAGAAGCCATACACCTCATAAGACAGATAATGGAGAAATATAGAGAAAAGAAAAGGGATCTCCATATGGTATTCATAGACCTAGAAAAGGCCTATGACAGTGTACCGAGACAACTAATTTGGGAAAGCCTACGACATAGAGGAGTACCAGAGAGGTATATCAAATTAATTAAGGATATGTATGACGGGGCAAAAACATGTGTGCGAGCACCGGTAGGAGACACAGACTCATTCTCAGTGGAAGTGGGACTACACCAAGGATCGGCACTGAGCCCATTTCTCTTCACACTAGTGTTGGATGAGATGACTAAGCATATACAACAGTCAGTCCCGTGGTGCATGCTCTTCGCGGATGATATTGTCTTAATATCAGAATCTAAAATGATGCTTAACGACAAGCTAGAGCAGTGGAGAGCAGCGCTAGAGAGCAGAGGATTAACGATAAGCCGCTCTAAGACGGAATACATGCATTGTAACTTTGGTGGCGACGAGGAAGAGGACACCCAAATCAGTATCCAGGGTATGCCGGTACCACGGACATCTAGATTCAAATACCTGGGCTCGTACCTGCAGGAGGACGGAGAGATACACAGCGATGTAGCTCACCGTGTCCAAGCAGGATGGTGTAAGTGGAGAGCAGCATCAGGGATCCTATGTGATAAGAGGTTTCCAGCAAAACTCAAGGGGAAACTATACAGAGTGGCGGTACGCCCAGCTATGCTATATGGAACAGACTGCTGGGCCATAAAGAAATCACACGAGAAACAAATAGAGGTTGCGGAAATGCGAATGCTAAGGTGGATGTGTGGCCATACAAGACTGGATCGGATAAGAAACGAAGTGTTTAGACAGAAGCTAGAAGTGGCTCCTATTGCAGATAAAATACGAGAGGGAAGATTAAGATGGTATGGACATGTCAAGAGGAGACCAATGGCAGCTCCGGTCAGAGCAGTGGAGAACATCATCATAGAGGGTAGGAAGAGTAGAGGAAGACCTAGGTTGACTTGGGAAGAGAGAATTAGGCAGGATATGGTACACTTGCACCTCTCTGAGCACATGATCGAGGATAGGAGTGAGTGGAGGCGTAGAATCAAAATTAAGGACTTTTAGTGGTTTCGGTAGCTTTGTTATGCTTTGTTATATGCTTTGTTATATGCTTTGTTATATGCTTTGTTATATGCTTTGTATATGCGTTGTATGATGATTGTTATTGTTATTGCATGTGTTAACGAGTCGGGGGTCTCTTCGGAAGCGGTCTCTCTATCTTTCTAGATAGAGGAAAGACTTGCCACCATATACCCCTCCCAGACCCTGCTCTTCAGCGGGAGACACTGGGTATGTTTGTTTGTTTGTTTACTTATATTTGACCTTTGCATACTAATGCTCATCAGTACTTGTGAACTGAGAGCATCAGTATTGGTCAAATTATTCTAGCTGCAGCATACCAAGCCTTAGTACCAAGTTTTGAAATGTGGCACTATCTAAGGGCTTAGTAAATATGTCTGCAAGCTCATCAGCACTAGGCACAAACTTTGGATCAATCAGACCTTTTTCATAGCAATCCCTAATAAAATGATGTCTGATCTCTATATGTTTGGTCCTAGAGTGCTGGACTGGATTTTTAACAATGTAAAGAGCTGAAGCACTATCCATTAATAATGGAGTCTTAGTCTCTGTAATGCCATGATCCAAGAGTTGGTTCTGAAGCTAGAGTATCTGAGATGTACAACTTGCAGCAGCAATGTACTCAGCTTCAGCAGTGGATGTAGCAATTGATGTTGTTTCTTACTCTGCCAAGAAACTAAACAATTGCCTAGGAATTGGCAACCACCAGAAGTGGATTTTCTGGTGACTTTGCATCCTGCATAGTCACTATCAGAGAAAGCAACTAATTTGCAAGAATGCCCAGTTGAATACCAAAGACCTAGTGATTGGGTACCTTGCAGATATCTAAAAATCCTTTTGACTGCAATCAAATGGGATTCTTTAGGTGCAGCCTGAAATCTAGCACATGCACATGTTGCAAACATGATGTCTGGTCTAGAAGCTGTAAGGTACATCAAGGACCCAATCATACATCTGTAAAGGGTTTCATCAACCGCTTTACCTTTCTGATCTACATCTAGTTGTGTGATGCTGCTCATGGGAGTAGAACAGGGCTTACAGGTTTGTAAATCAAACTTATTCAACAACTCCTTTGTGTATTTCGACTGATGGATGAAAATTCCATCATCCCTTTGTTTAATTTGCAAACCTAAAAAGAACTATAATTCCCCCATAGCACTCATTTCAAACTTTTGCTTCATGAGCATTGTAAATTCATCACACAACTTTAGATCAGAGGATGCAAAGATGATGTCATCTACATAAATTTGAACGAGGAGCTTATGCTGTCCCACAGTCTTGATGAACAAGGTTTTATCAATGGTGCCTCTAGTGAACTTATTTTGGAGAAGAAAAGTTGATAGTGTCTCATACCAAGCTCTAGGAGCTTGCTTTAGCCCATAAAGAGCCTTATCAAGCTTGTACACCCATTCAGGATGTTTGTTGTCCTCAAAGCCTGGTGGTTGACACACATAAACTTCTTCTTTTATTTTCCCTTATAAGAAGGCACTTTTGACAACCATTTGATAAACCTTAAGACTGTGAAAAGCAGCATAGGCTAGGAACAGTCTGATTGCTTCCAGTCTTGCCATAGGGGCAAAGGTCTCATCATAATCGATGCCTTCCTCTTGTGCAAATCCTTGGACAACCAGCCTGGCCTTGTTCTTGACAATTTGGCCCTTATCATCTGTTTTGTTCCTGAATACCCACTTGGTGCCTATTGCACACTTACCTTTGGGTAATGGAACAAGCTCCCACACTTGCTGTTTCTTGAACTGAAGAAGCTCAAGCTGCATTGCTTCAACCCATCCATTGTCTTGCTGACTGATGAAGAGAGCATAGAAGTAGAAATTGGACAATTGACTCCTGGTTGAAACTCCAACATTGATATCACCAATGATTTGAGATGTGGTGTGATTCTTCAGCTCTTGATAGACTATAATGTCAGTGCAAGTGTTTGTAGGACTTACAGCAGCAATAAATGGTGATGGAGATTCTTGAAACCATGTAGGAGATGGCAGCTCAAATGAAGTAGAGCTTGCAGAAATCTCATCAGCATTTGTTGTGGATGGGGCTGCTGAAGCTACAGGAGCATCAGGTTTAGTGAACTCAGGCAGGTTGTCACTAACCTGAAGAGGTGAGTACTGACTACATCATCATCAGTACCACCAGGTGGAGAACTGTTGACAGGCTCAATAGCTGGAGGTTGATAAGGAACATATTGAAGTATGTCCAGATCAAACAACTCCACAGGGTTTTGTGGAATCTTGTCCTTTGGAGATTCATTGAACTTAACATGCAGAGTTTCTTCAACCACTTTTGTCCTACAATTGAAGACTCTGTATGCCTTGCAAGTTGATGAATAACCAACAAAATACCCTGCATCCACCTTACTAGCAAACTTCTGGAGTGGGTTGCTAGTGTTGAGAATAAAACATGGACACCCAAAGGCTCTAAAGAATGAAATCAGAGGAGCCAAATGATGAAGAACTTCATAAGGAGTCTTCATCAACCTCTTATTCACTAAAGCTCTATTTTGTACATAGCAAGCTGTATTGACAGCTTCAGCCCAAAAGGTCAGTGGCAAACCTGAGTCAGCCAACATTGACCTTGCTGCTTCAATGAGAGTCCTGTTATTTCTCTCCACCACTCCATTCTGCTCAGGAGTTCTAGGAATACCAAACTGCCTTTTAATTCCCTTGGACAGGTAGAAGTCATCAAGTGTGTGGTTTCTAAATTCTGTTCCATTGTCACTCCTCACACACTTGACCTGTAGGGAATACTGCTTTTCTACAAATAACACAAAGTTCATGATAGTCTTGGCTGCTTCATCCTTGGAGTGCAAGAAGAAAGTCCATACAAACCTAGAATAATCATCCACAATTACCAGACAGTATTTCTTTTTTGCCATGCTCATCACTCTGACAGGACCAAAGAGATCCATGTGCAGGAGCTGCAAGCAGGCAGTGGACTTTGGTTCTTCTATTGAAGGGAATGAAACTTTGTGTTGTTTTCCTTTTAAGCAAGCAGTGCAGTTGTCTTCACACTTGAACTCCTTCAAAGGCAATCCTCTTACTAAACCATGGCTTATCAGCTGATTCATGTTCTTGAAATTAACATGCCCCAGCCTTCTATGCCATAGAGTAGACTCTTGAGGAGATGCCTTGGGGAATAGGCAAGGATGGCCTTTTAGATCTATCTTTTTGGAAAGATCTAAGGCATACACTCTTCCTGTCCTGTTGGCCTTCAGGAGAGTGTATTCATCCAACACCTTGTCAATCAAATTTAGAACTTTGGATGACAGAATCCGACAGTTCTGGCTTGTGAAAAGGGCAACATGGCCTTTATCACACATTTGACTGACACTCAAGAGGTTGTACTTGAGATTCTCCACATGGTTAACATCATCAAACCTTATTTCCCCATTGGAAACAAAGCCTTTTCCGATGATGTAACCCTTTGCATCATTGCCAAAGGAAACAAATCCCTTCTTTCCTTGAGAGTAGTCATTAAGAAGGGAGCTGCTTCCTGTCATGTGCATAGATCCTCCACTGTCTACATACCAGATGCTTCTTTGGCACATTGAAGAACCCTGCAATCATAACCACATGTTAGTTAGTTTTAGAGACCCAAACCTGCTTGGTTTGGGTCTGTTCTCAACTATAGGTGTAACACTAACAGGTGTGTTATGTGTAACAGCCTGAGGTGAAGAAGATGGTGTAGAAGAGGAACCCTTTGGCTTGGACTTCCTTTTCTGTGGTTTCAACACAGGAGCATCTAAATGGTTGACTCTTCTCATTAGATGTTGAACCATCATCACCAGTTGTGGCTGACTTCGTGATAAAGCTTTCAGCTCTTCAGACACACTAGAGTTTGCTGATGATGGATTCCTATGTTGTACCATCTTTTTTAGAGCAACCTCAGCTGTTGCCTGAGTAACCCCTACTTTCTTTTTAGATTTAGCTTTGGGCTTAGGGATTTCAGGCTTTGATGTTGCTAGTACAAACTTAGTTTCAAACTCATTTTTCATTTCATTTATTAGCTCTTTAATTTTCTCTTTTTGTTTGAGTTTGGAACCCCTTTTGTGCCAGCAATCATCAGTAAGATGATTGAACAAGCCACATATCTCACGTGGCTTCTTCTTCATCTTGTGTTGATCATCAACCAAAGAAGATGAAATTGCTGAAGACTTATTCTTCAGCTGTTTGTTATCAGTACTAGCAGTTTTCTTCCCTTTAGTACCTGCTTTCCTGACCTCTTCTTTAGTTGTCTTCAAACCTTTTCTACTGTCAGTTTTCTTCTCTTCAATGCTGGCAGTAGTTGAGGTTTGAACTCCAGGTGTCATCACTTGCTCTCCAGTACTTTCAGTACTTCTAGAGACAACACCTAAGTTGATCAACCTTTTGATCATGTGACAGTCAGCATTTGAACCAACAGCTGTTGTAGCATCAGCTGATTGGTTTTGGCAGGAGCCAATGCTGACTTTTATCTTTGATGATGCTGAATCAGAGGATAGTAGGTCATATGATGAGAAGGATTGGTTATTGCTCTCTCTATCAGATTCAACTTTTGCTCTTGAAGTAAAATCTGTAGGAGGAGCAGTGTGATTATAACCAATCCTAAACATCACATTGGAAGCTGATTGCTTCTTAAGAAGCATTTCAAAACCCTTGCATGATTGCACCCATCGATCACACTCTACTTGGGTGTTTGCAAGAGTTTCCTTGAGGTCTCTGTACTTCTCTAGAAGTACATCTTCCCTAGCTTTACCATCTTTGATTTGGCATTTAAGCTTGTAAATCTCATCATTTTTCTCATTAAGTGCAGCCTCAAAATCAGCTTTTCTTTTGGAAATAGTGTGCTCTAGCTCAAGATTTTTATCTATTAAAGCTACATTTGCTTCTCTAATAGAAGCAAATGCTGCTATGCATGATTCAGAATAAAGCTTGGCTTTGGCCTCAGATGATACCTGTGATGAGGCATTGGATGATGACCCCTCAGCAGACTCTAGGGCCATCAAAGCAACATTTCCAAAAGGACTATCACCACCATGTTGACCAGCACCTTGGAGTAGTTGTTCCTGACCAGATAAATCATCTGGTAGACTATTCCAGTCAATAACTCCTGGGGTGAAGAAGCTGTGTTGTTGAGGTTGTGTTTGATGATGAGATGGGGAAGATTGAGGCTCAGGAAGAGCCTGTGGTGGTTGAGCAGAAAGTCCTTGAGTTTGACTGGGCTGAGGCACGTAGTAGCAGGGGTATGAGTATGGCATATACCCCTGAGGCACAAAATAAGCAGGTGATGCATGTGCTTGTGATGGATGACCAGAACTGGAGGAAGGTTGCCCTCTGTGCTGTGAGCTATTGCTTGGAAAAGTCACAAAGGGTGCAGAGGAGTTAGATCCAGATGATCTACACTCTCTAGCAAAGTGTCCAAGCCTTTGGCACTTGTGACACCTCAACTTGCTCTTGTCAAAACCAACTTTGGTTTTGCCAGAGAGACCAGGGAATTTCCTACCAGTTCTTTTATAGAAATTTTGAGATCTGATATTGATCATTGCCATTTGGCTCAAAATATCCATCTCTTCCAGATCATCATCTGGAATGCCCTTCAAATCATCCATCAAAAAGCACCAGTTATCACTGCTGCCTCCTGAACTACTACCTACACCAATAAAAGCTTGTTCAGAGTTGGTAGAGAAATCAATATGCTCATCATAAGAACTCTCTGATGAAGCATATTCAGACTCCTGACTTATCAAGGCAGCATTGCCTTGAACAAAGTCATCAGCGAGCTTGCCAGAGGTGGACAACTTCCTCTTTTGCTCTATCTCTCTCTCTCAAAAGTGAGCAGTTTCCCATGAAGTTGGGTGAGAGATAGAGTTTCCAGATTTGCACTGGAGCGTAGGACAATGGTATAAGTGTCCCATCTCTTAGGTAGTGATCTGAGGAACCTGTTGTTCATTTGGCTGTTGGAGTACTCTTGTTTGACCATCTTCAGCTCAGAAATCAAACAAGAAAACCGCTCAAACTACTGGGTCAGAGTCTCACCCTTTCTATATGAGAATGTCTCATATTGTTGGGTGAGGATTTCCCTATTGTTTGCTAAGACCGAATCAGTTCCTCCAAATTGTTCCTTTAGAGCAACCCATAGGTCATGAGCAGTCTCATGATGCAGGAGCCCTAAGTAAATCTCATATGGAATAGCCATGGATAAAATTCCATGGGCTCTAGCATCAATGTCGAACAGCTTTAGATCTTCGTCCGAATATTGTTCAGGTTTCTTCGGAACCTGTTCATTAGATTCAGGGACGCTCACCATAGGCTTTTATGGTCCATGCACCACTGACTTCCAACAACCAGCACTGTTGACAGACAAGTGGTGAAGCATACGTCTTTGCCATATGTTATACTCGTTCCTCACAAGCATCGGAGGCTTGGTTGAGGAACCAGTATTGTGAGGATCGTTTGTTGTTGTAGTCATCTCAGTTATTAGTCAAACTCAAGTTTAAACAAAACAAATATAGCTCAAAACCACCAAGAGACCTCAAGTTTACGGCCAGAAACAACAGAATCTCTCTCTCTACGGCTAATTCTTGCAAATTGCTAATTCGATCAAACGTAGAGATCAAAAGAGCAGTTTCAAATGATCAATAGTGAAATCGATCAATGATTAACCCGCTCTGATACCATTTGACAAGATCTCAGCATCTAGTTTGATCAATTAGATTGTGTTCGCAGCGGATTTAGCATGATAATTAGCAATTAATGCAAGAACATAAGGAATATTGCATGTAAAGTAAATTGTAGAGAGAATAACTCTGCATAAAAAGGAATAATATTCTGTTTATTTCACATATTTCGGCGTGGAATACAATCAGGTCACTGCCCTTTTATAGGCAAAAGACCCATACTGTTGTCAGATTCCACTGACATTAAACAGTTATTTAACTAACTACTGATAGAACACAACTACTGAAGATGTCACAACAGCTGACATCTTCTTAAAAAATTCCTAAGTGTTCTACCTATTACAAGTACTGAAAAGGAAACTAGTGAAAGCTACAACGACTGAAGAATAAACTCTTCAGTCGTTTACAACTACTGAACTATAACAGCTGAAGAACAAACTCTTCAGCTGTTGTACAAACTACTGAAAGGAAAAATGTAAAACTACTGAAAAGAAAAACCATCACAACAACTGAAGAACACTTCTTCAGCTGTTGTGACAAACTCTGAAGCTTCAGCACTTTGGTCTTCAGACTTTGGTCTTCAGATGATTCATCAGCTGATGACTTCAGTAGTTGTCATCAGCTGATGTCTTCAGTCGTTGTCTTCAGACTTTGTGCATCAGCAGTTGATCTTCAGTTCTTCAGTTCTTCAGACTTTGATCTTCAGCACTTGTCTTCAGTACTTGAAGTCTTCGGTACTTGTGTTTATCAGTACTTTAGACTTCAGTACTTATCTTCAGTACTTTGGGTTCTTCAGTTGTTGTACTTCAGATCTTTGATCTTCAGCTGTTGATTCTTCAGACTTTGTCAGAACAGCTGATGAGAGTCTTCAGCAGTTGTTGTGATGTCATGTGGGACTTAGAGGTTTTCCTGATCTTGGCTCATTGGTTCTTTTGGTCCAACAATAAGTTTTAATATGTTAAAGTTTATAAATAAATAATTTTTACATAAAATGATAACATATTAAACTTTAGGGACTAAAGTGTAACTTAACTAAAACTAAAACACAAATTTTAATTCCTATTGTAAAAATTATGAAACCACAGGGACCATTTCTGTAATTTTTGAAAACCCAAAATTCTTTCTCTCTCTTCTCCCTCGACAATCCGGCGCACTATTCCGGCCATCTCCGGCCGTATTCCGGCGAAGCCAGACCGCCTAAAATACGCGGTATCAACCCAAAATAAAGGTACCGACAGGCTCGCGTGATTGATTCGAACCAATGGCCCACTTCAATTTGAAAAATTGAATCGATTAGCACGGTTTAGGATCCAATGCACTTTCGGCCGATTGTCCAGCCTTGAATCGCACTAAACCACGGTAATAATTAAATTAACTTGACATAAACAATCATATATACACCTCCAATCGATTACAACTTCCAATTTCATTTAAAACAAACAAAAACAACCCGTTTGAACATCTCCAAACCGTCGACCTGCAACCTGAGTTAAACCCCACTTCCGATCGATTTTAACCGAAATTGATAAGGGGCTGTTGTTCCAGATCACCATTCGAAGGTAACCTCAAGTTTAATTTGATTTTCATCATTGTTTGAGCACTCATCGACTATCACCACAGCCGCGACCCATTTCGATCTTAAAACCATCGATCTAAGTTTCAATTCAGGTAATTGAGCATACATACATACTCGATTTTACACGTACAAACAAAGCCCTATGGTTATTACTGTTATCAGTATCGAATTAATGATCAATTGGGGGAGATTCGATCTAGGGTTCTTCGCGGTTTTGGGGGAAACAGGTTTAAACAGCTTAAAACAATTTGAAACCGATTCCTTTCGCGGCTTAAGCCTTTGTTCCACCGGTTCTGCACTCACATATCAAGCAGGAGGTCACGGGTTCGAATCCGTGCCACCTCACAAATTTTTTAAGCCTCCTTTTTAAGCTTTAAAATTCCGAAAAAATTCCCAAAAAATAAAAATATTTTTACAGGCATTAGAAATTTTTAAAACAACCTAATTATTTTCTGAAATTTATTTCAATATTTTATTTATTTATTTTAATTGTTTTAAATAAATAAAATAACTAATTATATTTTCTACCAATTTATAATTAGTGTATAATATATAATTATATAATAAATAAATTGAATCCAATATATATACATAGATATATTTATCCGAGTATCGAAACAACTTTTATTTGAATAAATTACATGTATATAACTTTACATAATCGTATACAATTTATAACTTATGTATATAATTAACATACAATATATAGTTATGCTTACTTATGTATAAATTTATTATATACATATAATTATGTATATAATTATACATATAATTATATATAATTACATGATTATATATAATTAGGTATATATTATACATATACAATTTATTAATAAATTGTATATATGACTTATATGTATAAATTTCTATTAAAATTCTTGACATAATCACTTTCAACAAATTCGTTTATTTATTTCAAGACATTCAAACCAAATAAAATTAATTAATTTAAACTACCATTCAAGACCCAATGGAAATCCTAATACATTCCCAAATTCCCAAATCATTATTATTCTAATTCGAGACACCGTTCCTTAGGTTAATCGTAAGGAAATCGTTGGTGTCTAATCTATCACATCCAGATTCTAATCTCATCAATCATGTGAGTATTCATATCCCCTTTTATATCATTTCTTATTTGGGGGAAATCATGTGATACAATATATTTAATCATGATATTCTATTGTTATTTCATTCTAAATTCAATTCAAGACAGGTTATGTTATTACTTGCAATTACGTGAACATACTAAGATAAACTGGACGACAGTAAAACCCTAACTAAATCAATCAATCCTGGTATCAATGGTAGATCTACTGGTTTGGATAACCCACCCCACATGGCTTACGAGTGGTGATTATGCCAGAGTCAATTAGTCAATCTATGGTGTTTGTGTGGAGTCTATTATATGCAAGTGTCAAGTCAAGGGGTTTATATTGTGTCGGTTTATCTATATGCTTCGCTATTGCCATATAAGTCTTAATATTACCTTGTGAATTGAATTATTCTCAATCAATTAATCAATCTATATGTATATTCAAAACTGTGATTACTCACCAGCTAACTCGTTAGCTGAGTTTATTTTCTCACAGGATTTCAGGTTAAGCAAGATAGTGGACTTCTACGTGCTCATTTAACACACGGACTTAGTCAAAATAAAAGACAATTACTATTTGTGGTTCAATTGTTGTATTTGTGTAATTAAACGTATGTTATCTTGTAATATGATTTTAATATTATTTCCACTATTAGACAACCATGTGTTATGAACAATCAATCATTCCCTCGTCTGCTCCGATGATTCCGCCGTCGGTCGGGTGTGACAGATTGGTATCAGAGCCATGGTTATAGGGAATTAGGTTATTAGAAACGGAATGACCTAGACTATAACTAAGTACCTTTACACATGAGTCCTCTCATGTATTCTATATGTTTAGATAGGGCTTATATGTGTCACTTATGTTTATTATGTGATTAGGACATTTCCTTATACTTTGATTCTTACCTTTCACATACAAATTCTAAACATATTAGATGGCATAGTGTGCCTAAATCAAATTGTTTTCAAATTTTAAATTTTGACTTGTTATTCATGGTTTTAAAATCTCGTCAAAGTCCGTGTCACATGACCGAGAACATGCAATGCTGGAAGAGTGGGATACCTGTATCTTAAGGTGTTCTGTCTAGGCAAGGTATTCATATAAATCCAAATCAACCGATGGATCCGTTTACCTTACCTGGGAACCCTCGAGATGAGTATTCGCTTATAGGTACGCATGTCCTCGTTAAGGTTGTGGTGGACACAAATACTTTGATAAGTCAACGTATTCGCTTTGGTTTGCGAGCCGAACGTTTACACTCCTAACCTCTCATTGTTATTTTAAACAATCTCATCAACGATTTTACCATTTTGAAAAGTTTTAAAAAAAAAACCAATTACCCATTTCTCATAAAGGTTTTTTTCCATATTATACAACATGTCTTCTCGTCAAAACCGCTCCCGATCTAGAAGCTCTGGCCGCAAGATTGCTGCTATAGTGGCACGTGAAGTTGCTGCGGTCATTCCAACTCTACTTACCCATTTGAACCAAGGAAACAATACTGTTCAAAACCTAACTACACCAAACCCTCCCAAAACTTGTACTTACAAACAATTCAGTTCTTGCAACCCCACCAAGTTTAGTGGAACTGAAGGAGCTACCGGATTACTACAATGGTTCGAAAGCATCGAGAACACTTTCCTAAACAGCGAATGCCCTGAAAATCTAAAAGTCCGGTATGCCACAAGTGTTCTTCAGAAACGCGCACTTACTTGGTGGAACGGGAGAAACGAACCCGTGGAACTGAAACTGCATTGGCATTGACGTGGGATGAAGTTAAGGAGCTCATGACTCAGGAATTCTATCCGAGAAATGAAATTAAGAAATTGAAAGTTGAGTTCTGGGACTTAACTCAAGAAATTGGAGAAAATCTAGCTTATACCAACCGATTTCATGAACTGAGTCTACTTGTTCCTCACCTGGTTACTCCTTTATCTCGAGCTATCGAGAAATACATCGGTGGTCTACCCATGCAAATTCAAGACACGGTGTGGGGTAGGAATCCTGCAACCTTGGAAGATACCATCCGGTTAGCTGCTTAGCTAACTGATAATCATGTCAAGGCTGGAACCCTGAATAGGAAAGGTGCTAAGAAGGTGCCCGAGAAACCCTCAGCTGAACCCCCTAAGGAGGAAAAACCTGAACCTTCTCAAAACAAGAAGAGGAAGGCTAAATCCCAAAACTTTGCTATGATTACCCCTGCTATGCCAATTAATCAAGTCTCTCCAACTCGTCAACCAGTAGTTAACAACCAACCGCTGATGAAAAAGCCCTACGCTTGACCCTTTCCGCAGTGTAACAACTGTAAGTATCACCATCCCGCTAACGTTCAATGTCGTCAATGCACCAACTGTGGTCGTTTCGGCCATACATTCAACGTATGCAAGAATACTGCAAGGGTTCCAGTTACCACACCGACTGTTCAACATACCCCGACAATCACGCAAGCAAGAGCTTGCTACCAATGCGGAGATCCTAACCATTACCACAACCAATGTCCGAAGCTTCTCAAGGCTGTCCCTGCAGCTCAAGGTCGAGCATTCAACATCAATGCCCAACAAGCCCAAGTTAGCAACGACGTGGTGAACGGTATGTTCCAAATTAATAATCAATACGCTTCGATTCTTTTTGAAACCGGTGCCGATAAAAGCTTTGTATCCTTAGACTTTGAGCCCTTACTTGCTAGTGCCCGAACCAAGCTAGACAACCCCTTTACGGTAGAGATAGCTGACGGAAAACCCATTACAATTAATTCTGTTATTCTTGACTGTACCTTGAATCTAAGCGAGCACGATTTCCCTATCAATCTTATACCCATGCAACTGGGTAGTTTCGATGTTATAGTAGGCATGGACTGGTTATCAAAGAATCATGCTGAAGTGCTTTGTCACGAAAAGACCATTCGTATTCCTCTCCCGACCGGAAGCATACTACAAATCTACGGGGAAAAACCTTACAAGGGGCTTAAACTCATGTCTTGTACCAAAGCTCAAAAGTACCTCCGCAAGCATTACGTGGCTTTCTTAGCCCATATCGTGAAGGCAGATGAGAAACCTAGGAAGATTGAAGACATTCCGGTTGTTCGAGAGTTTCCCGAAGTCTTTCCCGAAGACTTAACCGGTCTTCCTCCCGTTCGTCAAGTTGAATTCCGAATCGACCTTGTACCTGGTGCAACTCCCGTGCCAAAATCTCCTTATCGACTTGCACCATCTGAGATGCAAGAACTTGCTAGCCAATTGCAAGAACTGTCAGACAAAGGATTCATCCGCCCGAGCTCGTCACCATGGGGAGCTCCAGTCTTATTCGTGAAGAAAAAGGATGGCTCATTCCGTATGTGCATTGACTATCGAGAACTCAACAAACTCATAACCAAGAACCGTTACCCATTACCCAGAATCGACGATCTGTTCGATCAGCTTCAAGGAGCCACTCATTTCTCAAAGATCGATCTTCGCTCTGGTTATCACCAACTCCGTGTGCACGATGATGACATCCCAAAAGCCGCTTTCCGAACGAGATATGGCCATTACGAGTTTACAGTGATGCCATTCGGGTTAACCAATGCACCGGCAGTATTCATGGATCTAATGAATCGCGTGTGCCGGCCATACCTAGACAAATTCGTGATCGTATTCATCGACGACATCTTGATATACTCCAAATCAAAATCCGATCACGAGAATCACCTTCGTCTAATACTCGAACTTCTGAGGAAAGAGAAACTCTACGCCAATTCTCAAAGTGTGAATTCTGGCTTAATGAGGTTCAATTTCTTGGTCACATAGTAAACAGCAAGGGAATTCACGTTGATCCCGCAAAGATCAAGGCAGTAAAGAAATGGGGAGAACCTAAAACTCCTACAGAGATTCGTTCATTCCTTGGTCTAGCCGGATATTATCAACGTTTTATTCCTAACTTCTCGAAAATTGCTGTGCCACTCACTGCTTTGACCCACAAGGATAAGCCTTTTTCTTGGGGGCCTGATCAAGAAAAAGCATTTCAAACCCTCAAGCAAAAGTTGTGTGAGGCACCGATTCTAACTCTTCCTAATGGAAACGACGACTTTATTGTCTATTATGACGCTTCAAAACAAGGTCTAGGTTGCGTTCTCATGCAGCGAGGCAAAGTTATAGCTTATGCCTCAAGACAATTGAAGATTCATGAGAAAAATTATACGACACACGATCTTGAATTGGGTGCTGTCGTATTCGCACTCAAAATTTGGAGACACTATCTTTATGGCACTAAATTTGTTGTATTCACCAATCATAACAGTCTCCAGCATATCTTCAACCAGAAGGAGCTTAACATGAGACAACGACGTTGGGTCGAACTACTCAACGACTACGACTGTGAGATTCGTTACCACCCGGTAAAGCTAATGTCGTAGTCGATGCATTAAGTCGTAAGGGTCAAGTTATGCTTCAAAGTGTTACCATTCAAACCGACCTCTTGACCCGTATACTCGAAGATCAACACGAATCAGTCACCGAGGGCAACATGTATGAGGAAATGTCATGCGGTGCTGAACTCCAATTGGAAACCAAGTCGGACGGACTACTGTATTTTCTAAATCGACTTTGGATTCCGAATCACGATAATCTTCGAACAACCATCATGGATGAGGCTCATAAGGCTCGTTATTCCATTCATCCGGGAGCAGATAAGATGTTCATGAATCTTCGGAACCAATATTGGTGGCCCGGCATGAAGAAGGATATAGCCTTGTATGTATCTAAATGCCTCACATGAAACCACAGGGACCATTTCTGTAATTTTCGAAAACCCAAAATTCTTTCTCTCTCTTCTCCCTCGACAATCCGGCGCACTATTCCGGCCATCTCCGGCTGTATTCCGGCGAAGCCAGACCGCCCAAAATACGCGGTATCAACCCAAAATAAAGGTACCGACAGGCTCGCGTGATTGATTCGAACCAATGGCCCACTTCAATTTGAAAAATTGAATCGATTAGCACGGTTTAGGATCCAATGCACTTTCGGCCGATTTTCCAGCCTTGAATCGCACTAAACCACGGTAATAATTAAATTAACTTGACATAAACAATCATATATACACCTCCAATCGATTACAACTTCCAATTTCATTTAAAACAAACAAAAACAACCCGTTTGAACATCTCCAAACCGTTGACCTGCAACCTGAGTTAAACCCCACTTCCGATCGATTTTAACCGAAATTGATAAGGGCTATTGTTCCAGATCACCATTCGAAGCTAACCTCAAGTTTAATTTGATTTTCATCATTGTTTGAGCACTCATCGACTATCACCACAGCCGCAACCCATTTCGATCTTGAAACCATCGATCCAAGTTTCAATTCAGGTAATTGAGCATACATACATACTCGATTTTACACGTACAAACAAAGCCCTATGGTTATTACTGTTATCAGTATCGAATTAATGATCAATTGGGGGAGATTCGATCTAGGGTTCTTCGCGGTTTTGGGGGAAACAGGTTTAAACAGCTTAAAACAATTTGAAACCAATTCCTTTCGCGGCTTAAGCCTTTGTTCCACCGGTTCTGCACTCACATATCAAGCAGGAGGTCACGGGTTCGAATCCGTGCCACCTCACACATTTTTAAGCCTCCTTTTTAAGCTTTAAAATTCCGAAAAAATTCCTAAAAATCATAAAAATGTTTTTACAAGCATTAGAAATTTTTAAAACAACCTAATTATTTTCTGAAATTTATTTCAACATTTTATTTATTTATTTTAATTGTTTTAAATAAATAAAATAACTAATTATATTTTCTACCAATTTATAATTAGTGTATAATATATAATTATACAATAAATAAATTGAATCCAATATATATACATAGATATATTATCCGAGTATCGAAACACTTTTATTTTAATAAATTACATGTATAATTTTACATAATCGTATACAATTTATAACTTATGTATATAATTAACATACAATATATAGTTATGCTTACTTATGTATAAATTATTATATACATATAATTATGTATATAATTATACATATAATTATATATAATTACATGATTATATATAATTAGGTATATAATTATACATATACAATTTATTAATAAATTGTATATATGACTTATATGTATAAATTTCTATTAAAATTCTTGACATAATCACCTTCAACAAATTCGTTTATTTATTTCAAGACATTCAAACCAAATAAAATTAATTAATTTAAACTACCATTCAAGACCCAATGGAAATCCTAATACATTCCCAAATTCCCAAATCATTATTATTCTAATTCGAGACACTGTTCCTTAGATTAATCGTAAGGAAATCGTTGGTGTCTAATCTATCACATCCAGATTCTAATCTCATCAATCATGTGAGTATTCATATCCCCTTTTATATCATTTCTTATTTGGGGGAAATCATGTGATACAATATATTTAATCATGATATTCTATTGTTATTTAATTCTAAATTCAATTCAAAACAGGTTATGTTATTACTTGCAATTACGTGAACATACTAAGATAAACTGGACGACAGTAAAACCCTAATTAAATCAATCAATCCTGGTATCAATGGTAGATCTACTGGTTTGGATAACCCACCCCACATGGCTTACGAGTGGTGATTATGCCAGAGGCAATTAGTCAATCTATGGTGTTTGTGTGGAGTCTATTATATGCAAGTGTCAAGTCAAGGGGTTTATATTGTGTCGGTTTATCTATATCCTTCGCTATTGCCATATAAGTCTTAATATTACCTTGTGAATTGAATTATTCTCAATCAATCAATCAATCTATATGTATATTGAAAACTGTGATTACTCACCAGCTAACTCGTTAGCTGACTTTATTTTCTCACATGATTTCAGGTTAAGCAAGATAGTGGACTTCTACGTGCTCATTTAAGACACGGACTTAGTCAAAATAAAAGACAATTACTATTTGTGGTTCAATTGTTGTATTTGTGTAATTAAACGTATGTTATCTTGTAATCTGATTTTAATATTATTTCCACTATTAGACAACCATGTGTTATGAACAATCAATCATTCCCTCGTCCGCTCCGATGATTCCGCCGTCGGTCTGGGTGTGACATAAATCTTGTAAATTAACTAAACAAAACAAACCCTAAACCCCCACCCACACCCCACGGCCGCGATCTGCCTCTCCTCTCCCTCTCCCTACGAATTTCAGCCAAGAACAAGCACAAACCCTTTGATTTTGATCGATTACAAGCAGCATAACGTGTTAGAAACATCAATTGCAAGTCATCTCAAGTTAAAGGTTAGATTTTATGGGTTTTGCATGTGTTCTTGATAAAACCAAAACCCTAGCTGCGAATTAGAGGTTCATGGGGTTGAATGTTGATCAATTGTTGATGTTAATGTGTTAGTTTGATTGTATACATGTTAGTTAACGTTGATTATGCAAGAAAACTACGCTTTTGATTGGTTTTCAAGGGTTTTTGATCTTGTTAGAACCCTAGGCCGAAAATTGAGATGAAGGTTGAAATTGATGTTGTTTGTTGATTACATGATGTTAGTTAGATAGTATTTATGCTAATTTACGTGGATTATACAAGATATTCGTGATTTTGATGATTGGATCATACCTTACTATTAATAGTAACTTTTGTGCATGAACTTGATAATTCAATGATGAATTGATGGTATTAGGGTGTTAATGATGTTGTATGAATGTTGGGATTATGATAAATCATGCTAGATATCCAAGTAATGGTCATACAGTTCATACCTTGCCATTAGTGGAAACTTTTGAATATGAGATTTGTGAATTATGATGATTTGATGATGAATGTGTGTTATGGACGTGTTCATGGTGATGATTAGATGTTAGATTGATATTATGAACATTGGGAATCCAATAACACATGTTATAGTTCATGCCTTACTAAAGATAGTAACTTTTTGAGTATGAAACTTATGAATCATGTTAACTAGGTGTTGTAGATCATGTCTAGGTATGACATGAACTTGAAATGGTATGTTATTGATGAAATATGCATACCTTGGATGTTTAGTAGATTTTGGGATGTACTTTCCCAAAAAGGGAAACTTTACTTTGGATGAACCTTGGATATTGGGAATTGGACATGTTCATGGCATTAGGATCATGCTAGAGTGTTTGTTATGGACGCCTAACATGATAGACCTTATTAATTAAGTTGTATGAAATGTATATTTAGTTATGGGTGGTTTATGCACGTTGATGATCATGTATGGTATTGAATGTTGATTGTAACTAGGACATCATGTTTAGGACTGGAAATCAATCATCTTGATGGATGTGGTATGTAATGGACATGTTGAATGTGTTGTGGTTAGTATGGATGATTAATTGGTAAATTATCTCTTTTGACCCGTATATGCTAATTCAAGGTTATAGGTCATATGAGTAGGTTATGCATGGTTTGACCTTTATATGGTACACTAGTTGTATTATGGATACACTGATATATGCTCATGTCTGTTTAAATGGTTTACAACACATAATGTCACCAACGAGTCAAACAGGTCAACTGGGTCAAACATGTCTATTCTTCTAAAACCTTAAGTCTTTGGTTGTAGTGCACTTAGGGTTTCACATATTCTCTGTTTACACATACTCATGTACTTACATGATCTAGGTAACCTCTGAGGGTTAACTGTCCACTTTTCTTTCAAGTAAACTCTAAGCACTCAATACGCGTATCAGTGAGTTCATGCCCTATTGTTTACTTAATCTCTTTTTGGGGGAGATAACATACTGGTAACTCTACAAACGCTTTATGTACTTAAGTTGTTTATGATATTAATATAGTGCTGTTTACCATGATAAAGTCCTTACACTTTCGAATTGTTAATATTGAATAGCGGGGAAACTTGGGTAATACTACTGGGTCTGACGAGCCCCACCTGTGTGACTCGAGGTCAACCGGGTGCAATTTGTCCTATGAACATTTGTCACGACCTGGTAAGTCGTGACAGGAGGCAACATATCACAGTCAGCTTCAATTGCGAAATCACTATGTATTAATATCTATTGTTAATAGACTAGCTATATGTTATAGTACACATGCTTATATATCACAACTGTTAAACTGTTATGTTTAAATGCAAACTCTTGAACTCACCAACCATTGTGTTGACATTTTAGTATGCTATTCTTAGGTCGATAATCCAGCTTGCCAATAGAAGCACTGCACGGGTCGAGCATGCATTTTGAGACTTAGACTATAAACGCATTTACTTGTCTTTACATTTGGGTTTTAAACAATTGGTTGGCGCATGTTTTGCCATATTAGAAATTTTTATATTTTGGGTTTGTTTTATCTACAATACGCTTCCGCATGACTTTTTAAAGTTTGAACTGTGGTTTGTTTTATTTTAAACGGGGCATATAGAGTCGTTCCGAGTAACTATTGACTGTGATCTTGGTTTGTTCACATGCCTTGCGGTAAAACTCCGCATGTGGATTTTAAGGGTGTGACAGATTGGTATCAGAGCCATTGGTTATAGAAAACTAGGTTGCATACACACTAGACTATAACCGCACACAGTTAGTTAGTTACTTGTTCCTGAATTCTCTACTGTATACTCATTGGCATACACATCACATTCTCTGCAGTATGGCATCATTGTCACGGGTTTTGGGAAATAGACGTGCTCGTTCTGGATCCCCTCCACCTGTACCTCACCGAGTGTATGACTGGTCGCGACATCCTTACCCCCGTGGTGAGATAGGCCGGGATCAACCGTTTATGCCACCTGAACACGACCCTCCATGAGATTGGAGTTATTACTCAACTTGTATAGATTGCATGATTTGTAGGGAGAGTGTTCCGAAGCCAGCCACTATTGGATCTAGGTCTAGGTCAGCAACTACCTCTGCGAAACCCACCCTCCCATCTCTAGATGTACCCCTTGAGCAAGTTGTGGCGGCATTGACCGCGACAATTGAGACTGAGCGTCGACGGGTTGGAGTGCTCACTGATGAGAACTCCACACTCAAGAATGATATACGCCGACTATGGCTAAAGATGGCTATAATTGAGGAGCGGTTGTCGATGTCCATCCTAGGAAATTTCAAAATGGCTGGTAGTGTGATGGATCTTACTGAGCGTATGGGTGAACAGGATCTCCACAATATGGGCATTGAGAGCAGACTAACCGGATTAGAAGCACAGCTCGCAGCACTACAAATTGAGGATAACCCTGCACCTGTCGAAGACTCCGATAAAGACCATGAGGAAGAACCAGAAGAAGCTCCAGACGGTGGAAACAGTGATGGATCAGCTTTGTTCGATTGATTCTCTTTATTCTTGTAACTTTGACTGCATAGCGTTTATTTTGAAACCTATGTGGGAAGGGTTGTTTCCCCACCCGAACAACAAACTCAAATTTTAACATTGATAAATGATTTGTGACTCATTTGCAGTTTATTTACCTTTGGTTATTATTTTTGTTATAAATGTTGTGGATGTGACGATTCATTATTTTCTTATTGTTTACTATACTTCAATGAGATGAATACGTTTGATGTTACTCATTATAGTATTCGTGAATGTAAAGTGAAAGCAAATGGACGCCCGAGGTCGTGGACGTGGTCGAGGGCGCGGGCGCGGACGTGGACGTGGTGCCGGTGATCAAGGCGCCGATACTATTAATATGACCCCTGCGGAATTGGCTGCCTTAATCAACGAACAAGTTCAAGTAGCGGTAGCTGCTGCTCAAGTAGGACAGCCAGCAGGTAAACAATGATGGAAAGTTACATCAAATGCCATAGTTAATCGAATGAAATATCTGATCAATGTTTATCGTGTTAAAGCAGGACCACCAGCGTGTACTTACAAGTCCTTTATGGACTGTAAGTCACACACCTACAATGGAACTGAGGGAGCTGTAGGGTTGGTAAGGTGGTTTGAGAAGACGGAGTCCATGTTCTCAAAGTGTAACTGTCCACCTGCCGAACAGGTGAAATACGCTACTGGAACGTTGGATGGTGCTGCATTGTCCTGGTAGAATGCTCAAGTGCAGATGCTAGGGCAAGCCATGGCAAATGAACTACCTTGGAATGAGTTTAAAGAGATGATGACCAAGGAGTACTGTCCTCGAAATGAGGTACAAAAGCTGGAAATGGGATTTTGGCAACTGAAAATGCAAGGTTCAGAAATCGAGGCTTACACCATTAGAACTCATGAGCTGGCCACACTATGCCCAGGAATGGTAAACGAGATGCACAAGCGGCTGGAACACTACATTCGGGGATTGATGCCCGAGATTAGGAGTATGGTGACTTTCTCCAACCCGGCTACTATCCAGCAAGCTATTCGCCTAGCCCATAAACTGACCGATGAAGCGGTAGATCAAGGATGGTTACCAAAACGGGGCGCTACGGTGAGCGTACCCAATAACAAGAGGAAGTGGGATACCTCCAACAACAACAACAACAATAAATCATCATCATCCGGTGGTCAACATCAACCTCAGCAACAACAACCGCAGCAGCAACAAAGGAGGTTCGATAACAATCGCAACTTGAACCAGTCAACTCCAAACAACCAAGGACCGAGCGGTTACGGTGGTAAACAACCGAGGTGCACGCGGTGCAACTATCAACATGCGGGAAGATGTGATAATTTCAAGTGTCAATGGTGTGGCAAAATAGGACACTTAGCCAAGGATTGCCGTGGTGAGTTGGTGACGAAGCCACAGCAATCTCAGGAGACCCCCAAGGATTGTTTTGAGTGTGGAAAAGAAGGGCATTACAGGCGAAACTGCCCGCAGCTGAGGAAAACTGGTAATGGCAATGGCCAAAATAACAACAACCAAGGCAACAACAACAACAATGATGGCAACGGCAATGGAAACGGTGGTAACAATAATGGAGCCAAAGGTAAAGTCTTCGTCATTGGCTCAGGTGAGGCTCTAAATGACCCTACAACTGTTACTGGTAGGTTTTCTGTCAATGGATGTTTCGCTACAGTACTGTTTGATACTGGAGCTGATAGGAGTTTCATATCCTTAAAGTTCTGTAGTCTTCAAAGTGATATTCCTTCTGCCTTAGAATCCAAATACACCGTAGAATTGGCTGACGGTAAACAAATCCATGTAACTCATATCCTTAGAGATTGTAAGATAGAGCTCGTTGGTCATACTTTCGCTATAGATCTTATGCCTGTTACACTGGGAAGTTTTGGCGTGCTGGTAGGCATGGATTGGCTCTCTAATAAGCAAGCGGAAGTCATATGTCACAAGAAAATCATACGAATCCCTGTTGGTGATGAAATCCTTACAGTCAGAGGCGATAGGAGTGGTGCAGTGATAGGCATCATCTCTTACATGAAAGCACAAAAGTTGTTGCGTAGAGGTCGTTTGGCTATTCTGGCACTCGTCACCGATAAGCAACCGGAGGAAAGGAGAATGGAGGACATACCTGTGGTACGAGACTTTCCAGAGGTGTTTCCAGAGGATCTTCCTGGACTACCACCTCATCGTCAAGTGGAATTCCAAATCGAACTGACTCCCGGCGCAGCCCCGATTGCTAGAGCACCTTATCGATTAGCATCAAACGAACTACAGGAGTTGTCATCACAACTTCAGGAGCTTTTAGATAAGGGCTTTATTCGACCTAGCACATCACCTTGGGGAGCCCCTGTTCTCTTTGTTAAGAAGAAAGATGGCACGTTTCGAATGTGCATCGATTATAGGGAATTAAACAAAGTCATAGTCAAGAACCGATACCCTCTACCTCGTATCGACGACTTGTTTGATCAGCTTCAGGGATCAAGCTATTACTCGAAGATCGACTTGAGGTCTGGTTATCATCAACTCAGAGTCCGTGAGGAGGACATCTCCAAAACTGCATTCCGTACTCGCTATAGTCATTAGGAATTCTTGGTCATGCCTTTTAGGTTGACTAATGCACCTGCGGTGTTCATGGACCTCATGAATCGCGTGTGCAAACCCTATCTTGATCAGTTCGTCATCGTGTTTATCGATGATATACTGATATACTCTAGGACTAAGGAGGACCATGAAGAGCACTTACGATTAATCTTGGAACTATTAAAAAATGAGCAACTGTACGCTAAATTCTCCAAGTGTGACTTTTGAATACGCGAAGTGCAATTTCTAGGTCATATTGTTAATGAGAAGGGTATACATGTTGATCCTGCCAAGATTGTGGTGATAAAGAATTGGGCTATACCCAAAATGCCTAGTGAGATAAGGCAATTTCTGGGATTAGCAGGGTATTACCGACGATTCATAGAGGGATTCTCTAAGATTGCACAACCTCTCACAGCCTTGACCCACAAAGGAACGATATACAAATGGGGTGAAAGTCAAGAGGCGGCTTTTCAGTTGCTAAAACAAAACTCTGTAGTGCACCGATATTGGCACTGCCAGAGGGAACAGATGATTTCGTGGTGTATTGTGAGGCATCCATTCAAGGATTGGGTTGTGTCCTGATGCAATGTGACAAAGTGATAGCTTACGGCTCGTGACAACTGAAGGTTCACGAGAAGAACTATACCACCCATGACTTGGAATTGGGTGCAGTGGTTTTTGCCTTAAAGATTTAGGGACATTACTTGTACGATACCAAATGCACTATCTACACCGATCACAAGAGTCTTCAGCACATCTTTGAGCAAAAGGAGTTGAACATGAGGCAAGGACATTGGGTGGAGCTACTGAATGTTTATGATTGTGCTATCAAGTACCATCCTGGAAAGACGAACGTAGTTGCCGATGCCCTAAGCCGAAAAGAAACAACTAAACCCAGGCGGGTGCGAGCCTTACAACTTTCAATTAGTACCCATCTGCCCGAACAAGTTAAGGAAGCACAGATAGAAGCCTTGAAAGAGGAAAATATTGGTTCTGAGTCATTACGGGGAATGGATAAGCAATTGGTAGTGAAAGAGGATGGAATTCGGTACTTCATGGATAGACTTTGGGTGCCTGTCTATGGAAATCTGAGAGATTTAGTTATGAGTGAGACACACAAGTCTAAATACTCCATACATCCTGGATCTGACAAGATGTATCACGACCTAAAGGCGCACTATTGGTGGCCTAATATGAAGGCAGATGTAGCTACGTATGTGAGCAAGTGTTTGACATGCTTGAAGGTAAAGGTGGAATACCGAAAACCATCCGGACTATTACAACAACCCGAGACACCAATGTGGAAATTGGAACAAATTTCCATGGATTTTATTACTAAGTTACCCCGGACTAATATTGGTTGCGGCACAATATGGGTTATTGTGGATCGGTTGACAAAGTCTGCTCACTTCCTTATAATTAAGGAAACAGATAAGATGGAGAAACTAACCCGACTATACCTTAAGGAAATCATTTTGAGACACGGTGTACCGATCTCAATTATTTCTGACCACGATGCTCGTTTCACGTCACACTTCTGGCAATCACTACAAAAATCTCTGGGTACACGATTGGATATGTGTACTGCTTATCATCCACTAACTGACGGCGAGAGTGAGCGTACCATACAGACTTTGGAGGATATGCTTCGTGCTTGTGTGATTGATTTCGGGAACAACTGGAAGTTCACCTGCCATTGGTGGAATTTTCCTATAATAACAGTTATCACACTAGCATACAGGCAGCACCTTTCGAGGCTTTGTATGGGAGAAGTGTAGATCACCGGTTTGTTAGGGTGAAATTAGTGATAGTCAACTAACGGGTCCCGAGCTAATTCATGAAACAACTGAGAAGATTGTGCAGATACGGAACCGTATGGCTGCAGCGCGAGATAGACAGAAAAGTTATGCTGACAAGAGACGGAAACGTCTAGAGTTTCAAATTGGCGACAAAGTCTTATTGAAAGTCTCACCATGGAAAGGCGTAGTTCGGTTTGGCAAACGAGGAAAGCTAAATCCGAGGTATGTTGGACCATTCGAGATATTGGAAAGAATAGGTCCAGTGGCCTGTCACTAGCCTTACCCGATTCGCTGAGTGGAGTCCACAATGTGTTCCACGTTTCAAATCTGAAGAAGTGTTTATCTGATGAAACACTAAGGTGGTGTTTGTTTTTTTGTAAAAGAGCTTCTAAAGCTCTTTTGTCTGCGCCAAAAAGAGGCGGGCAGATGTTTCTGGTCTGCAGAGTGTTTGTTTTTTTTAAGGCGTTTCATTAAAAAACATCTGCGTGACCTCTTCTTGGAGAAGAGGTGGACTAAAGCTTCACACATCTTCTCACCTCTTCACATTTCAACCCTACACATCTTCCCCCAAATTACTTCTCCACCTCCATTCCACCGTCTGCAGTGTTCTCTGCTCCCGTCGCCACTCCCACTCCACCGTCGCCACTCCCACTCCACCGTCGCCACTACATCGTCGCCACTCCCCCCGTCGCCACTCCCCCCGTCGCCACTCCCCCCGTCGCCACCCCCCCCCCCCCGTGACCACTCCCCCCGTGACCTCTGCGACCTCTGCTCACCTTCGCGACCTTCGCGACCTTCGCGAACTTCGCGACCTCTGCTCGATTAAGTTTCATCTGCGACCTTCGCGACCTCTGCGACCTCTGCTCGTTCTTCACTTTTTGGTGAGAGGAGATTATGAAGATGAAGAAGAACATCCGCCATTGTTGCAGAGCTCAAATCATAACCTTACAGGTCTGCTCTACTTCACTTCTTCACTTTTTAGTTTTTACTCCATGTCTACTTGTGATTTCTTAATAAATTTCAAACTAGAATCAATCCATTAATCAATTAATATTGATCAGATTATGATGTTTATGAAGTTCATTTAACGAAACTCAAATTCAACGTAATCTGATGATTAGAAATTACGTAGTGAATGAGGATTGACTGATTTTGATCTTATAGCACTTGGATTTTGTTCATGATGTTAGAATTGATGATGAGACAGTGGTAGCGTATATTATAGCTGGAATGGTAGATTCAGGGGTTTTATGACTTCTACCACCGGATATTTCGTATTGAAAGTCCATTAACTTTGATTTTGATCTTATATCACTTCGGTTTTGTTCCAGTTCTTCGAATTTGGTGATGAGACGTAGGGTTTAATCAGTTATCTTTATGCTTTTAATTGATGTAAATTTAATAGAGTGAATGATAGGATCAGGGGTTTGGTGACTTCTATCACCGCAGATTTCATATTGAAAGTAGATTAAATTCAGAATTTGATCTTATATCACTTTGATTTCATTCATATTGTTAGAATTTGATGTTGAGACGTAGGGTTTTATCAGTTATCTTTGTGCTGATGATGAAGGAACTGTATTATGGACAATAGTAGCATACTAGCATATATTATAGGTTGAATGATAGGATTAGTGGTTCTATGACTTTATTACTGGAGATTTCTGATTGAAAGTTCATCGAATTCAATACTAGAACTTGTTTCACTTATATTTCATTCCACTTTCTCAAATTTGATGATAATACTTCAGCATCTAAACTTATTTCACTTCGATTCATTCCATATTCTTTGAATTTGATAGTGAGATTTAGGGTTTTCAGTCCTTTTGTTTGTGTTGTTGATTGAAGAAACCACATGGACAGCAGTAGCACATTTTATAGCTGGAATGATAAGATCAGGGGTTTTGTGGCTTTTATCACTAATTTAAAGTTCATCAAATTCAAAATTAGAACTTATTTCATTTATATTTAATTAATTGGTCGAATTTGATGATAACACTTTATATTCTGAAGTTATTTCACTTCAAATCATTCAGACCGTTTTAGGTCAGTTGGTTTTATCTTAACTTCAGGCCGATAATCATTCACCTGCATTTTGCTCATATCTACTTCTCTACTCTGAATTTCAGGGTATAAGAATGGAGTGGTGTGTGGATGCTTGCTGTATTTCAGTATATTCAAAACAGGAGTTGTGTATACAATCACAGGAGTGGTGTGTGGACTTAGGGTTCTTAATCATTTTACGTTGATGCTGATGAAGATGATGTTGAAGGACTTGGTACTGCATCAGATTGGGAATACATGACTCAGTTACGAGATGAAATTGCTGAGCAGTTAATGAATGTGTCATTCGGAAATAATATGGAATGAATGATCTAAAAAATGTTGTTGTGGTTTAATTTATATTAGTTCAGCATTGTATAACTCTTTTAACAATTTATTTTAATTTCAGTTTATTGTGACAGTTTATTTAAATTTCTGTTTATTTTAACTTTTATTAATTTCAGCAGTCTGCAGACGTTATAAAACAAACAGTCTACTTAATAAAGGGTGCAGAGGTTTGGTCCACCTCTTCTCCTACAGATGTCTGCAGATGTGGTCTGCAGACTGCAGCAGTTTTACCTCTTCAGAAACAATAACACCTAATTCTACCACTAGAAGATGTTCAAATGGATGAGCAATTACGTTTTATCGAAGAACCAGTCGAGGTGATGGATCGTGAGGTGAAAACACTTAAGCAGAGCAAGATAACCATAGTCAAAGTTCGTTGGAACTCGCGACGTGGATCGGAACTCACGTGGGAACGTGAAGATCAAATGAAGCTTAAGTACCCTCAACTATTCGAGACGATGCCTGCAGACAAAGGTATTGATTTAAATTTCGGGACGAAATTTCTTTCAACATAGGGATGATGTGACAACTCATCCAAAACTCACTAGATTACGATTTCTGTGTGCCAATGCAGTAGACCAGTGATGGAACACTCTCACCATGTGATGGAACACTCTCACCATGTAACGCAATTTTCGGGACGAAAATTCTTTCAACATGGGGATAATGTGACATCCGGTAATTTTCCGTTACAAAACTCCGTTAGTTCCGTTAAGTTTTGCATACACGTGTCGTAAGCACACACTAGTTGTCGTTTGATGTTGGTGACCTAATAATAATTAATAATGTTAAATTAATAATAATCTAGGGGATTAGATGATTATTGTGTTATGCTTATGTGTTTACGCGATTTAAAGACTATTTGGGAATTTTATCGCGTAACGTGCTAACACGTGTGTTAATTCGTATGTCTTGTGTTTTTATAAATAAAAATATATAAGTGTTACCATTAGTTTATATGTTCATATTATTAAGTTAAAAATACTTTACAAGGAGGTTAAAAGCTTAAATTTTATAAAAATTCAAAACACAAGGGTTAAAGGGTAAATTTTGTAAATTAAACTAAACAAACACAACCCTAAACCCCCACCCACACCCACGGCCGCGATCAGCCTCTCCTCTCCCTCTCCCTGCAAATTTCAGCCCAGAACAAGCACAAACCCTTTGATTTTGATCGATTACAAGCAGCATAACGCGTTAGAAACATCAATTGCAAGTCATCTCAAGTTTAAAGGTTAGATTTTTATGGGTTTTGCATGTGTTCTTGATAAAACCGAAACCCTAGCTGCGAATTAGAGGTTCATGGGGCTGAATGTTGATCAATTGTTGATGTTAATGTGTTAGTTTGATTGTATACATGTTAGTTAACGTTAATTATGCAAGAAAACTACGCTTTTGATTGGTTTTCAAGGATTTTTGATCTTGTTAGAACCCTAGGCTGAAAATTGAGATGAAGGTTGAAATTGATGTTGTTTGTTGATTACATGATGTTAGTTAGATAGTATTTATGCTAGTTTACGTGGATTGTACAAGATATTCGTGATTTTGATGCTTGGATCATACCTTACTATTAATAGTAACTTTTGTGCATGAACTTGATAATTCAATGATGAATTGATGGTATTAGGGTGTTAATGATGTTGTATGAATGTTAGGATTATGATAAATCATGCTAGATATCCAAGTAATGGTCATATAGTTCATACCTTGCCATTAGTGGAAACTTTTGAATATGAGACTTGTGAATTATGATGATTTGATGATGAATGTGTGTTATGGATGTGTTCATGGTGATGATTAGATGTTAGATTGATATTATGAACATTGGGAATCCAATAACACATGTTATAGTTCATGCCTTACTAAAAATAGTAACTTTTTGATTAGGAAACTTATGAATCATGTTAACTAGGTGTTGTAGATCATGTCTAGGTATGACATGAACTTGAAATGGTATGTTATTGTTGAAATATGCATACTTTGGATGTTTAGTAGATTTCGGGATGTACTTTCCCAAAAGGGAAACTTTATTTTGGATGAACCTTGGATATTGGGAATTGGACATGTTCATGGCATTAGGATCATGCTAGATTGTTTGTTGTGGACGCCTAACGTGATAGAACTTATTAATTAAGTTGTATGAAATGTTTATTTGGTTATGGGCGGTTTATGCACGTTGATGATCATCTATGGTATTGAATGTTGATTGTAACTAGGACATCATGTTTGGGACTGGAAATCAATCATCTTGATGTATGTGGTATGTAATGGACATGTTGAATGTGTTGTGATTAGTATGGATGATTAATTGGTAAATTATCTGTTTTGACCCGTATATGCTAATTCATGGCTATAGGTCATATGAGTAGGTTATGCATGGTTTGACCTTTATATGGTACACTAGTTGTATTATGGATACACTGATATATGCTCATGTCTACTTAAATGGTTTACAACACATAATGTCACCAACGGGTCAAACGGGTCAACTGGGTCAAACATGTCTATTCTTCTAATACCTTAAGTCTTTGGTTGTAGTGCACTTATGGTTTCACATATTCTCTGTTTACACATACTCATGTACTTATATGATCTAGGTAACCTCTGAGGGTTGACTGTCCACTTTTCTTTCAAGTAACCTCTAAGCACTCAATACACGTATCAGGTGAGTTCATGCCCCATTGTTTACTTAATCTCTTTTTGGGGAGATAGCATACTGGTAACTCTACAAACGCTTTATGTACTTAAGTTGTGTATGATATTAATATAGTGTTGTTTACCATGATAAAGTCCTCACACTTTTGAATTGTTAATATTGAATAGCGGGGAAACTTGGGTAGTACTACTGGGTCTGACGAGCCCCACCTGTGTGACTCGAGGTCAACCGGGTGAAATTTGTCCTATGAACATTTGTCACGACCTGGTAAGTCGTGACAGGAGGCAAACATATCACAGTCAGCTTCAACTACGAAATCACTATGTATTAATATCTATTGTTAATAGACTAGCTATATGTTACAGTACACATGCTTATATATCACAACTGTTAAACTGTTATGTTTAAATGCAAACTCTTGAACTCACCAACCATTGTGTTGACATTTCAGTATGCTATTCTCAGGTCGATAATCTAGCTTGCCAATAGGAGCACTGCACGGGTCGAGCATGCATTTTGAGACTTAGACTATAAACTCATTTACTTGTCTTTACATTTTGGGTTTTAAACAATTGGTTGGCGCATGTTTTGCCATATATACATTTTTATATTTTGGGTTTGTTTTATCTACAATACGCTTCCGCATGACTTTTAAAGTTTGAACTGTGGTTTGTTTTATTTTAAACGGGGCATATAGAGTCGTTCCGAGTAACTATTGACTGTAATCCTGGTTTGTTCACACGCCTCGCGATAAAACTCCGCACGTGAATTTTGAGGGTGTGACAGTTACATATACATATGTTTGACCGTAATTAAGGATGGAGGTGAGAGAAAGAATAAATTAGGAAATTTAATTAATTATACATAACAGTTTCCAAATTAATAAATTTCACATTTCCCATATTATGCTTTAAGCTTTATAATTGCTTAAAATTATAAATATAATAACATTATAAATATAATAAAATTATAAATAAATATATATATATACATGATGTGGTTCAGTTGAGAACTCATACTATTTATGAGAACCCATTAACCATTTTTTAATCATTGATTGAGTTATTAAAAGAAAAGATCATGCCATGTGTCTTACCTTTTTTTAATAAAAAAAAGATAATTTAGACATTTTATGTACCCCACAAAAAAATCAAATGATTCAAATTTAATCTAGACATATATATATATATATATATATATATATATATATATATTATATATATATAGGGTTTGGTTCTAACGAAAACCTTTAGTTTTTGTGAAAACCCATTACCCTATTTGGTCCATTGATTGCTTTGGAAGAGTAGAGATCATGCTATGTGTACGTTAGTTTTTTAATAAGAAAGGGCAATGTGGTCATTTAACTAACCCAAGAAAATAATGATTGAATATGGTGGTAGTAAGTGTCTGTGACATCCGTCACCGAAAGGTCCGTCATTTAACGTGGATTCCGTTAACTTTTTTTGAACGTTATTTCTCACCTTTATAAACTATTCGTGTGGATATTATACTTGCTTTATCATTTGTTACACTTGTGTTCTCATCGTTAGCGTTCTATCTTTGAAACCTTTACAATTGTCCTTATCGTTATCATTAGATATCCCATTTATATATATATATTTATTGTCATCAATAAAATCATTTTTAAGTTACAAATATCATTATTTGCACTTTTATCATTATATAACTAGCCGATTAAGGTCGTTTTTAACCGAAATAATTTGGGAACTCGGGGGCTAAGTGCAGGGACCAAATGTGACATTTTGCCAAACTAGGGCTGGGTATAAATACCCATACTCCAGCCCTAGCCACCACATTTCATCTTCTTCTCCATCTTCTTCTTCTTCCATTTTCTTCCTCCTCCTTGCACCAAACCGCCCCGTTTTCTTCACGTTTTCACCGGCAAGACCTTGGCTACAGCTGAGACTACTCCTTTCTTGCAGGTAGACGACCTTGGTCGTCCCTTTTCTTTCTTGTTTACTTCTGCGTTTTTAGGGTTTCGGGTACTCGGGGCCAACCCGAGCACATGAGGTCGCGTGGGTCCATGTGTTGCCTTTCTGCGTGTTCTTCTTGTACGTACATGTTTGAAATGTGTTTTTGGAAGTCCTTGATGTGCAAAACAAATGACCGGAGCAGCCGAAGGATGCTCTGCACTTCTGCAGTCGTGATTCTGCTGTCCACGCGACTGGGTCTGCTGTGCGACTGAGCCGTGCGACTGAGCCGTGCAACTGGGTGTGTTGTGCGACTGAGTCGTGCGACTATGTCTATCATGCGACTGAGTCATGTGACTGAGTCATGCGACTGTGTGTGTGTCATGCGATTGAGTCATGTGACTGGGTGAGTCATGCGATTGAGTCTATGCGGATGAATGTGTGCGATTGTGCGTGTATCGCATGACTGAATGCTGAGTCGTACGAATGAAGGTTCAGTAGTACGAATGAAGCTGATTCGTGCGAATGAAGGTTGATTCGTACGTATGGAGGTTGAGTCGTGCTATTGAGTGTTATGTGGTACGACTGAAGGCCGAATCGCACGAATGGAGGTCCATTCGTATGAATGTAGCTGATTCGTACGAATGAAGGTTGATTCGTGCAGATGATTGGTTCAGTCGTGCATCTGGTCCACTCGTGCGGCTGGAGTTGTTGTGTGTGAGTTTCTTCTTGTGTGTGGTGTGTGTTTGTCGTGTGATGTTAAGGTGACATCGACACGAGTACCGTTGCTAACGACAATCTTTAAAATTGACATTATCAAACTTATTAATGCTATTCCAAATCAAATCAACATAACATTTTACAATTATCAACATTCGATTTGAAATGCTAATATTTGCTAAGTATTTCTCTAATAACAATGACACTTTTACACAAATATCATCGGCAATGGCAACGATTTCTAGTACTTGGATCTACATAAGATCTAATACTTATATCTGTTGTGCGTGTTACAAGCGACCGAACCAATGCAACCCGAACCGACCAAACGTTATTATTTAAGTTATACATATCATTAATGCTTAACAATAACTGTCAATAGGTGTTTGACCGTTACTACATACAACATTTGGAAACTTTGATCATTCATACTTACCACTTAACAAGTGAGTTTCGTGGCCCCGTTTTATGCTTATACAATATTTCAATCATTTACAAACATGGGGGAAAGTATGCTCACCCACTTTTTTATGCTGTACAATTTACATACAATTTTACATACTTGGAATCAACGTGATACTGTGTTGGGAGTACTTATCTGATACATACATGAGTCGCTGTGTGGTACTTTCTTTACAACCATTTAATTCCGGTGTTGGAACCGACGGATAGGTATTGGTAGTAATACTGGGTTGACACCCCCACCCATGCATGTTGGTATACTAGTTAGTACCAACGGTGGCCAGGAACAAGCCCTTGGGTGAATATATTCTGACAAATTGTTGTGTGTACGTCATTAGGTTTGGTTGTAAAGCTCATGGTTATGTGATTTTGTTTACTTATAACTGTATGCACGGTATTCCATAACAATTACTATACAGCATCAATTACTTATTTACTATTTAAACCTACGAGCTCACCAACAAATTTGTTGACCGTTTTGAGCATATCTTTTCAGGTAACAATGCTAACTGAAGATCGAGGTGTGCTGCCTTAGTGGAGACCCTAGGATGCATTTTTAGACTAAACATACTTGACAAACATTCATTTTGGAATCATTGTTGTAGTCTATTAAACAATCTTCATACTTTTGATACTTGTTCTCGGGTTGTGGGAATTTACGTTACAATGATATTATTTTTGGCTATGTGAATCATTTACAAGTTTATGCTTATCACTATGTTGTCGTGAATACTGACTAAACACGACACAAGTCTCCATTTGTGTCGGGTGTCGTCATGACACGCCTTATCATCAATTACATACATTGCATCTCTATTGTTAACAATGTGTTATGACGATCCCGTCTCGTTTACATCCCCGTGTTTCCGCTCTCAGCGGGAGTGTGACAGACTGGTATCAGAGCCATTGGTTATAGATAATTAGGCAAATCACTTGACCTAGACTATAACATAGGAACCTTCATGTAGAATGCATGCTAGGATTGGCTTGCATCTGATATTACATGTATGTTCCTCTATACTTGTTCTTTATCGCTATATCTGTTCTTTGTCTCTATGCCTTATTATCTGACCATCCCGAGGAAGGCACTATTACTCCTACTCTTTCCTTATGGGATTCCTTCTACTAGAATCTTTTGTTCCTATGCGCGCCGCATTATACTATTAGGTTGGGATACCCAACCTGAAGGGATCTTCACTGATCACGCACAGCGTTGATCTCGGATATTGAATCCAACCCTGAGATAGTTATGCCTGAGGCCCTAAAAGAAGTAGGGACAGGGCCTCAGGCAACTTTTATTAGACTAATTGAGTTTATGTGCTTAGATTCTATTTGTTATGGCGGACTACTATTGGAATACTATTAGACCATGGACACGAGAACTTACACAATCTGTGCATGAAGAATGGTGTCAATATTATGATGTTAGCCTGGGTAGGTGAAGCTAAGGGTGACCATGCAAGGCAAATTACCATTACGGGTGCACACGTAATTGCAATTTGCAGTGCATGTGAAGTCTGGCTAATCTTACCATGAGGTAACGATCATAGTTGGTACAAGTCTTCCATTCTATACCTTAGAACACTAGGATCATCATTCTAGTAATACCTTGTAAATGGTGATAAAACATTCATAACCTCTACTATTGCTTAAGTCCTATTCTACATGGAGCCTTAATGGGATTTCAACTATGATATTAGTCTTACTCTCTATGAAACCTTAGTCTGCTTAACATTTCAGTAACTATGGAACTGACAAAATGCTTAGAATGAATGTGGACTTCAAAGAGTTGTAGAAAGTGATGATACACTCTACACCTACATTACGTTGTTCATGGGATGTTGTTAAGGAAAATTGGATGTCATGCAATCGGTTTAAGCATCATTCTCGGTATATCGTTGATGTGGTGGGAACGCTGCGGGGAACCATATATATAAGCCTCACCGGTATACTAAGAATGTGCTTGACCTGGGCTACGTGATGATCTTGATTGACTGGAGCATGAAATGTTGGAACTTGATGAGTGGAGTTATACGTGTACCTTAAAATGACTAAAGTTTACATGTTTACTCCTTTTATGATTAGAAGATTCCGCCTCGAAGAGTCACCCGTAGTATAAATCGTGAAGGTGAGACCCCACGGGGCAGAGGCAGAGGTAGGCCACCAAGAACAGGTGTTGGTCCCACGGCAACAATCAGGGAACTGAAAACCCTGACATAGCTGCCATGATCACTCAGCAGCTAGCTGCACTGATTCCTACGATAGTGACCCAAGTGAGCGACACTCTTCTGAATCATAATCTCCATGGGGATAATGATACTAATAATAAGCATAACCAAGGAACAGGGGAAGATACAGAAAATGGTGGAACAACTTGTACTGAAACTGGGGTTGTTAATACAAGACGGGGATGTTCTTACAAGGAGTTTGTGGCCTGCAAACCGAAAGAATTTGATGGGAAAGGTGGAGCGATAGATCTAACTAGGTGGCTTGAAAAGATGGAGGCCGTCATTGATATCAGTGCATTCTTAGACAGCCAAAAGATTAAGTATGCCACGTGTTCGCTACAGGGCAAAGCACTAACTTGGTGGAACACACAGATTCAAGCAAGGGGAAGAGAATCAGCAATGCAGATGACTTGGGATGAGTTTAAAGCATTGATTACTGAAGAATACTATCGACTCAATGAGATGCAGAAGTTGGAGCAGGAGTTCTGGAACCATGCTATGGTGGGAGCTGGGCACGCAGCTTACACTGATCGTTTTCATGAGTTGGCAAGACTGGTTCCACATCTGGTGACTCCAGAATCCAAGAGGATCGAGAGGTACATCTGGGGACTTGTGCCTCAAATCCGGGCAATGGTAATAGCAGCAGCCCCTCCTACTATTTAGAGTGCAGTTCTGAAAGCTGGTACGTTAACAGATGAGATGGTGAGAACAGGGGTCTTAGGAAGAGGGAGAGAGAAAAGAAAAGATGTCGGGGAAACGAACAGGTTGAGTACTGGGAAGTTCGATAAAAGGGCCAAGACAGCTAGAAATTTCGTGGCTGTGACACAAGGCAAGAGGGAATACGTAGGGACACACCCCAAATGTGATAGGTCTAACTTTCATCATCCCCCAGCGATGCAGTGCCGAGTGTGTGTGAACTGTAGACGCCCGGGGCATCTAGCGAAAGACTGTAGACTCCTTTGTTTCCCCTACCTCCGGGCACTTAGAATAGATTTGATTGGAAGGAGGGTGAGGAACGAAGACAGTGGTTTGACTGTTGGGATCCCAATCGGCCTGCATCAGCGGAAAATGGAACTATCGAATCACGAGTGACTCCCTTTATCGGGATGAGAGGAATTGCTTAATCGGCATTTCTGTCAATCGGCGGAAGACTCATGCATCCTGGGAGGGTACGACTTCAAGGGATGGACTCGATCGAACGGGCAACCACTTTCCATTTTTGTAGTTAAATCCAAAAGACCATTATTAGCGTGTAGTAGATTGGCCCAAGTGCACAATACGCCAGTCGAGAATAAATCCCATCAATGGATATGGTAGAGGAACGAGAGCGGCCGGCGGCGGTGTAGAGCTATAGCTATAAGGAACGAAGCTCACACACACCGGCTGATGTAGGGTGGGATAAAGTTGCCAATGTGAGTCACGCGCAGAGTTGGAAATTTATGTTTATCCTAGAAGCAATCGTAGCCAGAGAGTCGGCATGACTTTTCTTGGACCGATTCGATCTTCTTCAAGTAAGAGAAGGAAGGGTTACCGACTCATTGAGCACTATCTGGTGGCACCGGTCAACGCGGTTAACCCCGCTGGGAATGCATGGGTCTGTTATGAGTGTGGAAACCCGGGTCACTACCGGAACATGTGCCCCAGACTGAATCGAGTGCCGGGTAAGCAAGGGAACAACCAACCACCAGTGATGGCCATAGCCGGTAATCAAGGCGAGGGGAATCAAGGAAATGCTGCCAGAGGACGTGCGTTCGTTATCGGAGCAAATGATGCCCGTCAGGACCCGAATGTCGTTACGGGTACGTATTTGCTCAATCACCACTTCGCGTCTATGTTATTTGATACTGGAGCAGACAATAGTTTTATATCATCTGAATTTGCCCACATGCTTTCCTTGAACCCTAGTAGGCTGGAAACTAGCTTCTCCGTAGAAATGGCCAACGGTAGAGTTGTACAGGCCGATGAGATTATTAGAAAGTGCTCCATGATATTGGAAAACCATGCCTTCGATGTAGACTTAATACCTTTTGAGTTGCGAAGTTTCGATGTGATTGTGGGAATGGATTGGTTGTCAAAAGATGGAGCTGAGAATGTTTGTCGGGAAAAAGTAGTACGAATCCCCATGCCAGACGGGGAAGTACTCAGGATTCAAGGAGAACGATCGGGAAGAACCCTAAAGCTTATCTCTTGTATGAAGACATGACGATGTTTACAAAAGCAGTGTTATGCGTTTTTGGCCCATGTAGTGGAAAAGAAAGAAGAGAACAACCAGTTGGTAGATATTCCTGTAGTACGAGACTATCTAGATGTATTCCCTGATGACTTGTCGGGTTTGCCTCCTCCACGACAGGTGGAATTTCGTATAGAGTTGGTTCCTGGAGCTACGCCAGTAGCAAAAGCATCGTATCGGTTGGCACCATCAGAAATGCAAGAGTTAACTAGCCAATTACAAGAACTACTGGAGTATTCGGCCGAGTCACTCACCATGGGGAGCACCGGTATTATTTGTCAAAAAGAAAGACAGGTCGTTCTGTATATGCATCGATTATCACGAGCTGAACAAATTGACTGTGAAGAATCGATATCCTCTTCCCAGAATCGATGATTTGTTTGATCAGTTGCAAGGAGCCTCGTATTTCTCCAAGATCGACCTTCGATTGGGATACCATCAACTAAGGGTTTTCAAGTATGACATACCGAAAATAGCCTTTAGGACTCGTTATGGGCACTATGAGTTCTTAGTCATGCCGTTCGGACTGACTAATGCAACAGCTATGTTTATGGATCTGATGAATCGAGTGTGCAAACCTTACTTGGATAAGTTCGTGATCGTGTTCATAGACGATATACTTATCTACTCCAGATCGAAAGAGGACCATGAGGAACACCTTTGGGCAATACTGAGTCTATTACAAGAAGAGAAACTTTTGGCCAAGTTCTTGAAGTGCGAGTTTTGGCTTCGAGAAGTGAAATTTTTGGGACACGTGGTGAACGAAAATGGGATTCATGTAGATCCTGGTAAGATTGAAGCGGTGAAGAAATGGGATGCACCCCAGACACCTTCAGAGATACGGCAATTCTTAGGATTGGCCAGGTACTATCATCTCTTCATTGCGAATTTTTCAAAGATTGCTCAACCGTTGACTCTGTTGACTCAGAAAGACAAGCAGTTTGATTGGGGACATGCCCAAGAACAAGCATTCCAAATGTTGAAGGAGAAGTTGTGCAACGCACCGATATTGTCCCTCCCAGACGGAACTGATGATTTTGTGGTGTACTGCGATGCTTCACATCAAGGATTAGGTTGTGTGCTAATGCAGAAGGATAAGGTGATTGCCTACGCCTCACGACAACTTAAGGTGCATGAAAAGAACTATACGACTCATGACCTGGAGTTGGGAGCTGTGGTATTTGCACTTAAGATATGGAGGCATTACCTGTATGGAACCAAATGCATCATCTACACACATCATAAGAGCCTCCAACATATCCTGGATCAGAAGGAACTTAATATGCGCCAGCGACGTTTGGTAGAACTACTTAGCGACTACGATTGTGAAATCCGATATCATCCGGGGAAAGCGAACGTGGTGGCTGATGCTTTAAGCCGCAAAGAACGCGTGAAACCACTACGTGCTCGAGCGTTGGGGTTGACTATTCAAACAAATCTGAAAGCTCAGATACAAATTGCACAAAGTGAAACATTGAAAGAAGAAAACCTTGCGGGAGAAGAATTCGAGGGTTGGATAAACAGGTGATTTGCAAGGATGATGGTATACAGTACTTCATGGATTGTATATGGGTACCCAAATGGGGAGATGCTCGTACCCTAATCATGGATGAAGCACACAAGACACGATATTCTGTTCATCCTGGTGCAGACAAGATGTATCACGATCTTAAAGATCTATACTGGTGGCCAGGCATGAAGAAAGACATAGCTATGTATGTGAGCAGATGCTTAACATGCTCGAAAGTTAAGGCTGAACATCAAAAACCATCAGGATTACTGCAGCAACCAGAAATTCCTGAGTGGAAGTGGGAAAACATAGCCATGGATTTTATTACTAAACTTCCTAGAACAAGTAGCGGGCATGATTCGATATGGGTCTTAGTGGATCGGATGATGAAGTCGGCGCATTTCTTGCCGATTCGAGAAGACTACAAAATGGATAAGTTAGCGAGATTGTACATAAAGGAGGTCGTGACACGGCACGGAGTGCCGGTGTCGATCATATCCGACCGTGACAGCCGATTTACTTCACGATTTTGGCAGACACTACAGAAAGCGATGGACACTCGACTAGATATGAGCACCGCCTATCACCCACAAACAAATGGCCAAAGTGAACGAACAATACAAACGTTGGAAGACATGCTCAGGGCTTGTGTAATCGACTTTGGTGGTAGCTGGGACACTCATCTACCGTTGTTTGAGTTTTCTTACAACAACAGCTACCATACAAGTATTGGATGTGCTCCATTTGAAGCATTGTATGAGAGAAAATGTAGATCTCCAGTTTGTTGGCAGAGGTTGGTGAAAGCCAGCTGACAGGCCCGGAGATCATCCAGGAAACAACCGACAAGATTTTCCAGATCAAAGACAGACTAAAAGCTGCCAGAGATCGCCAAAAGAGCTATGCCGACAACCGTCGGAAGCCTCTAGAATTCAATGTTAGGGATCGGGTTTTACTCAAAGTCTCTCCTTAGAAAGGGATCGTTCGATTTGTGGTTTACTTCAACAACTAGAAATTCCAGTATGAAAGTGGGAGCAGATATCTATGGACTTTATCACGAAACTTCCTCGGATGCCCAACGGCTGCGATACCATTTGGGTAATTGTAGATCGTTTGACGAAATCCGCACACTTCCTACCAATTAGGGAGGCTGACCGAATGGAGAAGTTGACTCGTATCTACCTAAGGGAAATAGTCGCTCGGCACGGCGTGCCAATTTCCATCATCTCTGATCGTGACGCTTGATTCACTTCACACTTCTGGCAATCTTTACAACGATCATTGGGAACGCGGTCAGATATGAGCACTGCATATCATCCATAAACTGACGGCCAGAGTGAGCGTACGATCCAAACCTTGGAAGACATGTTGCGCGCTTGCGTTATTGATTTTGGCAGTAGTTGGGAAACTCACTTACCGTTAGTTGAGTTTTCATACAATAATAGCTATCACACGTCGATCAAAGCTGCTCCATTTGAGGCACTATATGGGCATAAGTGCCGGTCACCTATTTGCTGGGTGGAAGTTGGAGAAAGTCAACTTACCGGTCCTGAACTTTTGCACAAGACGACTGAGAAGATCGTGCAAATTCGTAACCGCATGGCAGCAGCACGTGACCGACAGAAGAGTTACGCTGATAGGCGTCGCCGACCATTAGAATTTCAAATAGGTGACAAAGTGCTTTTGAAAGTGTCACCTTGGAAGGGTGTGATTCGTTTTGGGAAACGTGGGAAACTAAGCCCTTGGAACGTGGGAAACTAAGCCCTTGGTACGTGGGACCGTTTGAGATTGTCAAATGGGTTGGCCCCGTAGCCTATCAGTTGAACCTACCTGAAGAACTCAATGGAATACATGATGTGTTTCAGGTTTCAAACCTGAGGAAATGCCTTGCAGACGAGACTCTCGTCGTTCCGTTAGATGACGTACACGTTGACGAACAACTACGTTTCATCGAGGAACCTGTGGAGATTATGGATCGGGAGGTCAAGCAACTCAAACGCAGTCGAATCCCTGTTGTTAAGGTCCGATGGAGCTCAAAGCGTGGACCAGAGTTCACCTGGAAACATGAGGAAATGAAATCCAAGTACCCTCATCTTTTCATTCCAGCCTCCTCGTGAATAAATTTCGGGACGAAATTTCCTAAAGTAGGGGAGACTGTAACATCCGACCCATTTCAACATAAAACCCGAACCCGTTAACCAATGGAATTTATCTTATTTAAATATGAGCGCAGTAATATTGTCGTTAAATTCACATTATAATCATACAGTTATTAATATGATTTTATAAAAAAATTATGAAATTATATTAGTAACCACGAAACTTATTTATCGAATTCGAAAATAAATAAAATAACTTTAAAAATTTTGAGGTTTTCAAGGGTTTAACAAAAATAAAAATAATAATAATAATAATAATACTAATAATAAAAATTTATTATGTAAAACTTAACCCTATTAACTTTAGGGTTGAAAATGTAATAATAGAAACTTGTTTTATAAAACTTTACACATAAAATAATAAACATTTCAAAGTTCAGGGACCATTTGTGTAACATTTTAAAAACCCAGCCCCCCTCCCGTACCCGTCGACCCTTTCCCCTCCGGCCATCCTCTCCGGCCGTATTCGGCGAGACCAAACAACCCGATTAATGCGAATCCAGCTCAAATGATCACTACCGACACACTCATGTAGGTGATTCGAACACATGACCCACTGTAAATTGAAAATTCGAGTGCTGGACAACCAACCCAACCGACCCACGATTCTCGGCCACTTTGCACGCCAGAAATCGCACTGAACAACAAAATAATTCAACTAATACAACCTAAACGATCGTATAAATAACCACAATCCATTCCTGATTTCAATTGCACCTGAGAAACACATCTTCTTCACCTTCGATCACCATCTTCATCTACGACCTGTTCTTAGTACCTTCTGCTTCAATTCGAATGAATTCAGGTAATCAAAACATGTATACGCTCAATTAATCATGGGGATCAAAAGCCCCATGAATGTTTTCGTTAACATAATCGAATCAAGGGTCAATTTGACCCAAATCAGTTCTAGGGTTCATTCGGATTCAGGGGCACTGTGGTAGATCAACTTAAAACAATTTGGAACCGAAGACTAAAGCGGTTGTATGCCTTAGTCTACCGGTTCTGTGCTTCCTTGCAATCCGAGAGGTCCCGGGTTCGAACTCGGGCACCCTCTTTTATTTTTTTAAGCCTTTTTAAGCTTTTAAAAATTACAGAAAAATTCTAAAAATGATAAAAATAATTTTTATAAACTTTGTTTATATTTTTGGGCACCAGATAATTTCTGGATTATATTAAAGATTTATCAATTATTTACAATATTGTATGTTTTATGAAATATACTTTAACGAACGGGTTAAATTAATATTTTTCGTAATTATTCTTCGTTAATCATACAGCCTTAATTACATGTTGAACTTCATCATTATATCTAAATTCGTTTCTAAAACACTTAATAATTCACAAATGGATTAAAAATATGATATTTATTTTATAAATCTAATTACCTAAACAAAACACATAATTCTATCAAAACCTTAATTCTGATTCGAACGTTAATTATATTATTAACCATAAACTCGTAAATAATAACTAACGTTAATTATATTCCTATTAAATGAAATCCAGGTTAACCGAAACCCTAATCGTTGTACGAACATTATTTCCTTGCTGTGCAATCAAGGTGAGTCTTCACGGCCCCTATTTTACTTTCTTTCCTTTTTGGGGGAGAAAACATGCAAACATATTTTATAAATGGTTTTTAGTATTATTGATATCGCCTGTTACGTTAGTGCAAACATACAAATAGTCCTGACACTCTCGAACCGTTAGTAATGGGATTAGCGAGGTAATACTGAGTAGTACTACTGGGTCTGACAAACCCCGCCTGAGCTAGTCGCGCTAGCTTGATTGGAGGTCAAACGGGTGCATTATTGACCTAACATTTGTCACTGTCTTGCGAGACGTGACAGGGGAACAACAAACGTATAGGACACGCAAACAGTCAGCTTCGGTTCGAAACGCTAAGTAACATGATTATAGGCTAGCTACCTATCGATATGCTTTAATTACTATAAACAGTTACAAATAGTCGAACAGTTACAAATAGTCGAACAGTTACAAACAGTCGAATAGTTACAAACATTTTACCAGTGATAAAACCTGTGAACTCACCAACTTTATGTTGACACACTTTAGCATGTTTTCTCAGGTCACAGGAACGCTTAAGCTCTTGATGCACGATTAAGGGCGCACTCAGGACATACGTTCATCAGTTTCATTTAGTTGCATTGAATATTTGTTTTGGCGTAGCATTTTCAGACTTTTAGTATTGTTTATAATTCGTTTATTCGCTTCCGCACTGTTATTCATTTCTTTTATGTACTCTGATTTAAGTCAAACGTTTATTTTTAAACTCATATAGTGTCGTTTGACCGTGTCTGAGATCTTGGTATGTCACACGCCTAACGGTAAAACCCCGTTTGTGGAAATTAAGGGTGTGACAAAAAGATTATGGTTTCTGGGTATGGGTGTCTTGGCTGGCTTACAGTCCTTCATCTCAAATCTCTCTAAGATATCATTGACATACTTGGATTGATTGATGAAGAATCCTTTTTAATTGCTTCACCTGAATTCCTAGGAAAAAGTCCATTTTTCCCATGGAACTCATCTCAAATTTCTGCTTCATAGTGCTCTCAAAGTCCTTACACATTTGGTCATTTGAAGAACCAAATATGATGTCATCAATATAGACTTGAACAAGCAAAATGTCTTCTCCAGTCTTCCTGATGAAGAGAGTCTTATCAATGGTACCTCTGGTATAACCATTCTTCAGGAGAAACTAAGACAAGGTCTCATACCACAACCTAGGTCCTTGGTGTAGCCCATATAGAGCTTTGTCCAATTTACACACATAGTTGGGGTGATGTGGGTCTTCAAATCCTGGAGGTTGACATACGTAGATTTCCCTATCTATATCCCCATATAGAAAAGCACACTTGACATCAAGTTGGTAGACAGTGAAATTCTTGGATGCAGCATAAGCAAGGAAGATCCTGACTGCCTCAAGTCTTGCAACTGGTGCAAAGACATCAGTATAATCGATTCCTTCCTCTTGGGTGTATCCTTGAACTACTAATCTTGCCTTGTTCTTGATAATCAAGCCTCTATCATCTTTCTTGTTTCTGAATACCCATTTAGTGCCTATGGGTACTTGACCAGAAGGTAGTGGGCATAAATTCTAGACTTTTTGTCTTCTGAACTAAAGAAGCTCCTCCTACATCGATTCAACCCAACTACTATCTTTCAAGGCATCTTCCACCTTCTTGGGTTCCATCTGAGATAAGAAGCATGAGTACAAGCAGACATCCCCATGATGAGTTTGCCCTCTTGTTCTCACACCTTCAGAGACATTCCCTATGATGTTTTCAGTTAGATGAGTGTTATGAATCCTAAGACGAGGAATCACTTCCAGTTGCAGAGATAGCTCCAGGTTGGACATATTCTGATCAGGAACTGGATCACTCTGTCCAGCTGCTGTTTCAAAGTCATTTAATGAGGATTGATTGAATGACTAAGAAACATCATCAATGGTTGGCCGTGAAGTAGTATTAATAGTTGCCTGTTCCTTCAGAATACTACTTCTTTCAACCTAGTGTTGTAATGGATCTCCTTATGAGTTTTGAGGTTCATCAAGTGATTCACTTATTGAAGCTTCACTATTCCTTGAGTCAGTTACACTATCTGATCTGTGAATGGTTGAAGCTTGTTGCCTTTCAGCTCTTGGAGAATTTGGAAGAGGTCTGGGTAGCTCAAATAGTTAAGTAGCATCAGCATCAGCATCACTTTGAGCACCTGTTCTAGCTGAAACATTCTCACAAGATGGTTGAGAATAGTTTGGAAACAATTCTAAGTCAAAGATACAATCAGGTCCATTCCCCTAACACAAGGAGTGTGCTCATTAACAACTATATTGGATGACTCCTCAAATTGTTGATTCTTAATATTGTACACTCTATAAGCTTTGGAGCTAGAAGAGTATCCAATAAAGATAGCATCATTTGACTTCTCAGCAAACTTTGCTAAGTTGTCTTTTATGTTAAGTATGGTACACCTGCAGCCAAAGGACCTTAGAAAGCCAATGAACGGTGGCCTCTTGTTCCATAACTCATAAGGGGTTTTTCCATGGGGCTTAACTACAAGAACCCAGTGTTACACATAGCATGCAGTGCTAACTGCCTCTGCCCAGAATGTTAGAGGAAGTTTTGAATCAACTAACATGGTTCGAGCAGCCTCAATAAGTGTCCTGTTCCTCCTCTCAGCAACACCATTTTGTTAAGGAGTTCTGGGAGCACTATATTATCTGGCAATCCCTTTGAGTCACAGAATGAGTCAAGAATAAAGTTCTTAAACTCAGCCCCTTGATCACTTCTAATGATTAACCTTGTGATCAATTGATTTTCTATTTTAAGAATAATAGATTTTAACGTTTCAGCAGTTTCATCTTTACTTCTTAAAAAGAATACCCATGTAAATCTTGTAAAATCTCAATAATCACAAGGCAGTGTGATTTCCTTCCAATGCTCATTATACTTGTGGGACCAAAGAGATCCATGTGCAATAAGTGTAATGGAGTAGTGATGGAGTTGACACATTTGGATTTATGAGATGTCCTGTGTTGTTTCCTTTCAGGCAGGCAACACAGTTATCTTTGCAGAAAAATCCTTTTTAGGCAAACCATGTACCAAGTTATTTTTAGCCAATTTATTCATTGTCTTAAAATTTACATGACACATACGTTTATGCCATAGTGTTGATTCATCACTATCAGCTTTGGAAAGAAAACATGATACTTCACCCATAGGAAAAGCATTGTTCATATCTAGCTTGTACATATCCCCTTTCCTGGGAGATCTAAGAAGCACCAATTTCGGAGGAATTGTCATCCCTGGTTTGAGGATAATGCACTCATGTTCTGTGAAAAGCATTTGATGCTTTTGATCACAGAATTGAGAAACACTTAACAGATTATGTTCAAGCTGTTTGACAAAGTGAACTTTGTTAATGTTTAATCTACCATTAGATATACTTCCTCTGCTAGAAATATATCCTCCGGTCTCACCTCCAAATTGGACAGGCCCTCCATCATAGTTCTGGAATTGTTGAAGGAGAGATCTGTTCCCTGTCATGTGCCTGGAGCATCCACTATCTACAATCCAAACATTGTTGTTCTTGTCAAATGGATGTCCCTGCACATAAGATGAGATGGTTAGTTTTGTTTGGAAGCCCAAGCCTTGCTGGTCTTGGACTCTTCCAAAGATAATGACATAATTGAACCAAAAGATATGCAATGAGGTCCAATAGAGGTCGTTGAAGACGAGGTTTGGGCTGCAACATCTTTCTTGATCATCCAATCCATCCCTTGGTTAATCTTTGAGGATGAGCTTGTTGAAGCTTTTGCAGCATGGTCTTCTTCCGAAGCTTCTTTCTTTTCGGAATAAGACTTCACCACCTTTTCTTCCGAAGAAGTCTTCTTCTGGGATGGTTTCAAGGGAGCTTTCTTGTTCTTCCGAACCTTAGAAGCTTTGGCTTCCGAAGCCATTTTCCCTTCTGAAGAAATACTTTCTTCCGAAAGCAACTTGGCTTCCGAGACCAACTTTCCCTTTTCATCACTTGGACCGTTTGAAATGGTCCAAATATGAAACCTTCCCTGACTACTTCTTTTCTAACATTATTTGCATAATGTGTGCTTGCTGGATTGTAGTAATAATCTTTAGCCATATGATTGTGCAGACCACACATTATGCATGCAATGTTAATCTTTTGGGAATTTGAAGATTGCTGTTTCTTGGACTTCTTTTCTTCATCAGCAACTTTCCCTTTCAACTTCTGATCCTTTGGTAGGACAGGAGTGCTGGTACTACACTCCTTTCCTGAATCAGAAGTACCTACCACTTGGAATCCAGCAGAGATGAAGACACCTTTTTGCTTTAGGTCAATCTTCAGCTTGGACTCGGCAACTTTCTTGGCAGTCTTTCTAGCAGATTTAGCTCTGCTTCTTCTTGCCTTGGTGGTTAGGATTTGATCTTCACAGGTGGAGATGAGTGTATCTTCCTATTTCTCCCCTGTAGTGGCCACTATTTTTGCCTCATCCTTTAATTCCAATGGAGAAGGGTTAGCAGTTGGAACCTCTTGCTCCTCAGTACCATATCTAGGTAGTCTAATAGACTCATAAGAATGTGGTGGAGCTATTTCATTGTTTCCCAACCCTTCTTTGTTTTGATAAAACATTTTGGAATGAGAGGATGATGTAAGAATAGCTTGGAAGTTTTGCTCAGCAATAGCTTGCTTCCTGGCCTGAGCCTCAGCAGTGACAAGCTAGGCTTGTGCTTCAGACAGCTTGGATATCAGATCTTTGATTTGAGTCTTGTAATTGGTTTGTTCATGTTTTAAAAGAGACACAGTTTTCTATAACTCCTCAATTTTCTTTTGATAGTCAGATTCAGCTCTTCTAAAGTCAGATTTTAAGATATTTAATGACTCAACATTAGATCTAATTTCCATATTGTAATCCTTATAAAGTTTAACCTTAGCAATACAGGCTGGAGTGCAAAGATGTTCATATACCTGAGCATTATCTGTTCGGACCATGAGTGCTTGAGCGGGAGTCACATCCTGTACCATGAAGCTCCAGTCAACTTCTTGAGCTATTGCAGCTATTTCAATTGTCTTTTCTTCATGCTTTGAGGTTGAGGGATGTGTGGAGGCCTGTGGGGTTCCCGGGTTGTTCTTGGGAGCCTTGCATTCCCTAGCAAAGTGACCTAGTTGGTTGCAGTTATAACACTTTGCTTTGCTCTTGTCAAACCCAAACTTGCTGTTGACAGGGTTTTGAGGGAATTGCCTTCTAGTTCTCTTGAAGAACTTCTTCGCTCTGTAGGTTAAGAGAGCCATCTGTTGGACAATGTCCACATACTCTACATCGTCTGGACTGAAGCACTCAAGATCATCAAAGCAATATTGAAAATCACCAGAGTGTCCACTTCCAGAGACAAAGGCACAATTATCCTGAAAGGAGTTGTGTTGAGCCTGTTGAGACCTTGGAGTCTCAGGTAGAGTAATGAAGGGTCCAATATGTGAGTTGTCAGGGTAGCACAGCAACTGATGTTGTGGTTTTGTGATTTCCCTTTCAACCACATGAAGGGCTGAACTCAGTTGGTTATTGGAGTTACCAAAGGAGTTCTGCATCTTCATTTCCATCTGGAATGCACTTAGGATACCATACAACTCTATGAGAGAAAGAGTTTTAAGGTCCGAAGTTCTCTTGATCACAACACAGTAGTGTGTCCATAGTTTAGGAAGGGAAGACATGAACTTCCTAACTATGTCTCTATTCTCAAGAGGTACTCCAATATCCACCAGAGTATCCACTATCTCAACATATCTGAAGTATTGTTGAGTCAAGCTCTCTCCAGCCTTGAAAGTGAAGTTCTCAAACTGCTGCTTTAAGAGATCTTTCTTGTTCTCTTTAGTTTCCTTGGATCCTTCATACATAAGCTTCAGTGCATCCCATAGATCTTTAGCTGTCTTGCACTTCTTGAAGCCTCTGTAGATGGAGTTTGGAAGAGCAGTTTGAAGAGAAGTCATAGCCCTTTGATCAAGCTCTATTCTTTTCCAATCTTCTTCTGAGTAATAATCAACATCTTTTGGAATAATGCGATTACCAGTAGCAGAAGTAGTGCTTGGTATGAAAGGACTATTAACAATGGAGTCCCACATCCTTGAGTCTTGACACTTGATGAAGCCTTCCATTCTTGTGCACCATGTGTCAAAGTCTTCAGGGGTGATCAGTGGGGACTTGGTCATGATACCGGTTTCCATATCAGCTTTAGTGAGAGCGTCCATTTGAGTGAGTGGTTTGTAGGGAGGAGTGAAAAGCAAGTTGATTTGGATGGTAAGATCTCACAATCAAGAGCCAAAGCTCTGATACCAATTGCAGGATCGGTTTCGGTCACTCAACAAGTGGTTTTTCTCTCAAACTCACCTTGAACAACACTCAGAAAGAGTCTAACAAGAGTTGATCACAATATAACAAGTAACAAATGATAATGAATACAGGAAGTAAATTTTCAAGGTACTTTTATATATTGCTTCTCAACTCAAAGGATTACAAGACTCTTACAAGCTCAAGCTCACTTGATCTCTCACTGCCTAATGAGTTATGATGAGAATACATATATAATACTACCTACAGTCGGATATAATTTGATACCAGCTGGAAACCTCCAACCAAACGTCTATACTACAAGACTATAGGTTAAGGTATCTCAGACATTTTTCTGAGATTTGGTAGTCAGGACATGTCCCTGACTTACCTTTTGTGACCAACTAAAGTTGGTAATATGTACTATCATAAAAAGGTAAACAGTAGAATAAAGTATGGTCAACAACATGGCTCTTTAGGAAGAAGCCATGCTGTATCAGAGGTCTGCAGCGGATTGTCAGAGACCATACTTATGTCTACTGGTCATAGCAATGTCTTCCGAAGGTTAAATTGCTTCGGAAGAATAACTTCTTCCGAAGCCACTTATACTTCGGAAGACTGCTTCTTCCGAGGCTTGGAGTCTTCTTTGTCTTCGGAAGTAGAGTTTGTCTTCAGACTTTGTCTTCGGAAGATGTCTTCAGCTGAAGTCTTCGGAAGATGTTTTCAGCTGATGTCTTCAGCTGTTGCCTTCATCTGATGTCTTTAGCTGTTGTCTTCGGAAGAACTCTTCAGACTTCGGAAGTTCTCATTCTTAGCTTCGGAATCCTTTGAATGTAGCACTAAAATTGACTATGTGAAGTGGTTTTGGTTGCACCAGCTTTATAGTAACCCAACAAATGTGTAAGATGAAAAAAGGAAAAAGTTGCAAAACAGGGGGAAAAATGAAAGGTGGTGATGAGAAATTTCAATTGATGCTGAAAAGTGGTGTAAGGCAAGAAACTATTTGGAAAGGTATAAGTATTTGTAAACTGATTTACATACGTGTTTAAACAGTTTTTGTTATATGTATAAATTAATGAAATGAAATATTTATATGCAGGTAAGAAACGGTTGCCATTGAGAATGGATGAAGAGGGTTCATCCAAGAAAAATAAATCAAGCAATGATGATGATTATTTCAGTATAAGAGCTCGATGTATACCACTAAAGTTATGTTCGGTTTTAGGTTCTTTAGGTAAGAAGCAAAGGCAGACAGTTATAGACATAGGATTTGGTAGAATACTAGAACTAAAAACACATCAGATTCCTACAAAATTAGGGTATTTTGTTGTAGAAAATCTGAACACAGAAACAATGGAGATAACGTGTAAGAGAGGATCATTGAAGGTAGATAGCGATGCAATTCACACGTTGTTAGGGTTGCCAAATTCTGGAATTGATTTGGTTTCAATGGAAAAAGCGACAGAGTGGATAGAATTAGGAAAGAAGTGGAGTGATAGATATAAATCTAAGCTGATTAGTTTAAGGGATATTGTTAGGAACATAACATTTTCAAATGATGACGACGGTATAATGTTCAAATTGGATTTCATAGTGTTGTTCTTGAACACAATGGTAGAGTGTCATAAAAACAGAAAATGTAAAGTTGGTGTGTTAGATCTTATAAGTGAGGATGTGGAATTATCAGATATAGACTGGTGCGGTTACATCATGTCTAGGATCAAGCAATCAAAAGAAAAATGGAGGAGAAGAGACTTGAACTCTCATTTCCTATTGATCTACATTTGTGTTAAATAAAAATTTAAATTGTATTGTTTGTATCTAACTGTTTTACTCTTCATGCAGCTTTTATATGTTGATGGAACTACTTTCAAATGAATAAACGATCAGTGTTCAATGAGTCCTCTTAGTTTCTGGACATTTGAGAACCTAGAGATGAGAGAAGATTTGGAAATAATGAACGGAGGATTGGCAACGGGTTCATGCGAGTGTTGTATGTCGAAAGTGATGAAGACGAGAATGAAGAAGAAAGTATGAATGATGAGGTGACTAACTTTAATGATGAAGGAAGTGATTACTCAGCAGATGTTTGTGAAGTTCCTGGGTTGGAGTTAATGTGGCTATATAATCTGTAATATATAAACATAATGAAAATGTCATATAATATCTATTTCTACACATATGTAAAAGTGATATAGTTATGTATTAATAATTTTTCACACTAATTGTGAGGTATGTTTGTACAGAGTACGGTGTCAAAAATAAAGACCCATCTTAACTGGTTGCTAACGGAGAGGAAAAGGTTCGAGAAGCTAGTAATTGATGCGTATAGTGAATATCCTGGTAGTAGCAAAGTTAAGGATTGTATACAGAAATATAATGATGGATTCAAGCATGGTATCTGTGTAGATAACATTGCGAGAAGTGACGTAGGAGAAGAAGCTGAGTTGGTATCTCCTGTTAGAGAAGAAAATAGAGATGGAGCACAAACAACATCAGTAGATCAACAAACGGTTGTGTTTCATACGCCGTTGGAGAACAGATTAGTTGTGTATAGTGGTGCGGTAGATGAGGGTGCAAGTCTGACGTAATCATCATTTAAAATAGTTGATTGGGCCCAAGATAGATTGAATAGTACTTTATTAAGAAACTCAAAGTTGATGACAAACATGATTACTTCACCGATACCAAGTTTTAGCTTAGGGTTAACACAAGAATTTAATGATGTCGTAAGAAGTGACTGTGTAAATGAAAGATCAATGAGAGTAGATAGGGAAATAGAAAGGGTTAAAGAAAATGATCAGTCCAGACCCAAAAGATTGAAGAAACTAGCTAATGCATGCAAGTCACCATACTTGGTTCGTCCAGTTAACATAAATAAGGCTGTTACAGATGATGAATTGAAAGTGTGGTGTTACATAATGAAAGAAACAGATGTTGTAGAGTAAGTTCATTCTAATTATTGTACATCAGCTAATAAATCTGATTTTTACCATTCGTACTATGCATAAAAAATGATTAATTGTAACTTTGTATGTAGGAATGATGGGGATGCAGCAGCAGGAGAGTTTAAAGAAGTTATTAATGAATTCAGGTTAGTAAGAAAGTGGTTTTGTTACATTTGTAAAGTGTATTTAATTATTTCTAATATTATGTTTACATGCGTTAATGAGAGCAGTGATGAAGTATTTGAAACAAAGAATGGTTTTTTAACAAAAAGATTTTTGCTAAGGTCACTGCTACCTGAGGAGACTGTATTGAGCAATGTGATAGATTGTTAGGCATCAGTACTGAACTTAGAAGAAAGGAACAAAAGTGCTGAATCACCTAATAGGTTGTTCATGAGTACGGGATTCATAGTAAGTTAAAATTGTGGTTTGTTGAGTATGGTAATTTACATTGGTGAATAAATGTAATGTAAAATAACATTTGTAATGGTGCTTTGCAGACTAATGCAATGTTAGAAGATCCTAAACTTGATAATGTTGCCCGGCTTGATTCATTTAGAGACAACTTGAGAAGTGTGGTAGATGGTAATGAGAGTAAACTCTACATGAAGAATGTTGATATTGTTATGTTCCCAATATTAGAGTCGAACCACTACTACTTAATATGTTTTGATTTGAAGGACCCGTACATTGAAGTCCTAGACAACATGCATCATACAAGAAGCTTTGTTGGTGTGACAGATTCAAATGATTTCCATAAGAAGGACACGGTGCTAAAAGTGGTAAGTAAAGCTTTTTAATAGACAATTAAGTGTAATTATGTGATAGTTTTTAGATGTAACACCAATACACATATGCTATGTTGACACGTATGTAAATATGAATCAGATTAACGTAGATGTATTTGAGCATTAGGTAATCTTAAAAAATAGATTAGGCTACTGTTTTATTATAATGATAAACATGTAATAGTGAAAATGGTATGTAAGGTGTAAAATAGTCACAAGCATGACACATATTTAATACATAAGACGTTAGTCTATAATAAAATGAATGAAATCTATAAAATAAAACAATACTAATTGATTTAATATGTCATTGTCCTTGTAGAAAGATATATTTACAAGATACTTGATGTATATTGGGCATAAGAAAGTTGAAGGATTAAGGGCTTGTAACCCTGTGAAAAGGATGTTGAGTTGGACGACAAAAATAATTCCATTGACTGTGGGGTTTTCCTTATGAGGCATATGGAGTCATACATGGGAAGCAAAGTAAAGCGTTGGAATTGTGGCTTCAAGAAGGAAGGGCCTGGACAGGATGTGCAGTTGAAGAATTTAAGGATCAAGTACACGTACAAAATACTTACATCAGATGCAAACATACACAAAGACGAGGTTACACAAGAGGCAGGAAGCATAGACTTGGTGGCTGAATTTGGATGAGAGCAGATGATGGTTAAGTGTGGATTGGATGTTTCTTTAATAGACAATTATATTTTGTTGGGAAACATTATGAATATGTCTTTTAGTAGAATTTTAATGGTTTCTTTTGTTGAACATGTAAACCAATATATTTTGGGATTTGATTAATGGATGAATGGTTTGAATTTGGATGAAGTATATGTCTTTTAGATTATATTACGTAATTTGATTAATTCTTGAATTGTTGATATGTACATATATTATGTAGTTGCAGGTTTGGATTTTGATATGCTTGTTAATAATTTACATGTATGTTATGTCACACCCTCAAAATCCACTTGCGGAGTTTTACCGCGAGGCGTGTGAACAAACCAGGATCACAGTCAATAGTTACTCAGAACGACTCTATATGCACCGTTTAAAATAAGACAAACCATAGTTCAAACTTTAAAAGTCATGTGGAAGCGTATTGTAGATAAAACAAACTCAAAATATAAAAATGTATAATATGGCAAAACATGCGCCAACCAATTGTTTAAAACCCAAAATGTAAAGACAAGTAAATGCGTTTATAGTCTAAGTCTTAAAATGCATGCTCGACCCGCGCAGTGCTCCTATTGGCAAGCTGGATTATCGACCTGAGAATAGCATACTAAAATGTAAACACAATTGTTGGTGAGTTCAAGAGTTTGCGTTTAAACATAACAGTTTAACAGTTGTGATATATAAGCATGTGTACTGTAACAGATAGCTAGTCTATTAACAATAGATATTAATACATAGTGATTTTGCAACTGAAGCTGACTGTGATATATTTGCCTCCTGTCACGACTTACCAGGTCGTGACAAATGTTCATAGGACAAATTGCACCCGGTTGACCTTGAGTCACACAGGTGGGGCTCGTCAGACCCAGTAGTACTACCCAAGTTTCCCCGCTATTCAATATTAACAATTCGAAAGTGTGAGGACTTTATCATGGTAAATAGCACTATATTAATATCATACACAACTTAAATACATAAAGCGTTTGTAGAGTTACCAGTATGCTATCTCCCCCAAAAAGAGATTAAGTAAACAATGGGGCATGAACTCACCTGATACGCGTGATAGATATCTAAGGCTTCACTTGATAAGAACAAGTGGAAAGACAACCTTCAAAGGTTATCTAGAATACACAAGTACATAAGTACATGTACACAGAAATCCCAAGGAAACACTAAGTGCTTTACAATAAAAGAACTCAAGGTTTTATAAAGACAACATACATGTGACCTAGTTGACCCGTTTGACCCGTTGGTGACATTATGTGTTGTAAACCATTTAAACAAACATGAGCATATATCAGTGTATCCATAATAGAACTAGTGTACCATATGAAGGTCAAACCATGCATAACCTACCATATGACCTATAACCATGAATTAGCATATATGGGTCAAAACAGATAATTTACCAATTAATCATTCATACTAACCACAACACTTTCAACATGTCCATTGCATACAGCATATATCAAGATGATTGATTTCCAGTCCCAAACATAATGTCCTAGTTACAATCAACATTCAATACTATACATGATCATCAACGTGCATAAACCACCCATAACCAAATAAACATTTCATACAACTTAATTAATAAGTTCTATCACGTTAGGCGTCCACAACAAACACTCTAGCATGATCCTAATGCCATGAACATGTCCAATTCCTATATCCAAGGTTCATCCAAATAAAGTTTCCCTTTTGGGAAAGTACATCCCAAAATCGACTAAACATGCAAAGTATGTATATTTCATCAATAACATACCATTTCAAGTTCATGTCATACCTAGACATGATCTACAACACCTAGTTAACATGATTCATAAGTTTCATACTCAAAAAGTTACTATCTTTAGTAAGGCATGAACTATAACATGTGTTATTGGATTCCCAATGTTCATAATATCAATCTAACATCTAATCATCACCATGAACACGTCCATAACACACATTCATCATCAAATCATCATAATTCACAAATCTCATATTCAAAAGTTTCCACTAATTGCAAGGTATGGACTATATGACCATTACTTGGATATCTAGCATGATTTATCATAATCCCAACATTCATACAACATCATTAACACCCTAATACCATCAATTCATCATTGAATTATCAAGTTCATGCACAAAAGTTACTATTAATAGTAAGGTATGATCCAAGCATCAAAATCACGAATATCTTGTACAATCCACGTAAACTAGCATAAATACTATCTAACTAACATCATGTAATCAACAAACAACATCAATTTCAACCTTCATCTCAATTTTCGGCCTAGGGCTCTAACAAGATCAAAATCCTTGAAAACCAATCAAAAGCGTAGTTTTCTTGCATAATCAACGTTAACTAATATGTATACAATCAAACTAACACATTAACATCAACAATTGATTAACATTCAGCCCCATGAACCTCTAATTCGTATCTAGGGTTTTGGTTTTATCAAGAACACATGTAAAACCCATAAAAATCTAACCTTTAAACTTGAGATGACTTGCAATTGATGTTTCTAACGCGTTATGCTGCTTGTAATCGATCAAAATCAAAGGGTTTGTGCTTGTTCTTGGCTGAAATTCGCAGGGAGAGGGAGAGGAGAGGCTGATCGCGGCCGTGGGGTGTGGGTGGGGGTTTAGGGTTTGTTTTGTTTAGTTTAATTTACAAGATTTACCCTTTAACCCTTATGTTTTGTATTTTTATAAAATTTAAGCTTTTAACCTCCCTGTAAAGTGTTTTTAACTTAATAATATGAACATATAAACTAATGGTAACACTTATATATTTTTATTTTATAAAAACACAAGACATACGAATTAGCACACGTGTTTCCACGTTACGCGATAAAATTCCCAAATAGTCTTTAAATCGCGTAAACGCATAAGCATAACACAATAATCATCTAATCCCCTAGATTATTATTAATTTAACATTATTAATTATTATTAGGTCACCAACATCAAACGACAACTAGTGTGTGCTTACGACACGTGTATGCAAAACTTAATGGAACTAACGGAGTTTTGTAACGGAAAATTACCGGATGTCACATTATCTCCATGTTGAAAGAATTTTCGTCCCGAAAATTGCGTTACATGATGAGAGTGTTCCATCACATGGTGAGAGTGTTCCATCATTGGTCTACTGCATTGGCACACAGAAATCGAAATCTAGTGAGTTTTGGATGAGTTGTCACATCATCCCCATCTTGAAAGAAATTTCGTGCCGAAATTTAAATCAATACCTTTTTCTGCAGGCATCGTCTCGAATAGTTGAGGGTACTTAAGCTTCATTTGATCTTCACGTTCCCACGTGAATTCCGGTCCACGTCGCGAGTTCCAACGAACTTTGACTATGGGTATCTTGCTCTGCTTAAGTGTTTTCACCTCACGATCCATCACCTCGACTGGTTCTTCGATAAAACATAATTGCTCATCCACTTGAACATCTTCTAGTGGTACAATTAGTGTTTTATCAGATAAACACTTCTTCAGATTTGAAACGTGGAACACATTGTGGACTCCACTCAGCAAATCGGGTAAGGCTAGTCGATAGGCCACTGGACCTATTCTTTCCAATATCTCGAATGGTCCAACATACCCAGATTTAGCTTTCCTCGTTTGCCAAACCGAACTACGCCTTTCCATGGTGAGACTTTCAATAAGACTTTGTCGCCAATTTGAAACTCTAGTGGTTTCCGTCTCTTGTCAACATAACTTTTCTGTCTATCTCGCGCTGCAGCCATACGGTTCCATATCTACACAATCTTCTCAGTTGTTTCATGAATTAGCTCGGGACCCGTTAGTTGACTATCACCAATTTCAGCCCAACAAACCGGTGATCTACACTTTCTCCCATACAAAGCCTCGAAAGGTGCTGCCTGTATGCTAGTGTGATAACTGTTATTATATGAAAATTCCACCAATGGCAGGTGAACTTCCCGGTTGTTCCCGAAATCAATCACACAATCACGAAGCATATCCTCCAAAGTCTGTATGGTACGCTCACTCTGGCCGTCAGTTTGTGGATGATAAGCAGTACTCATATCCAATCGTGTACCCAGAGATTTTTGTAGTGATTGCCAGAAGTGTGACGTGAAACGAGCATCGCGGTCAGAAATAATCAAGATCGGTACACCGTGTCTCGAAACGATTTCCTTCAGGTACAGTCGGGTAATTTCTCCATCTTATCCGTTTCATTAATTGCAAGGAAGTGAGCGGACTTGGTAAACCGATCCACAATAACCCATATTATGTCGCAACCAGTATTAGTCCGGGGTAACTTAGTAATAAAATCCATGGAAATTTGTTCCCATTTCCACATTGGTATCTCGGGTTGTTGTAACAGTCCAGATGGTTTTTGGTATTCCACCTTTACCTTCGAGCAGGTCAAACACTTTCTCACATACGTAGCTACATCCGCCTTCATATTAGGCCACCAATAGTGCGCCTTTAGGTCGTGATACATCTTGTCAGATCCAGGATGTATGGAGTATTTAGACTTGTGTGCCTCACTCATAACTAAATCTCTCAGATTTCCATAGACAGGCACTCAAAGTCTATCCATGAAGTACCGAATTCCATCCTCTTTCACTACCAATTGCTTATCCATTCCCCATAATGACTCAGAACCCATATTTTCCTCTTTTAAGGCTTCTATCTATGCTTCCTTAACTTGTTCGGGCAGATGGGTACTAATTGTAAGTTGTAAAGCTCGCACCCGCTTGGGTTTAGTTGTTTCTTTTCGGCTAAAGGCATCGGTAACTACGGTCGCCTTTCCAGGATGGTACTTGATAGCGCAATCGTAATCATTCAGAAGTTCGACCCAACGTTGTTGCCTCATATTCAACTCCTTTTGCTCAAAGATATGTTGAAGACTCTTGTGATCGGTGTAGATAGTGCATTTGGTACCGTACAAGTAATGTCTCCAAATCTTTAAGGCAAAAACCACTGCACCCAATTCCAAGTCATGGGTGGTATAGTTCTTCTCGTGAACCTTTAGTTGTCTCGAGGCGTAAGCTATCACTGTGTCACGTTGCATCAGGACACAACCCAGTCCTTGAATGGATGCGTCACAATACACCACGAAATCATCTATTCCATCTGGCAGTGCCAATATCGGTGCACTACAGAGTTTCTGTTTTAGTAGCTGAAAAGCCGTCTCTTGACTTTCACCCCATTTGTATGTCATTCCTTTGTGGGTCAAGGCTATGAGAGGTTGTGCAATCTTAGAGAATCCCTCTATGAATCGTCGGTAATACACTGCTAATCCCAGAAATTGCCTTATCTCACTCGGCGCTTTGGGTATAGCCCAATTTTTTATCGCCACAATCTTGGCAGGATCAACATGTATACCCTTCTCATTAACAATGTGACCTAGAAATTGCACTTCGCGTATCCAAAAGTCACACTTGGAGAATTTAGCATACAGTTGCTCATTCTTTAATAGTTCCAAGATTAATCATAAGTGCTCTTCATGTTCCTCCTTGGTCCTAGAGTATATCAGTATATCATCGATAAACACGATGACGAACTGATCAAGATAGGGTTTGCACACGCGATTCATGAGGTCCATGAACACCGTAGGTGCATTAGTCAACCCAAAAGGAATGACCAAGAACTCGTAATGACCATAGCGAGTACAGAATGCAGTTTTGGAGATGTCCTCCTCACGGACTCTGAGTTGATGATAACCAGACCTCAAGTCAATCTTCTAGTAATAGCTTGATCCCTGAAGCTGATCAAACAAGTCGTCGATACGAGGTAGAGGATATCGGTTCTTGACTGTGACTTTGTTTAATTCCCTATAATCGATGCATATTCGAAACGTGCCATCTTTCTTCTTAACAAAGAGAACAGGGGCTCCCCAAGGTGATGTGCTAGGTCGAATAAAGCCCTTATCTAAAAGATCCTGAAGTTGTGATGACAACTCCTGTAGTTCGTTAGGTGCTAATCGATAAGGTGCCCTAGCAATCGGGGCTACACCGAGAGTCAGTTCGATTTGGAATTCCACTTGACGATAAGGTGGTAGTCCAGGAAGATCCTCTGGAAACACCTCTGGAAAGTCTCGTACCACAGGTATGTCCTCCATTCTCCTTTCCTCCGGTTGCTTATCGGTGACGAGTGCCAGAATAGCCAAACGACCTTTTTGCAACAACTTTTGTGCTTTCATGTAAGAGATGATGCCTATCACTGCACCACTCCTATCGCCTCTGACTATAAGGATTTCATCACCAACAGGGATTCATATGATTTTCTCATGACATATGACTTCCGCTTGCTTATTAGAAAGCCAATCCATGCCTACCACCACGTCAAAACTTGCCAGTGTAACAGGCATAAGATCTATAGCGAAAGTATGACCAGCGAGCTCTATCTTACAATCTCTAAGGATATGTGTTACATGGATTTGTTTACCGTCGGCCAATTCTACGGTGTATTTGGATTCTAAGGCAGAATGAATATCACTTAGAAGACTATAGAACTTTAAGGATATGAAACTCCTATCAGCTCCAGTATCAAACAGTACTGTAGCGAAACATCCATTGACAGAAATCCTACCAGTAACAGTTGTAGGGTCATTTAGAGCCTCACCTGAGCCAATGACGAAGGCTCTACCTTTGGCTCTATTATTGTTACCACCGTTTCCATTGCCGTTGCCATCATTGTTGTTGTTGTTATTTTGGCCATTGCCAATACCATTTTTCCTCAGCTGCGGGCAGTTTCGCCTGTAATGCCCTTCTTTTCCACACTCAAAACAACCCTTGGGGGTCTCCTGAGATTGCTGTGGCTTCTTCACCAACTCACCACGGCAATCCTTGGCTAAGTGTCCCATTTCGCCACACCGTTGACACTAGAAATTGTCACATCTTCCCACATGATGATAGTTGCACCGCGTGCACCTCGGTTGTTTACCACCGTAACCGCTCGGTCCTTGGTTGTTTGGAGTTGACTGGTTAAAGTTGCGATTGTTATCGAACCTCCTTTGTTGCTGTTGTGGTTGTTGTTGCTGAGGTTGATGTTGACCACCGGATGATGATGATTTATTGTTGTTGTTGTTGTTTGAGGTATCCCACTTCCTCTTGTTATCGGGCACGCTCACCGTAGTGCCCGTTTTGGTAATCGTCCTTGCTCCACCGCTTCATCGGTCAGTTTGTGGGCTAGGCGAATAGCTTGCTGGATAGTAGCCGGGTTGGAGGAAGTCACCACTCTCCTAATCTCGGGCACCAATCCGCGAATGTAGTGTTCCACCCGTTTGTGCATCTCGTTTACCATTCCTGGGCATAGTGTGGCCAGCTCATGAGTTCTAGTGGTGTAAGCCTCGATCTCTGAACCTTGCATTTTCAGTTGCCAAAATCCCATTTCCAGCTATTGTACCTCATTACGAGGACAGTACTCCTCGGTCATCATCTCTTTAAACTCATTCCAAGGGAGTTCATTTGCCATGGCTTGCCCTAGCATCTGCACTTAAGTATTCCACCAGGACAATGCAGCACCATCCAACGTTCCAGTAGCGTATTTCACCTGGTCGGCAGGTGGACAGTTACACTTTGAGAACACGGACTCCGTCTTCTCAAACCACCTTACCAACCCTACAACTCCCTCAGTTCTACTGTAGGTGTGTCGCTTACAGTCCATAAAGGGCTTGTAAGTACACGCTGGTGGTCCTGCTTTAACACGATAAACATTGATCAGATATTTCATTCGATTAACTATGGCATTTGATGTATTTTTCCATCATTGTTTACCTGCTGGCTGTCCTACTTGAGCAGCAGCTACCGCTGCTTGAACTTGTTCGTTGATTAAGGCAGCCAATTCCGTAGGGGTCATATTAATAGTACCGGCGCCTTGATCACCGGCGCCACGTCCACGTCCGTGCCCGCGCCCTCGACCACGTCCACGACCTCGGGCGTCCATTTGCTTTCACTTTACATTCACAAATACAATAGTGAGTAACATCAAACATATTCATCTCATTGAAGTATAGTAAACAAAAAGAAAGTAATGAATCATTACATCCACAACATTCATAACAAAAATAATAACCAAAGGTAAATAAATTGCAAATGAGTCACAAATCATTTATCAATGTCAAAATTTGAGTTTGTTGTTCGGGTGGGGAAACAACCCTTCCCACATAGGTTTCAAAATAAACGCTATGCAGTCAAAGTTATAAGAATAAAGAGAATCAATCGAACAAAGTTGATCCATCAATGTTTCCACCGTCTGGAGCTTCTTCTGGTTCTTCCTCAGGGTCTTCATCGGAGTCTTCGACAGGTGCAGGGTTATCCTTGATTTGTAGTGCTGCGAGCTGTGCTTCTAATCCGGTTAGTCTGCTCTCAACGCCCACATTGTGGAGATCCTGTTCACCCATACGCTCAGTAAGATCCATCACACTACCAGCCATTTTGAAATTTCCTAGGATGGACATCGACAACCGCTCCTCAATTATAGCCATCTTTAGCCATAGTCGGCGTATATCATTCTTGAGTGTGGAGTTCTCGTCAGTGAGCACTCCAACTCATTGACGCTCAGTCTCAAGTGTCGCGGTCAATGCCGCCACAACTTGCTCAAGGGGTACATCTAGAGATGGGAGGGTGGGTGTCGCAGAGGTAGTTGCTGACCTAGTCTAGATCCAGTGGTGGCCGGCTTCAGAACACGCTCCCTACAAATCATGCGATCTATACAAGTCGAGTAATAACTCCAATCTCGTGGAGGGTCGCGTTCAGGAGGCATAAACGGTTGATCCCGGCCTATCTCACCACGGGGGTAAGGATGTCGCGGCCAGTCATACACTCGGTGAGGTACAGGTGGAGGGGATCCAGAACGAGCACGTCTTTTTCCCAAAACCCATGACGATGATGCCATACTGCAGAGAATGTGATGTGTATGCCAATGAGTATACAGTAGAGAATTCAGGAACAAGTAACTGACTAACTGTGTGCGGTTATAGTCTAGTGTGTATGAAACCTAGTTCTCTATAACCAATGGCTCTGATACCAATCAGTCACACCCTCAAAATCCACGTGCGGAGTTTTACCGCGAGGCGTGTGACAAACCAGGATCACAGTCAACAGTTACTCGGAACGACTCTATGTGACCCGTTTAAAATAAAACAAACCACAGTTCAAACTTTAAAAGTCATGCGAAAGCGTATTGAAGATAAAACAAACCCAAATATAAAAATGTATAATATGGCAAAACAAGCGCCAACCAATTGTTTGAAACCCAAAATGTAAAGACAAGTAAATGCGTTTATAGTCTAAGTCTCAAAATGCATGCTCGACCTGTGCAGTGCTCCTATTGGCAAGCTGGATTATCGACCTGAGAATAGCATACTAAAATGTCAACATAATGGTTAGTGAGTTCAAGAGTTTGCATTTAAACATAACAGTTAATAGTTGTGATATATAAGCATGTGTACTGTAACAGATAGCTAGTCTATTAACAATAGATATTAATACATAGTGATTTCGTAGTTGAAGCTGACTGTGATATGTTTGCCTCCTGTCACAACTTACCAGGTCGTGACAAATGTTCATAGGACAAATTTCACCCGGTTGACCTCGAGTCAAACAGGTGGGGCTCGTCAGACCCAGTAGTACTACACAAGTTTCCCCGCTATTCAATATTAACAATTCGAAAGTGTGAGAACTTTATCATGGTAAACAGCACAATATTAATATCATACACAACTTAGATACATAAAGCGTTTGTAGAGTTACCAGTATGCTATCTCCCCCAAAAAGAGAGTAAGTAAACAATGGGGCATGAACTCACCTGATACGCGTATTGAGTACTTAGAGTTTACTTGGAAGAAAAGTGGACAGTCAACCCTCAGAAGTTACCTAGATCATGTAAGTACATGAGTATGTGTAAACAGAGATATGTGAAACCCTAAGTGCACTACAACCAAAGACTTAAAGTTTTAGAAGAATAGACATGTTTGACCCAGTTGACCTGTTTGACCCGTTGGTGACATTATGTGTTATAAACCATTTAAACAGACATGAGCATATACCATACATGGTTAATATTCCAATGCATCACATATGGTGCTACATTCCCAATGCATTTCTTAGATCATCATGCTATGCAATATCATACAAGTTAGGTAAGTCCTTAAAATCTAGCATGCTCAGTGTATCCATAACACCACTAATGCATCATATAAAAGGTCAGATCATGCATAACCTACTTGTATGACCTATAACCATGAATTAGCATATACCGGTCAAAACAGATAATTTACCAAATAAGCATCCATACTAACCACAACACATTCAACATGTCCATTACATACACATACATCAATATGATCGATTTCCAGTCCCAAACATGATGTCCTAGTTGCTAATCAACATTCAATACCATACATGATCATCAAAGTACCTAAATCACACATAACCAAGTAGACATTCCATACAACCTAATTAACAGGTTCTATCACGTTAGGCGTCCACAACAAGCATTCTAGCATGATCCTAATGTCATGAACATGTCCAATTCCTAATATCCAAGGTTCATCCAAAATAAAGTTTCCCTTTTGGGAATGTATATCCCAAAATCTACTAAACACCCAATGTACACATAATTCATCAATAATATACTGTTTCAAGTTCATAACAACATCTAACCATGATCAACAACCTCCAGCTATCATAATTCCACAATCATCATAGATAAAAGTTTCTACTTTTGGCAAGTATGAACAACAACATTCATTCTAAGATTTCTAGCATTCATATCAACAATCTAGCATCTAATCATCATCATAAACACATCCATAACATCAACACATTACCAATTCAATGTTACATGCAAACTAAAGTTACTATTATTAGTAACCTATGAACAAAGCTCTCAATACATCAATTTCTTGCAAGATTCATGTTTTGTAGCATTCATACTATCTAATTAAGATCTCAACAACATCAAACAACTATCAATTCCACACAATCAACATGAATTTCACATTAGGGTTCATCTAGCATCAACGAGTATGAACAACCAATCAAAAACATAATCTTCTTGCATAATCAACGTTAAACAACATGTATACAACCTAACTAACATGTTAAAATCATCAATTGATCAACATTCAGCCCATGAACCCCAATTTCACAGCCAAGGTTTCGGTTACATCAAAATACATGCAAAACCCATAAAAATCTAACCTTTAAACTTGAGATGGCTTGCAATTGATGTTTCTAACGTGTTATGCTGCTTGTAATCGATCAAAATCAGCCTTCTAATGTGTGTTCTTGGCTGAAAATCGCAGGGAGAGGGGAAGAGGTAGATGGTCGCGGCCGATGGGGTGTGGGTGGGGGTTTTAGGGTTATTTTGTTTAATTATTTTTCACTAATTACCCTTTTAACCCTTGTATTTAGCATTTTTATAAAAAGTAAGCTTTAAACCCCTTTTTAAAAGTGTTTTTAACCACCTAACAAATATATAAACTAATAATAACAATTATATATTTTATCTTTATAAAACACACAACATACGAATTAACACACGCGTTTTCACGTTACGCGATAAAATTTATCGTTAACATTTAAATCGCGTAAACACATAAGCATAACACAATAATCATCTAGTCCACTAGATTATTATTAATTTAACATTATTAATTATTATTAGGTCACCAACGTCAAACGGCAACTAGTGTGTGCTTACAACACGTGTATGCAAAACTTAACGGAACTAACGGAGTTTGGTAACGGAAAATTACCGGATGTCACAATATATATATATATATATATATATATATATATATATATATATATATAATATATATATATATATATATCACTCTCCTGTACATATATATATATATGAAATGTTATAAGTTACTAATGTATAGGTTTAGAGAAATAATAAAAACAACCATAGTTTTGCATTGCTAATCTCATACCTCATATCCTATTTGAAAAAAAGACATGAAGAACAAAAGATTTTTTGATAAGAGAAAACTAAAAAAGTATGAAATATGATTACTTTGGTATGGCAAAAAGTAGGTTTGGAGAAATCAAATTTATTTATTTAAGATTTTATAGGGTATGGTGAGAGATTGCAAACTACATCCAAATCAAATTTATTTTTTAAAGATTTAACAGGGTATGGTGAGAGGTAACAAACTACATCCAGTGGCGGAGCTTGAACATCCCCGTGGGGGGGCGGGGGCGAAACCAATTTTTTTAGGGTGGCGAACTCGATATTTATATAAGAATTTACACTACCGGGCTAAAATTTTACACTAACGGACTAAAATTTAACACTACGGACGAAAAAAATAGGGGGGGCGGCGCCCCCCCCCCCCCCCCCCGACCCTCACTATCCTCCGCCTTCGACTACATCCAAATCAAATCTATTTTTTAAAAACTTTATAGGGTATGGTGAGAGGTAGCAAACTACACCCGATAGTTTTTCATTATTTAAACAGATTGCGATTTAATTTTAGTAATAGTATATAATGTGTGTATATTTATCTTCTAATGTGTGTATATATTTATCTTTAAAATGGGATGTTATTTTCAAGTGGGATTTATTATTGGTCTTCTAATTTAGAGTAAATTGCCATTTCGTCCCCGTGGTTTGGTGAAAATTACCACTTTCATCCAATAGTTTATTTTTTCGCATCTAGGTCCTTATGGTTTACAAATCTTGTCATATTCATCCAGTTCGTTAACTCCATCTAACATTCTCCGTTAAATGAAGGGTATATTGGTCATTTTACATATATGTTTTATTTTTCTATTCTTTTAAACCCCATTTAATATATCCCCTTTAAACAAATTGTTATTTTAGTCCTTGTGGTTTGGACATGTTTGCCAGTTCAGTCCAAAAATCCCACCATCTTGGCGTAAAACACCATACCACCACCACCCGTGATGGAACCACCATGTAGACGTAGGGTACAAATAACCCACACAAGACCGAGTACCAGAACCCGAAAGCCCGGCCCATGCGGGCGGAACAGGTAAGCCAGCAGGACACGTGCCTCGCATTTAATTACATCGGAATCACCCCAATCATAACCGATAATTCAGTAACGGTCGGAGAACATAAAAGGTAATGGATTTGCCGGGGAATAATCTCTGTAAATCAGCACACGAGACGGGCACCACCACCTTAACTGGTGTTGTTTCATTGTGCGTAGGTGTGAAGCTTCAGAGAGCATCGTTGGATCGAAGTTCAACAAGACCGGAACCATCCAGAGTTGGACCTCGTATTTACACACCACACCACCACCACGCCGCAAAACCACCACCACTCCATCAGAACCACCAAATCATCACCACCACCCTATCATAAACCACCAACACCACACCAGACGGCACCATCACCACACATTAGATCTCCACCACCATACATTAGATCTCCACCGTCACACACTAGATCACCACCACCATGTGGACCCTAGAAACCAACCGTTAATCTTAAACTCATAACAAACCCCTTCGAAAATGTATATGGAACCCTTGAAAACGAGTATTGTAGAGGTATTAGTAGGGTTTGATATGCATTTTCGAAGTGGTATGTTACAAGCACAATATTGATTGTCGATTTTTAGGGTTTACATGGTAGCGACGATCCGATGTGCGTGGTGGTGGTGGACGCTCTGGTGTGGTGTTGGTGGCTTTGTGATGGGGTGGTGGCGGTGGTTCGGTGGTTCTTGTGACGGGTAGTGGTGTGGTGGTTATTTTTGGACTAAATTAGCAAATACGCTCAAACCACATGGACTAAAATAGCAATGTATTTAAACAGTATATATTAAATCAGGTTTAAAAAAATAAAAACATATATGTAAAATGACCAATATACCCTTACATTTAACGGAAATTTTGGATGGAGTTAACGGATTGGATGAATATGACAAGATTGTAAACCACAGGGACCCAGATGCGAAAAAAACAAACTATTGGATTAAAGTGGCAATTTTCACCAAACCACAGGGACGAAAATGGCAATTTACTCTCTAATTTATTTTTATTTTCTCAATCTTTCTCTATACATACATATTGATACAAGGAAAGAGAGATAATATTGTATTTTAATTAAAAAAATAGGCCTCTATTGATAATGTGATAATTGATAACTAGGATTGGAACCCCGCGCGTTGCCACGTGGTCTTTTTGGAGTGCCGTGTAAACCATGTTAGCATAAAATAGCAAGAAATTATCAATAAATTTGAAATGTCAAAACACCACAATAGTTTTAAACATAAGATTACATCGACTTCGTATATTGACCAGCAATTACACAAAATGATAGTTTTTGATTAGAAATATATATAAACTGCGTAATATACCTATCGGTGATCGTAGCAAACTATGTATTAACTTTATGAAACAGAACATCTAAATATTTACTTTTTTCACGTAATTATATTAAGTTGATGAAAAATCAATACATCATATTTTTAAAAATTTCTTTCAAAATGTAAAAAAATAAAAATATATAAAGATTGCAGCTCAGTTAATGATCCATCTGACCATCCAAATAAGGCAGCACAATTTTCAATTTCCTTCACCTTTGCTTTTTTGGTTTTTCTTTTAATTTAATTTTAATAATAACTCTTGCACAACTGCAGTCACCATCACCACTCTCTTTCTCTTCCGAGACCCATGACCACCATCACCCTAGCATCACCAACTACAGTGTACTCTATCGATTCCTTACTCTCGTCCTTCAACCACCGTTACTCTTTAAACCCAGATTGCGATGGCGAGAGTGGCTACTCATCTCCTGCCAAATGAATTCCTTTTTTGTTTCATCTTCTTTTCAAAATCATGCTGGAGATTCTCTTGCAGGATCAAGTTTCCTTACCCATTCCAGAGAGTGGCTATGCTACTCACGAAGAAAGAAACACAAACCTATAGAGATGCACGGTCTTGGCTGGTGGGTGAAGATGGTGACTCTAGTGGCGGCAATGGTGGCTACTGTAGACGGAAAGCGATGAGGATTATGGTGCCGGAGACGGCGACCATGGCCCGACATCCTTCCCTTTTCCCTCCCTCTCTCTTCCTCTCTTTCTTTCTTCTCTGAATCTGAATAGAGCTTTTGGTGACACGTTTTTAACTATGCAGTACAAAAGAAATGGTCTGAGGGCCTATTTGTAAATTGAAGAATTTTGGTGGCTAAAGTAAAAGTCTCTAAAACCATACTGTCTCCACCGAGATATAGTTTTAATATGTATTATAATTTGATAATGAACAATAAAGAAGGATAGATATGATCGATACTTTATTTAATAATAAAAATGAGTATCTTTATTGAAAATTTGATAATTGACACTACAAGAAAAAAGGCTTTTTGCGACTAAATCTTTTGTGGCGACACGTGCTTCGTCGCAAAAAAGACGCTACACGGCAAAAATGATTTACTTTTTGACTTTTTCAGTCAATTTACTATATTGCGGCGATAATTTCGTTGCAAAAGGTTTATTTTAATTTAATTTATATTTTTTTTAAATTAATTTAATTATTTAATTTTTATTATCTTTTTGCGGCGATAGTTTCGTCGCAAAAGGTATATTTAATTTACTTTTTGTTTTTTTTTTATTTTCCAAAGCAGCATTTGGGGGGAAAATTTCCCGCCTCGTTATTTGCGGCGATATGTGTTTTTTGCGGCGATATTGTCGCCGCAAATAGGTTTTAGTTCTGTGAAAAAGGGATCGCAGAATGCAGTCCCCATTTCCCACTATCTCCAAACCTACACGACCAACCGACCTCCGACCGACCGCCGCTCCGACCGACCGCCGCTCCTCCGGCCGCCGCTCAATGCTTCACCGGCCACCACCGGCTCCACAACGACCGAGACCGTCGTCACCACCGCCACCTGCTCCATCACCGCCATCCACCACCTCCACCACCGCCCTGCCTCACTAGCGCCACCACCTCCACCGTCGTCTGCCATCACCACCACCTCTTGCTAACAACACCACTTAAAATGTAAAAAGACAGTACAGTACTAATCTCTCTATTATGCATACTTGTTTCTCTTATCATGCCCTAAATGGATTAGGTATTTAGGTTATGTTGAATTCATGTTAAACAACTATAATCAGAGTCAGTATTAAGAATTATTCAATTTTGATCCTTGTTTTAACTTTCATACAAGGTTGAAGTAAGTTTTAGTTACTGATTTAGAGATGCAATTTCAATCATCTTCAACACATAGGTACGTTTGTTTTCTTCTCACATCAGCTGGATGGTGCATAATCTTGTGATGTGAAGAAGAATTGGTGAAATTTTAGGTAATAGGAGGGAAGTTGATGACTTTACAGTTTACAGTAACCTAGTGGTGGAGAAGGACTTGAATTTCCTTTGATGAAACATACCAAAAGTAGAAGACTAGTTCTGAGTCTATGGGTAGGTGTAGGGATGATTTATTTGGATAGGAATGATGGATAAAATAATTACTTGGATGATTGGGAAGAAGATTAAGGAAACAGGCATTGAGTTAGTTCTAAACATAAACCTATTGATCTTACATAAGCCAAGAGATTTCGTCTACTAAACACTTATTTTTATTTCTTCCAAAGAACTAAAGTACACTTTATGTAGTCCCTACATAATGATGAAACATAGTTGGGTATGTGGATCTGCGCAATAAACCTTTACTTTAACAGTTTGAGTTGAGGTCAGTCAATTTGGTATAACACGCCAGTATGCCACCTCTATTGCTACAATTCAGTTGGTGAAGGGTAATGCTAGTTTCTGTTCTACATTCATGAAAAATGTGTTTCTTTTATAGTTTATGTCAACCTTTGCAAGTAATACAAGTTATTTATATATGGTTGCCATATGTTTTAACAAGGATTGGCTCATTAATTATAAGTTACAAGAACTGTGGAAGTGTATTGCTTGTGTGTGTAGCTATACTTGCATCACTTTGTGTTGTTAAAAGCGCTTGAGGCGCTTGCCTAGGCGCTAATTCAAGGCGCAACGAGCATAACGCTTCTTGATTGCCAAGGCGACACCTGCTACTTTTTTGTCAAATCGATAAGAGGCGGTGAGTTTTTTTAGGCGCTAAGAAACCAGTTACTAGCTTTATCCAAATGAGGTGGTTACTTATTTTATTTTTATGTATTTTATTTCTTTTGATTTGTTGTGATTTCTTTCAATTTTTTTTAATTCTTTTTGCTGCTGTGTAGTGGTCCCCTAAAAAGAGTCGGAATACCTATTTACTCAAATATAACCGTACAATGATAATCCAAAATATGGAAACGGTATTCAAACTTACTGGTGGATTACCCTTCATATTCTTGGGTAAAATGTTACCTAGTACTTTAAGAGTGGCATTCCATTTACAAAGTAATCGTTTAAATGATTGGTTTCTAATTTTTGGACGCATTTGATAAGTGAGAGTTTCTAAAAGATTTTGTTGCGTTGATTTAATGAATTGTAGTTTAAGAACTATCTATGCTTATGATTTATCTATAGTGGGACCTTCGAGATATGGGTCTTACATGTTTGTATCGGATTTATAGTTTAAGAGATTTAAGTGTTATTTAATGTCTAGACTTAAGCTAAGAATAGATTTTTTTTGTTCGAAGATGATATTTTTGTTAGTAAATCTAACCGTCGGCGAGTAAATAATGAATCTAGTGTTAGTCCTCAGTTATTTGCTTTGGCAAATGGACCACGACATGCAAACTCTTACACCGCTTGTATAGTTAACGGTGTGAGGTTTTTGGTTCATAGCCGAGACTTACGCCGTACAACTCAAAACAGATGGCAGACGTGGCACGAGGTCACGGTGGGGATACCTATGGTCGTGGTCCACCAGTGGTCCTCCCGATGATGATCGATCATGGCAGCCGCCACGACAGTGCGAGGTCAGTGATGACTCCAGCAGCGGCAGTGGTAGCGGGAGAGGTAATCCTCTTTTTATACTATTATATTCTAAAATGAACCTACTTGTGTTTTTTTATTTTGTTCCATTGAATTTGCAAGACAAGGCAAGCGTGGGAAGACTACACTTCAGGGTATAAACAAACAAACAAACAAACATACCCAGTGTATCCCGCTGAAGAGCAGGGTCTGGGAGGGGTATATGGTGGCAAGTCTTCCCTCTATCTTGAAAGATAGAGAGGCGTACAAACCTGTAGGTGCCAATCAGGCAACCTTTCCTTCACTGGTTGGCACCCTCATTGACAAATTTCCTCAGAACTATAAGAGCTAGAGAAAGATACCTGCAGAGTTGAAGGCGACTATCTGGCCTGACTTAAAGGTTAAGTTTTTGATAATTCAATTCAGTGTTTAAATATATATAGACTAAGCTATTTGTTTTCATTATTTGCAGATGTATTTTGATATGACTCCCCACGAAGGTCTGAGGGCAGGCATTGAGAAATATGCTGCAAACCGGTATAAAGATCACAAATACCGGTTCAAGCAAAAGCATTTTAGCAAAATAGGTGGGGAGGACAGGGTTGATATTTCTGATGTTGTGCCACCTGACATGCAAGAATCTGAGGGGAAAGGCTATGTGGATTATTACACTTCTCCTGAAATCAAGGCTCGGTCTGAAACCAACAAATCCAACAAAGGGAAGCAGACGATTAAGGAACATGGCGGCCGGACATCTCTAGCGCAGTGTCGTTATATGTTTGTGAGTTGTTTTAATATAATGTGTTTATAAATTGAGGCGATATGTGTTTGTAAGTTACTATTATATTGTTATAAGTTACTATTATATGATTATATATCTATCTATTATATTTACAGCGAGAAGAGGGTTCTGATGAACCTGGTAGTGCCATATTAGTATCGCCGCTTTTATACCGACTTAAGCGGTAATTTCTATCAACCTGAGCCCGCTGCATACTATGTAAGTAATGTACACACCTTAAATCTTATAAAAATATAGTAATCTATAACATGATCTTATATATAACATTGGTTATTGTTTTGTAAGCGAGAAGAGGGTTCTGATGAACCGTGTACGTGTACGTGTACGTGTACGTGTACGTGTACGTGTACGTGTACGTGTACGTGTACGTGTACGTGGACGTGGACGTGGACGTGTACGTGGACGTGTACGTGTACGTGTACGTGTACGTGTACGTGTACGTGTACGTGTACGTGTACGTGTACGTGTACGTGTACGTGTACGTGTACGTGTACGTGTACGTGTACGTGTACGTGTACGTGTACGTGTACGTGTACGTGTACGTGTACGTGTATGTTAAATTGAGATGAAATGGATATATAAAACATGAGAATGTATGTATAACACCTTAAATCTTATAAAAATATAGTAATCTATAACATGATCTTATATAACATTGGTTATTGTTTTTGTAAACTAAATAGGAGCAAATGGTAGCGCTTCAACAACAACACCCTGAATTGTCAGAGAAGCAGATCATGCGACAGGTCTTAGGGGAGCGGCCCGGGTGGGAACGTGGCATCGGACCAATACCGAGCGTGCCTTCACAACCACCACCTCCACTTCATAGAACGGATCATCGGATGTTCTCACAGACTGAGGTTGAGGAAATGATAGCAGCGAGACTCGCAAGTGAGCAAGAACAATGGCAGTCTCAGATGATGGCTAATATGATGGCACAAATGCAGAGTCAAATCCAAACCCAATTACAAAGCGCCTTGAAGAAAAGTTGGAATTCTCAACAAAGTGATGATGAAAAGGATGAAGATGGGTCGTCATAGAATAGTTAGCTTTGATGTTTGTTATGAATACTTTGGAACAAACTTTGTGTTTATTATTAACTTTAGACAATAGTTAGTTTTTATATTTATCTTTTATAATTACGATTGGGTTGATTTCTTAATGGTATTAGTCACTTTGAACAGCAGGTTTGATACCCAAGGATACCTGGGTGGATTGCGGCAAATGAAACAAAATATTTAAAAAAAAACAGGCTTTTTGCGGCGACAATGTCGTCGCAAAAAACATTTTTTAATTTAATATATTTTTTTATTTATTAAACTTATTTGCGGCGATATGTCGTCGCAAAAAACTGTTTTTTAATTTTTTTGTACTTTTTTTTTAAAAGATGGGACCCGCATCCTTTTCGTCGCAACTTTCGTCGCAAAATATCTTTTGCGACCGCTTATTTACGGCGACAATATAGCGACGAAACTTTCGTCGCAAAAGGTCTTTTGCGGCGATAGAGGAACCTTCTGTGACGACTCTTATCGCCGCAAAAACAGTTATTTCTTGTGGTGTGAGTGGGACATAAGTAGCAGAAGAGAAAAAGGTATTTCATAAAAATCACGACACGTGTAGGGAGGTAAACCCCTTTATTTTTAAGAAATTTATAAGATGTGGTTTTGACCATATAAGTTTTGACGTAAATTTTGTTTAGAAACGAGTCGAGTCAAATTTAATGTTTTTGTAGTTATCTTTACGCACGTTTTGAGTTGGAATCCGTTTCGACGTAAATTTTGTTTGGAAACAACTCGGGTCAATAATGATATGCTATCATTTGACATTATAAATTCGAATTACTTAACAGTAGCCCATACTTTATCACGCCATAAAACGGCGTCAGCGCATGTGCTAATTTTCATGTACATTTCAGTTAATTTACGTTTCAACGTAAATTAGTTGGGGTCGTGTCAATTATAGTATATTTTCACTTGACGGTATAAACTCAAATTACTCTACGTTTCGACATAAATTTAGTTCGGAAACGAGTCGAGTCGTTGTACTTTATACTTTATCATGTCACGTACGTCACCGATGCAACGTGCCGTTGGTAAAATTACTAGTTAAAATAATTAACTAGCAGGTAGTGACAAGATAATGTCACTCTTGAGCTACTTGAGTTCGATCGTTAAAAGCTTAAACCAGGAGCTTACGATATATAGAGTTTGACCAGTTGTTCACTCAAATCCATCATAACATGCGCTCCTGAGCTCCTCCAGCTCGATTCGTTAAAATCTCGAAACACAAACTCACAATATCTCGAGTTTAACTAGGCTTGCAAGCCTAACATGTAAATTGTATACAAATTAGCAGGTAGTTATCGCGCTCCGAGGCGGTTCGATTTTGTATAAAAATAATCACGTTGCAAGGTATATCCATAATTTATAAATTTGATCACATTTTTTAAAAATAAGACGTTGACGAACACAAAAGCTAATTCAAAAAAATATTTACAATCTACTTTAAAAATATTTAAATATGAAGTATAAGTTTAAAAGAAAATATGAAATATTTAAAAACTTAAAAGGTAAGCACATTAAATTAAAATAATACATAAAATATAATAACTAAATGATAAAATATACATTATTAATACTCCACACATTTTAGATTGTATAAGATCGAGGTGATTAACAATGCTTTGCACCGGGTCGTTTATATTATGTAAGATTTAATAGAACGTTGCATTGTCAAAATAAAAGTAAAAAAACATGAAACCAATTTGAAAAGGTAATGATAATCTATTCTATAACCGTAATCTGTATGTACAAAAATAATAAAAACTAATATAAAAAAATAACTAAAACAAAAGAATAGGCAGCGTTTAAAAACAAATTTAAATCATATTTAGAAAGGAAAAATTGAAAAGAAAACTAAAAGCAAAATGAAAATTAAACAAACAATGTAAAAGAGAAAAAAATTAGAAAAAGTCAAAGTAAGTGGCATATAATAACAAAATCACAAAATAAAAATAAAACGTCCAAGGATATTAAAACTATTATTTGAATTTGTTATTTTTAATGTTTTCAAAATATAATAATAAATGATAGTTTGTGCGTAACTCTAGAAATATGGAGAAATGAATTCATTGGTATAGTTACGTCATTGTATTATTAAAGTGTTAACATGCAAAAGAAAATGCATTTGTAGAAATTTATTAATTCAACGCGATTTAAAAAAGTCAAAAGGGATATCTTCGACTTCAAAACTGGAATGAATCCTATAACAATTTAGGAAATGTTTTCTAAACATATACACCCTCATGTACAATACGATAAATACGAACCGACTTTATAAATGCTAAACATATATAACATATCCTGTCAAAACGCTATAGACTGACCTTCATTAGCTACAAAATCATCAAGTGCATGTTCCCTATTAACTCAAAAAGATTCCAAGACATGATAAATTTAAGTGCTTTAAAATCGTTAGTTATCAGGAAAGAAATGACACACTTTATCTCTTAAGATTTATTTAGAGTTTTGATTTAAATTTGAAAAAAAAATTGAATCCATTTTATTAAGTTCTATTTTTGTTGGATTTTATATATGTATTTTGACGTAATGTATTGTAGGTAAATTACAAATGATGTAATTTACTGTAAGTAGCTTTTTCGTAATTTTTTTTAAATTTTCAAAACTATATTGGAATTAAAGAAGAAAATGAGACGGTAAAATGGTGTAATTAAAAAAATAATAGTGTATAAAAAGTTATAGACATTTTAAAAATAAAAGGGGTAAACTAAAAAACAGAAATATAGGTGGAATACGGTAGTACACATGTCAAAATTCTTAATAAATCTGAATTTGATTGATGAGTTAAATGACCCCTATGCTCTTTTTCTATTAAAATAAACAAAAGAAAAAAAATAAAGAGAACTTGACCATTAAATATTTTGATCAATGACATATTGATAACTTTTTTATTTATAACTTAAAGGGTTTTCACAATAATGTAGAATTATTGCTTGAACCTTATCTTATAATATATATATATATATATATATATATATATATATATATATATATATATATAGCTTCCCGATGGTGCATTTAAGTAGAACAAGTCTACCTTAGATCCAATGTCTTGGAAGATTCCAGATGGCGCATTGAAGGGATCTAATGCCAGATCTAGATCCTTTGGTAACCGGTGACCTCGGAGTGTGCTCTATGGTGGTGTGACGGGTTGACCGAGGACACGTCTGCTTGAACCCTTTAACTTAATATATATATATATAGGAATGAGATTTTATGAGAACTCTCTATAATTACAAGAACTCATTATCCTCCTGTGAACCTTTGATTTAATATAGAAATCTAGACTTATTCTACTTAAATGCACCATTTAGAAGGTTATGAGGCTGTTAAATCAACTAAAAGCTTATGAGGCTGTTAAATCAATTAAAGGTATGTAATTTTGTTTTGATATTTACATATCAATTTTTGAACAAATTTTTGGGAAAAATATTGATGTTACCAAGAAATAATCTGTTCATGTGACCCACTTCTTGAATTTTGCAAATCATGCATTAACTTTGTTCAAAGAAGCTATTTTTAAGGACCCATTTTTAGTTTTATTGAACTGGGATAGGTTTCACTTAAATCTTTGTAAATATATATAAGATGTAAGGCCCTTATCACAGGAAACCTCATAGTTGGTCATGCACAGGAAGAATATAGATATAAAACATTCATTTAAATAAACATTGCAGCGAAAAAGTATATTAAGTTTCAATCCATTACGACATAATTAAAATAAACATTAACATTGTCTTAAGTTCATCAAACAAATTTTAGAAGGAGTATTTAACAATCTACTAAATCAGGGATGCCAGTCTTCGGTTTCTAAGAAGCTTTAGATCCATGCTCCCATCCCTTTAAATCTTATAGCTCACCTGTCAGACTAATATGCATAAAAAGTCAGCTTCGCTGAGTGAATTCTAGGTTTACTTTATTAAACAACTTTTCTAAGATATATTAGCTTTATCACTCGAAAGTAATCATCACCTATCAGAACATTAGTATACACAAATTATCGTTTTATCAATGATTTGTCATTAAGACTTTCGCTTAATTATTATGTGACAACCCGGAAAAATTTCGTTACCTTTAATTAAACTATAGGTTAAAACGGTAACATCTCGAGTTTTATTCAATTAAAAGTTAATTTTTCAAACAATTAAGTTTAAATACGTTGATATTAATTTCAACAATTATATTAATAATAATATTAATAATAATAATGTAAATAATAATAATATAATAATAAAATAATAATAATAATGATAATATTGTTATTAATAATTTGTAAAGATTATTAAGAAAATAAACAATTTTAAAAATAAATTGGATTTAAAAGTCCAGGGGGTATTTGTGCAATTAATGAAACATAAATTAAAATTTATAACATAAAAGGATAACATATTAAACCACAGGACCATTTGTGTATTTTTTTTAAAAAAATCCCAACCCACCGCCCATCCCCGTCGACTTCCCTCCGGCCAACATTCCGGCGAGGCTCCGGCGAGCCCACAGCAGCCAAATCACTCGATTTCACTCGAATTAAACGTTCCCAACACATTTTCGTGGGTAATTCGAACCTGGGCATCACTTCAAATTAAAAATTGGAGTGCGTTTACAACCAAACCCACTTCGGCCGAAAGCTCGTCCACTACCGAGCACTAAAACACTAAATTAATCTAAATAATCGAATATAAAGGATCGGTTATCTACTCATAAACAACTACGATTCTCAATATCACTTGAAAAACCACAAACTACCTCCATCGATCATCATCTTCATCATCGACCTGTTCTTAGTGCCTTCTGCATCAATTCGAACTCGAAACCGGTAATTGAACATACCCACATACTCGTTTCATCGTGGGGAATAAAAGCCCCATGGAGTGAATCGTTAACAGAAACGAATCGAGGATCAATTTGGCAGATCTTCGAATTAGGGTTCTTGGTGGATTGGGGATTGCTCAACCGATTGTGTTTAAAATAATTGGGAACCAAGAACCATCGCGGCTGTAATGGTTCACTGGTTCCCCGAGCACATTCCAACCCTGAGGTCCCGGGTTCGACCCCGGGCACCTCCAATTATTTTTTAATGCCTTATTTCAGCTTTTAAAAGTATAGAAAAATTCCCAAAAATTACAAAAAAATAACTTTTAAAAACTTCCTTTATTTTAAAAGTTATCTAAGTAATTTTCTATAAAATTTATTTATTAAAAACACCTTAATAATATTTATAAAATATTATTTATAAATATTATAAATAGCCATTTTTATAAAATGGACTCTAAATAATAATTTAAATTATTAATTTATTATTAGACACTATATTATTTTTAATTATGGATAAATCATGATAATTGTGGAAATTATAAATATTTTATAATTTCATAAATTATTTACGAGCGTTATTTCAGGTTATTTCTTATAAAATATATAAAGGTGTAGATTAATAATAAATTAAAACTAGTAAACATTATTTATTTGATAAGACAAATACAAATTTGATTTTATAAATTTAATTATAAAATTTTACTAAATTAGATACAAACTTACATATTTAAATAATATCTAAAATCTATTTAGAACATAATGATATGTTAAAATCATTATTAAATTAATCAAATATCATGAAATGCAAATCTTTAATTATTAAAGAATTAACAAAAGTAGTTAAATGATTTAATTATATGTTTATAACAAATCCTAGAAAAACCAAACCCTAGATCAATTGAACTCCAGGTTCAAGATCTAACTTATTTAGGTTATGGATTTATATCTATTTGCTTATGTGAATTATAATTCCTTAGGAGGAATTTACTAGCTTGTCAACACCACACGAGAACTGAGGTGAGTTCATACTTAACTATTCCCCTTTTTAATCATTTAAATATTTTGGGGATGGATACATGTTGTAATTGAAATATCAATTATTTTTGTGTATTATGTTAAGTAATAATTGATCACATTTATGATTACATGTGGTTACAACAAAAACCCTTCTCTGTATACTGGACTATAAACAAGCACGGATCTTTTGGATAGTACTATCGGAGAGTGACTTACCCCACAAAGGTTTGGACATGTGGTCCTTACCAAGATGCACAAAGATCTTATAAGTCATTTGGGATGACTGTTCTGTGTTGAGAAGGCAGATGTGCACTATGTAAGTTTGACATTATAGTTCCACTTACAACCCATATGAGGATATGTAAGGCCCCATTCCCGGGCACCTCACAGTTGGTCATTCATCGCATATATTTAAATAAATATTGCGGCGAAAACATTCAAAAGATACATTTCATTTCATCATAAAAACTGGTACAAAGATTACATCGTTGCTGATTACAAAATAGTCATAAACAGTGACCTCTAGTATAGAAACATTAAAATTTCATCATAAAAAAGATTCCTTAAGTAATCCCGTTTATCAGGATCCTTAAGGAAGGTTCCTTAGGTAATCCCGTTTATCGGGATCCTTAAGGAACACTTGACACTTGCATGCAACATAAGTTGTAGCATGCATTATGCACCCGCATCCCATTGCGTGGCAGCATTATCAAAAGGAGAATGCCGTCCCAAAAGAGCTGAGTAGCCGCCTCGTGCCATCCCCCAGCAACACTACCTGCCACCTAGAAACAAATAAAAATAATCAGCGTTGCTGAGTGAAATTCTAGTTTTTATAATAAAACATACTTTCCTTTTTGCTAAACCTTTCTTTGCTTTCAAGCGGTCACACAAAGTACGTACTTTTTTATAAGCTTTCATTGTTCAATCATAAGCTTTCGTTTGTGTTCCCTTCATTGTTAACATTCACGTTCTATCATACTTTTTCATTCGTTCACTATCTTTAACTATCGTTCATTCATTCTCTGTCCTTTGTTCTCTCATTATTTGTCATTATCTATCATTCGTTCTCTGTATACCTTTAACCTTTTTACTCTTTCATCTTTATCTTTTTTCTTTATGTCTCTTATATTCTTTACCTTTCTGTATCATGGTGCTGGACCTAGGTCTAATCATAGACCTTCTATATCGGTGCATCGCACCTCCTGGCCATAGCACCTAAGGTAAAGTTTAAGGGTACCATCGCCACACGTAACATCCTTCTGTAATCGTGGTACTGGACCTAGGCCTATCATAGACCTTCTATATCGGCGCACCGCACCTTCCTGGTCACAGTACCTAGGATATGTAGCGATGGTTCTATACAAATGGTCAATCACAGTGTCAGGATTTTACCCTCCTCGTGGCACACAGCCGCGATTACTGAGGTCGCAAGACAAGGATCCCATATCGAGTCTGTTGCAATAACAAGGTTGCTCACCTCATCGAGTCTGTTGCAACAACAAGGTTGCTCACCTCAACTGTCTGCTTACAAGACTTCATTACTCTCATTCTTTATTAATGCATGCATTCATTCATTTCGTTCCTCTTTCATTATCTTCCGTTTTTACATTACATAATACTTTTCATTCATTCATAAACAATACACGTAAAGATACGGAAAGATAAACATGCATCGAAACAAGGAACATCAATATTTACAAATCATCAGTCATTACCATCATATTAGACCACATTATACTTGACATACCTACATCATTCATACACACGCACTACTATCGACATCATGCCCAACATAATTTTTAAGGCTCGTCGGCACTATTTGGGTGACTGAGCATGCTTCAGTCGCATGGCCTCCATGCGACTGAACATTAGCGATTTGACTACTATGGGACTGGCTCCTCAGTCGTGCGTATGAACCTGGGCGACTAAGCACATAAGCGACTGAGCCCTCAGTCGGAAGATGAGTCGTGCGACTGAACCTACAGCCGTACGATTGAGCCCCAATCGTGCGTATGAACCTCAGTCGTCCCTCAGTCGTTCCCCAATTGTGCGATTGGCCCACCAGTCGCCTAACCCTAACTGCGCAGTGACTGGAGTTCATCTAGAACTGCAGCCGTGACATACGGCTGTAAAACCCTACTAAATCCGATTCAAGCCCACATTAACCCTCCCAAACCGTAGGGAATCATGCTAGGACATCATATAATCTTATACAAGTCCTAAACCATACTTTAAACATACTAAACATGATTTCACCCAAATGGGTTAAACATACACTTTACAAAAATAGGGTTTATATGTGATCCAGCCCCAAAATCATATGAAAACATGAAAATGTGGGGTTCTAGAACTCACATAAGCAGGTAGGAGATGAAATACTCCGTTTAGACTAGTTGGTTGACGAGTTTCAAGCCCGGATCATGTTTTTCTCTCTTTTCTCCTTCGGTCGCCCCTTCTCTCTTTTCTTACTGAAATTATGAGTATGGAAGAGGGTAAGAGCTGCTCTCTTCCTTAAATACCCCTCGTCCAGTGGCCCCTGCTTCAGTCGCATCGGCACTTCAGTCGCCTGAGCTTCATGCGATTGGACCTTCAGTCGTACGGTTGTCAGGCGTATGGAGCTTCAGTCGTGCGACTCCATGCGTATGAAGCCCCAGTCGCCTGTTTTTCATGCACCTGAGTCTCCAGTCGGTTGAACTTCAGTCAGGTCTCAGTCGGCCGATTGGCACCTCAGTCGCATGATACTGCAGAAAGGAAAATTCTGGGTGTTACAGGATAAATGTAAAGAGAGGATTGGCGCCCTCTGATTTGAATTATTATAACTAATATAATATACACATAAAAAGGAAAAGGGAAAATTAACTATGTTACATGGGCAATTCCTATGTGAAGGTTTTGTCGGCTTGTACTTAGTTAGTATATGGGGTAGTGAGTTCACCTATTGTAAAGGGGTTCCATTAAGGCTATCCATATACGGAGTGATATTAGGGATATCTCAAGGCTCAATTGAAGTTATGAAATGACCATATCTTCACAAAATAAACCCTTTTTTGATTGATAATGGATGATTTATCATATATGTTTTACTCACCTATGAACTCACCAACCCTGTGTTGACACTTGATTTTACATATATTCTCAGGTATCTACTAGGAGCTTATGGACTTACACGTAGGATCATATAAGAGCTCAAGATACATATTGCTTATTATTTGAGATATGATTAGACGTATTGTTAAGAAACAATCTATCTTTTATTTTCGCTACGCATAATATTTATTACTCTGAATATCAATGGAATGGTTATCTAAAATTCATCATATAGATAACTGCATCTCATGTGTGACTAATGTGTTCGATCCTGTTTGCTCACCCTCCGTGATAAATTCCAGACCCGGAATTTGAGGGTGTGACATATTAACTATTACTATTCTTTACACGTCAATTCCTAGTTACTATCGGTGCCTATGATAAACACAGGACTTTACTGACATGTCAATCTAGGCCTTACTGTCGTACCAAAACAGGCCATTATTGTCATGCCAATCCAGGCCTTACTGACCTGCCTGTTCGAGCCTTTACTTTTCTGAATGCCAATCCAAGCCTTATTGTCATGAGGGCACAACAAATGCAACCCTCCTCTTTCATTTGCTTGCAAGGCTTTACTTTATCAAGGTACACGTTATGGGCCCAATAACATTTCTTTAAGTTTCACTTACATCTTTAGTTATACATATACTTATACATTATACGAAATAAGCTCTCAGTCTATACATTCACATCTCATCAACAATGAAAAATAAACCATATAACTGACCCTCCCTGAGACAGCAGGGGTTCGGGGGTGGCAGCCCTTGATAGCGGGGTTCTAGGGGTAGCAGCCCCTAGTGGGGTCCAAGGGGCAATGCCCCTGGCTCGGGCCGTGCTGCCAGGTCAGGGTGAAATTTTTTTATTTAAAGGACTTTATATAGCATATTTTGTTATATGAAAATTTATTTTTTTGTTAAACCTCTTGAAATCTTTGCTTTGAAAATCTTAGGTTTACTATGCATATTAGCCCCAAAACGTGGAAAAACTTGTAAATAAGGGGATCTAGAATTCATCTGGTCAAAGTTAATGGTTTCTCGTCTAAGTTTTCTAGGCTAGATTCGCACTACACAACCTGCACATAAGTTAACACTCAAATAGGTCATTTCTATGCAATTTTGCTATAAGTTTCGCTGACAGTTTCGCTGGCAGTTTCGCTGGCAGTTTCGCTGGCAGTTTCGCTGGCAGTTTCGCTGCTAGGTGCGCCCAACTTTCTTTGGAATTTCCTAGGTTCGCAAGTTCTACTGGTCAACGTGGGCTCTAGCGAAATTACCAGCGAAACTGTAGTTTAGCTGAGAATTCTCTTAGTTTTGCTGGAAAAGCCTACAGTTTCGCTGATTGGGCTCACAGTTTCGTTGGACGTATAAAAATGATGAACCAGCGTGTTTTTAACTCAAAATCTTAACTTTTTACATCCAAATCCTTCGTTTATCATCCATGAAACTATATCTAAACTTTCTACATGTTTTCAGACGTAAAAATGTGACCTTTATGTGATTCCTTGAAACTTTTAAACTCAAAATTCTAGAAATCCGGATATGTTCTATAGAGGCGTTTAGAGGACGATTCTTACCTTGATTTGTTACTCCTTTCTTGTGGTTTAAAGCTCAAACTCACGGATCTTCAATCCCTTCAACAATGGAACACCAAATCTTGAGTTTTCTTCACCTTCTTTCTCTAATTTCTCTCTCTAGAAGTTGGGAGGCTAGAGTTGCAAATGAAGAGGGTGGAGGTTGATCATGTATGTTTAAGGGCTGATTATAGGCCCCTAAACCCATCAAAACCTATCCCATTCGGGTTAATTTAGTCCCTAACCCACCTTTCTTTCTTATTTATATTAATTAACCTTTAACAATGCTCATTATCATTAAATGGCTTGCTTCAAAAACTTCAGGACGTTACATAAGGTACTTACAAAGTTTTGGGCATAGTTCTGGAAATCTAGTTATAAATTTGTAAGAAAACATTTTGTCTGTTATGTTGTTATAATCATTCCATTTAAGTATTCTTGAATGGGATGTGTAGTTTTGAAGTTTTAGTTTCATGGTACCATCATTTCTATAGTAATATTTGGTAAAATGCAATATTGTGTATATGCGTTTAAAAGAGGATCAATAAGTAATTATGAACCATTTTTATATATAAGGATCCTCATAGAGTGGTCCGATCACTTTATTTCTAAAATAGTGTAAGTGATTTATTGAAATGTGATATATATTTTTTCTAAGAATTTATTTTTGTTGGTTTTTATATACTTTTTCGATGTAATTCACTGTAAATAATTATAAATACGATGTAATTTACGTATTAGAATTTTGCATTTGTGTTGGCCTTTTAATTTATTTTTCTCGATGTAATTCAACATAAGAAATTATAATATGATGTAATTTACAGTAAGTATTAGACTTTGTACTCAATGTAGGTCATTGTAGCTATGCATTGCATTATGTTGTATCATTATAACCCTGATAAATCAACATCTTATTTAATGGTTGGAATGTTATTGTGTTAATGCATATGCTTTTAGTTTACAAAAGTTTTACGTTTTCTTAGTGCATATGTTCTTAGTTTACATAGGCTTACACATTGGTTTACATTGAAAAATATTAGTATTTTAGTGGTGCAGTTTATGGTGGATGTAACATGTAGTTTTACAAGTCGTAAAATATTTTTTAGGTGTGGCACATGCTAGTTACAGTGATAGAACTGCAGGCGTCCGAACTAAACCACAAAAATATGTCAACACTATATGGAAATTAAAGAGAAAAATGATATGAGTTTAACAATGTAATTTATATAAAAATACAATATAGTATAAAAAAATGGTAATGAATGTATTAAAAAATGGATGTAGAGTTACTTTTCTATAAAAGAAAAATATATACGACGAAAGGGAAAGTTAGGTGGTGACACTGTCACACCCCGCTGAGAGTGGAAACACGAAGATGTAAACGAGACGGGATCGTCATAACACATTGTTAACAATAGAGATGCAATGAATGTAATTGATGATAAGGCATGTCATGACGACACCCGACACAAATGGAGACTTGTGTCGTGTTTAGTTAGTATTCACGACAACATAGCCATAAGCATAAACTTGTAAATGATTCACATAGCCAAAAATAATATCATTATAATGTAAATTCCCACAACCCGGGAACAAGTACCAAAAGTATGAAGATTGTTTAATAGACCACAACAATGGTTCCAAAATGAATGTTTGTCAAGTATGTTTAGTCTCAAAAATGCATCCTAGGGTCTCCACTAAGGCAGCACACCTAGATCTTCAGTTAGCATTGTCACCTGAAAAGATATGCTCAAAACGGTCAACAAATTTGTTGGTGAACTCGCAGGTTTAAATACTAAATAAGTAATTGATGCTGTATAGTAATTGTTTTGGAATACCGTGCATACAGTTATAAGTAAGCAAAATCACATAACCATGAGCTTTACAACCAAACCTAATGACGTACACACAATAATTTGTCAGAATATATTCAACCAAGGGCCCGTTCCTGGGCACCGTTGGTACTAACTAGTATACCAACATGCATGGGTGGGGGTGTCAACCCAGTAGTACTACCAATACCTATCTGTCGGTTCCAACACCGGAATTAAATGGTTGTAAAGAAAGAACCACACAGCGACTCATGTATGTATCAGATAAGTACTCCCAACACAGTATCACGTTGATTCTAAGTATGTAAAATTGTATGTAAATTGTACAGCATAAAAAAGTGGGTGAGCATACTTTTCCTCCATGTTTGTAAATGATTGAAATATTGTATAAGCATAAAACGGGGCCACGAAACTCACTTGTTAAGTGGTAAGTATGAATGATCAAAGTTTCCAAATATTGTATGTAGTAACGGTCACACACCTATTGACAGTTATTGTTAACCATTAATGATATGTATAACTTAAATAATAATGTTTGGTCGGTTCGGGTTGCATTGGTTCGGTCGCGTGTAACACACACAACAGACATAAGTATTAGATCTTATGTAGATCCAAGTACTAGAAATCGTTGCCATTGCCGATGATATTTGTGTAAAAGTGTCAATGTTATTAGAGAAATACTTAGCAAATATTAGCATTGCAAATCGAATGTTGATAATTGTAAAATGTTATTTTGATTTGATTTGGAATAACATTAATAAGTTTGATAATGTCAATTTTAAAGATTGTCGTTAGCAACGGTACTCGTGTCGATGTCACCTTAACATCACACGACAAACACACACCACACACAAGAAGAAACTCACACACAACAACTACAGGCGCACGATTGGACCAGACGCATGACTGAACCACTCATCTGCACGAATCAACCTTCATTCGTACGAATCAGCTACACTCGTATGAATGGACCTCCATTCGTGCGATTAGGCCTTCAGTCGTACCACATAACACTCAATCGCACGACTCAACCTCCATACGTACGAATCAACCTTCATTCGCACGAATCAGCTTCATTCGTACGACTGAACCTTCATTCGTACGACTCAGCATTCAGTCGTGTAACACACACACAATCGCACACATTCATCCGCATAGACTCAATCGCATGACTCACCCAGTCGCATGACTCAATCCCACGACACACACACAGTCGCATGACTCAGTCGCATGATAGACACAGTCGCATGACTCAGTCTCACGACACACCCAGTCGCACGGCTCAGTCGCATCGCAGACCCAGTCGCGGGGACAGCAGAATCGCGACTAAAGAAGTGCAGAGCAGCCTTCGGCTGCTCCGTGCACGGGTTTTGCACCTCAAGGACTTCCAGAAACACATTTCAAACATGTACATACAAGAAGAACACGCAGAAAGGCAAGACACGCACCCACGCGACCTCGTGTGCTCGGGTTGGCCCCGAGTACCCGAAACCCTAAAAACGCAGAAGCAAACAAGCAAGAAAAGGGACGACCAAGGTCGTCTACCTGCAAGAAAGGAGTAGTATCAGCTGTAGCCGAAGTCTTGCCGGTGAAAACGCGAAGAAAACGGGGCGGTTTTGGTGCAAGGAGGTGGAAGAAAATGGAAGAAGAAGAAGATGGAGAAGAAGATGAAATGTGGTGGCTAGGGCTGGAGTATGGGTATTTATACCCATCCCTAGTTTGGCAAAATGTCACTTTTGGTCCCTGCACTTAGCCCCCGAGTTCCCAAATTGTTTCGGTTAAAAACGACCTTAATCGGCTAGTTATATTAATGATAAAAGTGCAAATAATGATATTTGTAACTTAAAAATGGTTTTATTGATGACAATAAATATATATATATATATATAAAAAAAAATAAGATATCTAATGATAACGATAAGGACAATTGTAAAGGTTTCAAAGATAGAACGCTAACGATGAGAACACAAGTGTAACAGATGATAAAGCAAGTATAATATCCACATGAATAGTTTATAAAGGTGAGAAATGAACGTTCAAAGAAAAGTTAACGGAATCCACATTAAATGACGGACCTTTCGGTGACGGATGTCACAGTATCCCCCAGTTGAGAGAATTTCATCCCGAAATTCAGCTGGAGTTAGGTCCTAGAGTGTCATCCACAAGAGGTGCGGATACTTGAGTTTCATTGGTCTTCCCGTTCCCATGTGAATTCTGGTCCTCGTTTGGAGTTCCATCTCACGCGGACAATCGGTATCTTGCTGCGTCTTAATTGTTTGACCTTCGGTCCATGACCTCTGTAGGTTCTTTGATAAAATGAAGTTTTTCATCGATCTTGATTTCCTCAATTGGTACATGAAGAGACTCGTCGGCCAAACACTTTTTGAGGTTCGACACTTGGAAAGTATCATGTACACTGCTAAGTTCTTGTGGCAACCTTAATCGGTAAGCCACCAGACCGATTCTTTCTGTAATCTCGAATGGTCCTACGTATCTTGGGGCTAACTACCCTTTCTTTCAATGGTCATTGATACTCCACCTTAACCTTAGAACAGGTTAAGCATCTGCTTACGTAAGTGGCAATATCAGCTTTCATATTTGGCCACCAGTATAGGGTCTTCAAATCCTGATACATCTTATCCGAACCAGGATGAATAGAATATCGTGACTTGTGAGCTTCATCCATTACCAGCTCTCGTAGGTCTCCATAGAAAGGAACCCATATTCATCCCATAAAGTAACGAATTCCATCAAGTTTGACCTCTAATTATTCCTCCATGCCTCGTAGTGATTCGGCTTTCAGGTTCTCGGCTTTCAAAGCTTCAAGTTGAGCATTACGTATTTGATCGGGTAATCCAGTGTGAATGATGAGTTGCAATGCTCGAACTCGCTTTGGCTTAGGTGTCTCCTTTCGACTTAAGGCATCTGCTACTACATTATCCTTGCCCGGATGATACTTGATCGCACAGTCGTAGTCGTTTAACAACTCGACCCAATGACGTTGTCTCATGTTCAGCTCCTTCTGTTCAAAGATGTGCTGGAGACTCTTGTGATCGGTGTAAATGGTGCACTTGGTACCGTACAAGTAGTGTCTCCATATCTTGAGCGCAAACACAACGGCTCCCAATTCTAAGTCATGTGTCGTGTAGTTTTTCTCGTGAACTTTCAATTGTCAGGAAGCATAGCACACAACCGAGACCTTAAATAGAAGCATCACAATAGACTACAAAATCGTCTGTTCTCTCAGGCAGGGATAGAATTGGTGTCGTACAGAGTTTCTGCTTCAGAACCTAAAATGTGGATTGTTGTTTTGTCACCCCAATTATACGTAGTGCCTTTATGAGTTAACACGGTGAGAGGTTGAGCAATCTTTGAAAACCCTTCGATGAATCGTCGATAATACCCAGCCAACCCAAGAAACTGTCGTACCTCAGTCGGAGTCTTAGGTGTAGCCCAGTTTTTGATGGCTTCTATTTTTGCCGGGTCAACATGTATTCCATTCTCATTGACCACATGACCCAAGATTGGACCTCTCGTATCCAGAAGTCACACTTTGAAAATTTGGCATACAATTGTTCTCGTTTCAGTAGCTCCAGAATCAGTCTAAGGTACTCCTCGTGTTCTTCCTTATTCTTTGAATAAATAAGGATGTCATCGATGAAGACAATGACGAACTTGTCCAAATAGGGTTTGCACACTCGGTTCATGAGGTCCATGAAAACCGCTGGCGCGTTGGTCAACCCGAATGGCATAACCAAAAACTCGTAGTGGCCATACCTAGTTCTGAACGCAGTTTTTGAAATGTCTTCATCACGAACCCTTAGTTGATGATATCCCAACCTCAGGTCTATCTTGGAACAGAAACTCGACCCTTGAAGCTGATCGAACAAATCATCAATGCGCGGAAGAGGATAACGATTCTTAACCGTTACTTTGTTCAATTCCCTATAATCAATACACATACGGAAAGTTCCATCCTTCTTCTTGACAAACAGGACTGGGGTTCCCCACGGTGATGAGCTAGGTCTGATAAACCCTTTATCCAATAGCTCCTGCAATTACGTAGACAGCTCTTGCAGTTCTTTTGGAGCTAATATGTACGGTGCTCTCGCGATAGGTGCGGCTCCAGGTACCAATCAATCTGGAACTCGACTTGGCGATGCGGTGGGAGACCAGGTAGGTCTTCAGGGAAAACCTCAGGATAATCACGTACAACAGGAATATCTTCAATCTTTTTTCTTCAGTTCCTTTTTCAGTCACCATAGCAAGGAAAGCTGTATGACCTTTACGTAGACATTTTTGGGCTTTCATGTAGGAGATGATTCCAGAGACTGTACCACTCTTTTCACCCTGAACTGTCAAAACTTCACCACTAGAAAGTGCACGAATAATTTTCTCACCACAGATGATCTCAGCTTGATTCTTGGATAGCCAGTCCATACCAACAACTACATCGAAGCTACCAAGTGTGACAGGCATTAGATCTATATCTAACTCATGTCCAGATAATCCTAGTTTACAACCCTTAATGATGTGAGTTGCCTCAATTAGTTTCCCGTCAGCTAATTCTATAGTGTAACTAGGTTCCATATCAACTAAGGTTACATTTAGAAGGTAAATGAACTTGTTTGAAACAAAACTCTTGTCAGCACCGGTATCAAACAGTATAGAACCAAAACAACCATTCAGATGAAACGTACCAGTAACCACATTCTGATCATTCCTTGCCTTACCAGATCCAATCATGAAAGCTCAACCTCTGGTGCCATTTCCGTTGTTGTTGTTCCCATTATTGCCCCTGTTGCCATTCTTCAATTGTGAGCAATCCTTCCGGTAATAGCCCTCTTTACCACACTCAAAGCAGCCTCCGGTTGCTTTGCCCTATCGTAGTTGTTGAGTTTGTTGCCTGGTCATCAGTTCACCCTTGCAGTCTTTAGCAACATGACCCATCTTTCCACACCTTGACAACGGAATCGATCACACTGGCCAAGGTGATGAAAATTGCACTTGTTACACTTTGGGTACTTGCCAACATAGCTACTCGATCCTTGTCCACCGTTGTTGTTCTGGTTGGTATTGGTGAAGTGTCGGGGTGAATCAAATTTCCTCATTTGTTGCTGAGGCTGATTTAAGTTGGAAGTCTTGCCAGAAGCACCGTCCCATTTCCGCTTGTTATCAGATGAACTAGTTGTAGTTCCAGGTTTAGGCAGAGTACTTGGGCTACTGCCTGATTGGTAAGTTTGTGAGCCAGACGAATCGCTTGCTGAATGGTGATTGGGTCTACAGCTATGACACTGGCTTGAATTTGAGGAGCTAACCCTTCAATATACCTTTCTATCCTCTTGTAGGCCGGGGTCACCATTTGAGGACACAAGGCAGCCAACTCGTGTGAACGAGTTGTATACTCCTCTATTTCAGATCCAACCATTTTTAGGTTCCAAAACTCCATTTCTAGTTTTGAATTTCATTTCTGGGACAGTACTCTTCCTTCAATAATGTTTTGAAGTCTTCCCAAGGTAAGTTGTTAGCAGCTTCCAATCCTAGAGTCTGAACTTGGGAATTCCACCAGGTTAGAGCAGGCCTTCCAAAGTGCCAGACGCATACTTGACACGGTTTTCTGCCGGACAGTTACACATTGCAAAAGCAGATTCCAGCTTCTCAATCCAACGGAGGAGGGTAACAGCACCCTCAGAACCCTTAAAGGAATGGGGCTTGCAGTCCATGAACATCTTGAAAGTGCAGACTGCTTGGCCTCCTTGATTTTGGTTCTGGTTGGTATTGTTGTTTTGGTTTTGGTTCCTGGTCTGTTCGTACGCCGCGAGCGCTTCAGCAACACGCTCATTTATGATAGCATCAAGCTCAGCTTGAGTCATGTTGATGTTTCCTCGTCCCCTCGGGCGTCCCGGTCTTCTTCCAGACATGATTCTTCAATTCACAATACACGACAGTCACTATCGAATAATAACTATTGTTAACAATGATTTGTTTCATACTAGTAGGAATGGAGGATTTGTTTGCATATCGATAGTGAGGTTTCATGAGAACCGAGACCTCATGTCTCCAAGTTTAGAAATGAAAAATTATACTGATTATGACCGTTATCACCCAATAGAGTTACCAGAATTCTTATGCATGACAAATTACAATTACGTGTGCACCCGTGATTCTAATTTGCTTTGCATAGTCATTCATGGTTCCTCCCATTCAAGATAACATACGTTATCAGTACCGAGTGCTATCTGTTAAGACTAGCGAAGATGATAGGGCGTGTTGGAAGTAGAAACAAGTACGATAGAGTTAGAAAAGTAATGTGTGTTGTTCTCCTTGTTCGTTATCGTTAGGTTTGTCGTGTGTGTTAGAAAAGAGTTTGTGTTCCCAAGTGGTGATGTTAGGTTCAAGTTGTCGTTGCTTCAACTCCGAGAGTGACGAATCATATGTAGATGTTGGAAGTGAGCGAGCGGGACTCCCCGCCCCTCTGTTAGTCGAGGATGATACAGGTGACATAGATATTTGTGTATATTGACCATAGTTTATCACTCATCCCAGAAATCCCAGGTAAGCATAACTGGTCTCGCAATGAGATTTATACGATATGCTTACCTTAGACCGAAGGCCTTTTGCCAGGAAATCCAGAATACAGGTGTCTATGTGTCACACAAATTTCTTTGGTTCATAGAATAAAACTTTGAAGAGATGTTCATAGACTAGACATAGAGTCTAAGGAATTGAACCCACGATGACAGGTGTAGATTTCACATGTTCGTACAACAGTTGCAATCATGTAAGAGTGTCTGTGTAATACTAGTGTTGTGTCTAAGGCTATAGTCTAGATGCAGATGCAATCCTAGTTCTCTATAACCTGTGGCTCTGATACCAATCTGTCACACCCTCAATTTCCACAAACGGGTTTTACCGTTAGGCGTGTGACATACCAGGATCTCAGACACGGTCATATCAAACGACACTATATGAGTTTAAAAATAAACGTTTGAATTAAATCAGAGTACATAAAGAAATGAATAACAGTGCGGAAGCGAATAAACGAATTATAAACAATACTGAAAGTCTGAAAATGCTACGCCAAAACAATATTCAATGCAACTAAATGAAACTGATGAATGTATGTCCTGAGTGCGCCCTTAATCGTGCATCAAGAGCTTAAGCGTTCCTGTGACCTGAGAAAACATGCTAAAGTGTGTCAACATAAAGTTGGTGAGTTCACAGGTTTTATCACTGGTAAAAATGTTTGTAACTGTTCGACTGTTTGTAACTGTTCGACTGTTTGTAACTGTTTATAGTAATTAAAGCATATCGATAGGTAGTTAGCCTATAATCATGTTACTTAGCATTTCGAACCGAAGCTGACTGTTTGCGTGTCCTATATGTTTGTTGTTCCCCCGTCACGTCTCGCAAGACAGTGATAAATGTTAGGTCAATAATGCACCCTTTGACCTCCAATCAAGCTAGCGCGACTAGCCCGGGTGGGTTTGTCAGACCCAGTAGTACTACTCAGAATTACCTCGCTAATCCTATTACTAACGGTTCGAGAGTGTCAGGACTGTTTGTATGTTTGCACTAACGTAACAGGCGATATCAATAATACTAAAACCATTTATAAAATATGTTTGCATGTTTTCTCCCCCAAAAGGAAAGAAAGTAAAATAGGGGCCGTGAAGACTCACCTTGATTGCAGAGCAAGGAAATAATGTTCGTACAACGATTAGGTTTCGGTTAACCTAGATTTCATTTAATAGAATATAATTAACGTTAGTTATTATTTACGAGTTTATGGTTAATAATATGATTAACGTTCGAATAAGAATTAAGGTTTTGATAGAATTATGTGTTTTGTTTAGGTAATTAGATTTATAAAATAAATACCATATTTTTAATCCATTTGATGAATTATTAAGTGTTTTAGAAGCGAATTTAGATATAATGATAAAGTTCAACATGTAATTAGTCTGTATGATTAACGAAGAATAATTACGAAAAATATTAATTTAACCCGTTCGTTAAAGTATATTTCGTAAAACATACAATATTTGTAATAATTGATAAATCTTTAATATAATCTAGAAAATTATCTGGTGTCCAAAAATATAAACAAAGTTTATAAAAATTATTTTTATAATTTTTAGAATTTTTCTGTAATTTTTAAAATCTTAAAAAGGCTTCAAAAAAATAAAAGAGGGTGCCCGGTTCGAACCCGGGACCTCTCGGATTGCAAGGAAGCACAGAACCGGTAGACTAAGGCATATAGCCGCGTTAGTCTTCGGTTCCAAATTGTTTTAAGTTGATCTACCACAGTGCCCCTGAATCCGAATGAACCCTAGAACTGATTTGGGTCAAATTGACCCTTGATTCGATTATGTTAACGAAAACATTCATGGGGCTTTTGATCCCCATGATTAATCGAGCGTATACATGTGTTTGATTACCTGAATTCGTTCGAATTGAAGCAGAAGGTACTAAGAACAGGTCGTAGATGAAGATGGTGATCGAAGGTGAAGAAGATGTGTTTCTCAGGTGCAATTGAAATCAGGAATGGATTATGGGTATTTATACGATCGTTTAGGTTGTATTAGTTGAATTATTTTTGTTGTTCAGTGCGATTTGTGGCGTGTAAAGTGGCCGAGAATCGTGGGTCGTTTGGGTTTGTTGTCCAGCACTCGAATTTTCAATTTACAGTGGGTCATGTGTTCGAATCACCCACATGAGTGTGTTGGTAGTGATCATTTGAGCTAGATTCGCATTAATCGGGTTGTTTGGTCTCGCCGGAATACGGCCGGAGAGGATGGCCGGAGGGGAAAGGGTCGACAGGTACGGGACGGGGGCTGGGTTTTTAAATGTTACACAAATGGTCCCTGAACTTTGAAATGTTTATTATTTTATGTGTAAAGTTTTATAAAACAAGTTTCTATTATTACATTTTCAACCCTAAAGTTAATAGGGTTAAGTTTTCCATAATAAATTTTATTATTATTATTTATTATTATTATTATTATTATTATTATTATTATTGTTAAACCCTTGAAAACCTCAAAATTTTTAAAGTTATTTTATTTATTTTCGAATTTGATAACTAAGTTTCACGGTTACTAATATAATTTCATAATTTTTTTATAAAATCATATTAATAACTGTGATTATAATGTGAATTTAACGAGAATATTACTGCGCTCATATTTAAATAAGATAAATTCCATTGGTTAACAGGTTCGGGTTTTATGTTGAAATGGGTCGGATGTTACACTTTTCCCTGACCTTGAGGGGGAGGATACTGATCAACATCAGTATAGAGCAATTATTGGTTCTCTAATGTATCTCACTGCTAGTAGACCTAATATCATGTTTGCCACTTGTATTTGTGCAAGATATCAGGCTGCTCCAAAGGTGTCTCACCTAGCTGCTGCAAAGAGAATCCTCAGATACCTCAAAGGAGCACCTAAACTAGGTCTCTGTTATCCAAGAAATAGTGATTTCAATCTCTATGGATACTCAGACAGTGACTATGGTGGCTGCAACATTGACAAGAAATCCACATCAGGAGGATATCAATTTCTTGGTGGAAGGATCATTTCATGGCAATGCAAGAAACAATCCTGTGTATCTATATCAACTGTTGAAGCTGAATACATCGCTGCTGCTAGCTGTTGTGCTCAGTTGCTGTGGATTCAGAACCAGATGTTAGACTATGGATTCAACTTCATGAGTACTCCTATCCATATTGACAACAACAGTGCTATCTCCATCACAGAAAATCCAGTGAAGCACTCCAAGACAAATCACATTGATATCAGGTATCATTTCATTAGAGATATTCATGAGAAAAATCTGATAAAGTTAATCAAAGTTGACTCAAATGAACAATATGCTGATTTGTTCACAAAAGCTTTTGATGAACAAAGATTTAAGTATCTCATATCAGCCATTGGGATGATAAACATTGATTAACTACCTCTTTTGAAAGCTTTTTAATGTGTAATGTCTTATGTCAATACAATTTAAGCCCTGTTATAAAAGATCTCTTTAAAATACTACAAGTGTAAATTTCTTCCGAAGAGGAATTAAGTCTCGGAAGATGTTTCTAAATATCTTCCGAAGTCAAATTCCTCCATGGAAATTTTCTTCTCGGAAGAGTTTTTAGTCTCGGAAGAAGCGATTGATTTCACATCAGATCTACTTCTGAAGCTTATAAAACTTTTCATTCGGAAAGAAGCTCTTACCTTCGGAAGCAATGTTTTGCTTCGGAAGAAAGGATTGCCTTCGGAAGACAAATTACCTTCAGAAACGTTTTATACTCGGAAAAGGGGTTCTTACTATGTAACGGATATCTTTTGGGCCCCACTCTGTAAAAAGTAAAGATTTTATTGATGATGAGTGATTATTTAAATTTATCCCTTACCGCCACTGTCATTTCATAACCGCAAACCGCCACCCTACCGCAATTCTTCCCATTTAAATAATCCAGACTGATCAATTTCATCTTCTTTTACCGATTTACTGCCCTAAACATTTCCTTTACTGTCAATCCTGAAATTCACTCAAGTTCAAGCTTACTTTCTCTTACAATGGCACTAAACCCTCAGCACAACTAGGTCGCATTACTTGATTTGTCAAGAGATGCTGACTTCACTGAAATCATCACCTTTCTTTCTGAATCAACCTACTACACAGCGCTTACTATTAACCCCACCGTTTACTCCAACCACATGACTGAATTTTGGAGAAACGGTCAAGCAGAAATCCTAAATAGGGTTCGCGTCCTAAGAACCCGCATTTGTGGACAGGAGTTGATCATAAGTGAACAACTCATCAGGGAGCATCTAGATCTTCATGATGATGAAGCTCCTACTGAGTTTCCCAAAGAAGACTTGGATGACCCATACATCCTCATGGGATATGGTGGAGACGTGAGCAGGTCAACCGTCTACAAATTCAACTTTGCATATCATTGGAAGTTTCTCCTGCACATCGTTCTTCACTGCCTATCCAACAAGTCTGGGGGATGGGATCAAATCCCATATGAACTAGGATTCCTAGTTCACGGGTTGCTGAGAGGCCTGCGCTTCAATTACTCAAGGTTTGTGTTTACCAATCTACTTGGGAATCTTAGAAGGGAAACATTTTTCATGTATCCCCGATACATTCAACACATCATCAACTGCGAGTTGGAACAGAGCAAGCTTGTCTGTGCAGCTGCTCTAACTGTTCCTCAAGTGCGGCCTGCCATCTTCAAGACTTTGAAGAAGGTGTCCATCAACTTCACTGGCAGGTATACTCCTTTACCTCCAGATATGATTGAGCGCATAGCTTCTGGTGACATCCCTGTTGACCCCACAGGTGATGAACCCACACCAGCAACCCTCACCACAAATGTCCCAATACCTTCTCCACCCATCAAAATCACATATCAGAGACGCCCCAAACGAACCCTTGTTCAATCTACTCTGATTGAACAAGCTCCTCCAGTTCAATCCAAAAGAACTAGAGTGGAACCATGGGCTCCCACTCAGTCCGAGGTCACCCCATCCTTCACCATTGACCTCAATTTGGGTTTTAAGCCTCCTCAGTCTCAAACCCAAGAGCCCGAAACCCAAGCCTTTAGCCCATAGGGTGAGTATTTACACTCCCCTGTGCAGCCAACAAGGGACAGCCCCATAGAGGCTCAATGCCTGTAGACATTGATCTAGGTCCCGGGTCAGTAGGTTTAACATCTCTATCCTTTACTGACCTATTACTCCAAACTGATGAAGAGATAACATCTCTCCATGGCCATGAAGTTGATCTTCAACACCCTCTTAAAGATCAACAGAGCCAAAAGAGATCCTTTATCTCTAGCCCCCATCAGAAGCCAACAACAGAGGTGAGTCCCACTGATGTGGAAGGGACTCATGTAGGCTCAGTTGTCACTACTCAGAGTCTCTCATTGAGCTCTCAGGATAGTGGTAACATCAATCAGACTGAGTCTACGGCAACTTTGCCCATTGATATCTCTGAAAGAGATGACTTTGAGCAAAGGTATCCAGGGTGCCAAGAAGCCACATTTGGTGGTGAGACTGAACATACTAGGTATGTTATCTCATCTCCCCATGATTCTTCACATGAAGATGAGGGAAGTATGCAACTCACTATTTAGTACTTGATCTCTAAGGTCTCAAACCTTGAATCTCAGGTAAAGATCTTAGAGAACAGGACAGCCAATTAGTAACTTGAGATTAACAATCTCAAGGCTAAACTAGATGAGAAACAGACAGAGAGGTCTGTTAGGCATGTACCTATTCAAGTATCATTGACTTCTTCCTCTAGCTCATCTAGCTCTCAGGATGATGCTACCAAAGGGGGAGAAAGATCAGAGACAAACACCTGAGGAACCACCGATCCAGTCCTCTACTTCTCAAATCATTACCTTGCCTGAGTAATCTCAATCAATTCTTAAGATTGACTCACAAATGCTTCATGATCTCTACAGACTTTTCACAAAGTATGTATTGAGATCCTCTTTAGATCAGCCCAGCCCGGACACCACACTGATCTACTTTGGAGCTGAAGAGCTTCAAAGGCTGACTGCACCTTCTACCACTGTGGAAGAAGTTGGTCAACCTAAGGTCCACATGGAACCTAAGATTAACTTCAAAGGGGAAATGGGGACTGATGGCCCAGCAACTGAAACAGTTGGGACAGAACTTGCATTAGCATCTTCTTCCGAAGCTCAGGCTAAAACTTCCAAAGCTAAAGTTGAAGCTGCAGAAGAACAAGATAAGTCTTCTGAAGCTGAGATGGAAGCTGCGGAAGGATTGTTCAAAATGTCCGAGGAACTGCTCATCACAGATGTCATTGCTGAAATAGCATCTGAGTTAAGCAGGGAGGACATTTCTTATCTACCTCCATCCCAAACACCAGTTGACCCTCTCTCACAATCCGAACCCTCTATCCAAGAACCACCACAGTCAAGTTCTGCAAAAGACAAAGGCAAGATAAAAATGACTGCGGAAGAGCTTCAGGAAGAGGAAAGGATTGAAAAGTTAAAGAAGAAAGGTAGATTCTCTACTGAGAAGCTACTAGCTGCTAGCTGCCAGTTCAAAGGCAACTGCAGCAAATCAGGAGGAAATCAACAACAAGAGAAGGGAAGCACTCATTGATCAGCTCATCAACTTAGGAGCTGCCAATGAGAAAGTACTCCTGCTACCACTAGAGGAGTTAGTGACTTTGGAGAGGACAACCAAGCTAAAACAACAAGAAGAATCCAGGTTGGCCTTGGAGAGGGAAGAGGAGGAACAAAGAAAAGCCGCCTTGCAGCTGAGAGAAGCTAGGATTAAATTCCTACTCTCTAGAGGCTTCAATCTTTCAGAACTTTCTCCACATGATGATGATATGATCCTTTTGCTCCACAAAAAAGAGCAGGATCAAATGGAGAAAGAAAGAGAGAAGGCTGCAAGGGAGAAAATGAAGGAGAAGAAGCAGAGGGAAGAAGTAAAAAGGGTCACTGCAGCCAAGAGGTCCGGACACAAAGCCTGGATGAAAGACTATCTCCGGGCTCATGGATTCTCTGGTAGGCAGGTGGGACCCATGTCCAAAAGGACACTACAACAGATAGTCAGCGAAATAAAGGCTGACATCCGTATGGGAAAGAGGAAGGAGATGTATAGAAGGGGATAGGGAATGATCTTCACCCCAACAACTCAACCACAACCTACACCAGAAGAACCAATCCCATTTCCCATCAAAACTGAGCCCTTTGACGAAACCTTCACCCCTGAACCTACAACTCTACCCATACCTACTTCATCACCACAACCACCTAAACTTCCCATCCTTAAACCTAAAACACAACCCAGAACCACTAAACCCAAGCCTACCCAACTGATACCCAGACCATCCCCTCAGCCTTCTTAATATCTCTCTCTTGAAGAGTTTAAGGAAATCAAGACAAAGCTCAACAACTGCACAACTCTGAGCAACATCTCCTGTGAGGAAGATCTCATCAACATCACCTATGTTGATGACTCTTCAAGTTCCCTCACACTAGATCAATTTCTTGATTTACCCAGAGGAACTTTGGGCCAGGCTGCAAGACTTCTCGGTCTCAACTCTGATTCTATGAATGCTGAAGGAAGAGACTTAGAAGAAAACTGGCGACTCTACTGGATACAAAGAAGGAGGACAGGATTCCTAGTCAGTCTCTTGTGCCTAGGAAAGGTATAATCCAGTGGAGGTTCGATGAAACTTCTCACAACTTTGTTATGGAAAGAGAGAATGGTGAAATCAACCGGCTTAATGCCACTTCTCTATTGCATCTCAGCAGATTTGACATTACTGAGCTGGCAGAGAAGCCATTCTCCAACCCCTCCAACCCTGAAGCTGCTGCGGTCATTAGAAATCATATCAGCAGTCTTCATATATCCGAGCTAACTGCAAAAGCCAAGATAGAAGAAGAGTTGAAGTTGAGAAGACAGGAAGAAAAGGAAAGACCAACCACCAAGGGCGCAGCCTTTCTACAGATGGTGGAGGGTCTGGAATTGGAACCTATAGTTAGATGGGAATATGACTATAGTTCCCATCAACTAACTCTTTTCAGAGGGCCACAGGAAAGGGTACATATAATCCAAGGTAACAGACTGGATGTTCTGTCTACCAAAGATTTGTACAAACTTCTCAGCACCACATCAGGAAGAACAAGGAAACAGATAGATATCTACTTTCCTTGGTGCTGAAAGTTTTAAGAAGAAGAGAGAAGTGAAGTTTTGGTAGCATCAGCCTAGGGGGAGTTTGTTGGGTCACTTTAAGGCTGGTGCAACCAAAACCACTTCACATAGTCAATTTTGGTGCTACATTCAAAGGATTCCGAAGCTAAGAATAAGAACTTCCGAAGTCTAAAGAGTTCTTCCGAAGACAACAGCTAAAGA